>CM073121.1:58799822-59197322 GCA_037039145.1 Fundulus diaphanus | reverse complement strand
CCGCCCTGTCCAGACCTGATTTCTACTCTATTGCCCATCGCGCCTGTAAGTGTGTAATTACACATGCAGAAGGCTGAGTTTGAAGTTGCTCCCTCAGCAGATTAATGTTTGTGGTTGAAGCAGACCCAGTGAGGCATGGACTACATCCTGCTTCACCTTTAACCCATTAGTAATAGTTTTAAAGGGCAAAATCTATAGGAATAGTGCTCCTTTAACCCCAGATTATAGCAGTATGGAAGTGAAGCCCTTCATGCTTTGCGTCTCACTGCAATGGTTAAAAAATTAATAAATAAATAATAAATACTATTTGAGAGCTGATAGTCTCGTCCCAGTAAAATTTATTGATAATAATACTGGGTTGAGGCGGTGAGATGGGCGACGTGTCACGGTTTAATAAAAGTCCATATTTCTATGTATTATGACGGGCAATTTCTTCACCTTTAAATTGAGCCTTATTTAAAAAAAATGATTAGAAGGATGATTTTGTGACTGATGGTTTTGTTGACAAGACTCAACACATAGCAATGTTGCATATGTGAACATGCCATTGTCTGGGTGAATATAGGATTTCCCATTTAAATTTTGTCCTCGCTATGACAAAGTGTGATCAGAAGAGTGCTCTGTGCTCAGGTTTTGTGAGGAGCCTGTATGTTCAGCGTTTTGTCTTTGCTTTAGTGCTGTGTGTTATGCCTCTATGTTTTTATCATGAGTTCAGTATCATAGTCTTGGACATTCAGGACTAATTAGTTTCACTTCCCTCAGCCTTCTGCCGTCTGTCACCGTTATCAGCTCAGACCAGTTCCTCCTGCTGCCACTAAGCAGTCCCAGCTCTGTAAACATGTTCCCCAGCCTTCATATACCTGCCTCATTCACCCACTCACTGCCAGATGGTCTGGTCTGATTTTATGTGCGCTGTCGTAAAAAATGTTGCCAGTCTTTGTCTTTTCTCATTCTTCTTTTGTGCCGACTTCCGCTTCAGTAAAATATTATGATTAAAAATGTCAGTCGGTAGTTTAACATTCTACTCTGATGGTAAAAAAATAAAAAAATCTAGCATACTCCCATCTTTAAAAATAAAGCCACTTTGCTCTGAATTGTCATAGCATTATATTTGAAGGTAACTGGTTGACACATTGTTTAGATCATTAGTAATCTCTGTTTGTGTTGGCTGTTGGAGTTAAACCAAAGTTCTTTAGCACCTCTGTCTTCAGGTTTGTCAACATGAAGGTTGAAAACTTCATGTTGAGGGACAATTGAATTTGGGCCGAAAGATCTCTCTCTGTCTCTCTCGTTCTCTCTCGTTCTTTCTCTCTCTCTCTCTCTCTCTCTCTCTCTCTCTCAAATTTTGCGGCGTGCATCAGACGCAGATTTAGAAGCTGGTCCAAGGAATAAACAAAATGAGAACACACATAGGTAGATTATCAGAGTTTAGTCCTCGTTTCAGATCGTGGAGGTGTGACCGATTTGTGCGTCTTTTTCTTTCCCTGGCTCTACGCAATTAAAATAAAATTATGTTCTAATTTTATTTCCAAAACCTTTGTTATGATCCATCCATCCATCATCTTCCGCTTATCCGGGGGTCGGGTCGTGGGGGTAGCAGCTTCAGTAGGGAGGCCCAGACGTCCCTCTCCCCAGCTCCTCAGGAGGAATCCCAAGGTGTTCCCAGGCCTTAGTCCCTCCAGCGTGTCCTGAGTCTTCCCCTTTAAGATGGTTTGTGTTATTGTAAGTGCAATATGCTGGTGAAGATTCTCAGCACTCTGAATTTATCAAACCAACCATCGTTCTTAAAGGGACAGAAACACATTTTAAGACGATCCACAAAGTTTAACGAGCTGCAGAACCTCTAAAGAGACGGTTCAGGTTTCAAGTGGACCTTTGTAACTTTAGCAGAACAGCAGCAGAACCTTTAGATCACATGTTTTTCTCAGAGTCCAGAGTTTCTGGTTGGAGGTTAAAAGGTGGTTTTAACTCAACATGAAGGACGTTCCTGTCTTTAAGCTCCCAGATATTTAGATTTTAGACGGATCATCTGGAGCCGTGAAGCTCTGATTGGGTCGACAGAGTTCTGCTCATCTAAACATCACATCTGAACATCAGCTGTTCATCATGTTGTTTGGTTCCAGTTCATCAATAATCTAATAATCCTGTAGATTAGTCTTCAGACAGCAGAGATGAAACTTTGTGCTGAAATCAGAAGTGAACATGTTCTCCAGACATCAGAGAGCAGAAACAAAGAGGAAAGTTCCTCAAGACAAAGTTCTGGTAGGAAACAAAGCAAACTTACAGTTTGTTCAGACGGTCCAAAGTGCTGAAGAACAAGATGTGAACCACTGAGACACAGGTGAGCTGCTACCTGGAAGGAGGCGGAGCTTCAGCTGTGATGGAGGTGGGACAGGTAGGAGGGCGGGGCAGCAGCAGGAGCAGCAGTGGAGTTCCTGGAAGCTTCAAAGTTCAAAGTTTCTTTCTTCTCTTCAAGGAGCAGTTTGGTTTGCAGCTGCCAGGAAGACATCAGGACAGAAAACAACAGTCACTAAACACCAGCTTCATCTGCTGCTTCTCCTGCAGAACGCTGAGAGCTGCTGGAAGCGGCTGCTTCTTCATGGTGGCAGTGTGTAGCTGCGTCCTGAATGATCCAGTAGTTTAGCTGCACATCTTCAGCCTGCAGCTGGTTCTGGTGTTTAACAGGAAGTGAGCCGTGCCGGCAGCTCAGAGAAAACCTTCCAGCAGATTCATTCAGATCAGGTCCACATTAAAACAAGGCAGCTCCCAGTCAGAGTGCTGCAGCTTCTGCTTGATGCTTTGTGTGCACGCTGCTTTCTGCACACAGCACCAATGTGGGCTTCAGAGGTTCTGTCCGTCTGGGTCCAGAGGTGTTTCTCCAGCTTCACTCCTTCAACAGACACATTCTTCCTGAAAACAGAGGAGGACAGTCGGCTTCTTCCTCGCATCACTCACAGCTCTTTAGTTTTCACCACATTGATGTTTAAAAAGGAGGAACTGCTCCATCTGACACCTTCCTCCACCAGGAGACCCGGTTCTGATGGATCACTGCTGGGAACGGACACAAGGACAGAACCTCCTGCAGGTCCACTAATGTAGCAGCCTCTGCCATGGCTTTGACCATCATTAGTGTAGAAAACAAAGAACAGAGGAGAAACCACTGTTAAAAAGTCTCAGAGTTAAAAAGTCCATCAGCCACCAGATCAGAACAGAGTCCAAGTTCTAGAGGTTCTGGAAGCTGTCTGCTAAAATGTGGAGCTGGATGGGATTAAAAGCAGAAGAGAAGTCCATAAAAAGGGAACCAACAAGGTCCTCTGCTTCCTCCAGATGTTTCAGAGCAGCTTTCAAAGTGTCCCTGTCTCACCATCCAGTCCTCGACCCGTCCTGGAAGCAAACTGCAGGAGGTCCAAACTGTCCTGACCCGGTTCCATCAGGTCATCCTTCAGCAGATTTTCTAATGCCTTTAGAACCAGAGAGGTGAGAGGTTCTGGACTGAAGACAGCGAGTGTCTCTGAGCTTTAGATCTTAGCTCAGGGAACAATTACTGAGGGGGAGTGGTGGCCCAGTAGTTAGAGCAGAACTTGGTTCTGATAAGGCTGCTAGAACCTGGAGCAAACCTGAGCAATACCCTTAACCCACGATGGTTCCCTGGGTTCTGGAGAAGCTGCCCGCTGCTCCCTAAGGGATGGTTAAATGCAGAAGACAGATTTCACTGTAATGTAAAATTGTAACTTCAAATAAAGATTTCTTCTTCTTCTGAACTGGACCAGGTTCTGCTGCAAAGCCGACTGAAAGGTCCAACTAAAAATGTCTGCTAGCTACAAAGAACCATTTTCCACACATTTCCTCGGGTCCCATCTGGACCAGGACTTTTCCTTTCTTTGACTCCTTGGAAAGGTTCCAACTCTATACACTTATTAATGGACCGGTTCTGTTCAGGGTCCAAATCAAAGTTTAGGAAAACAAACATCTCCTCATTAGAATAATGAACATTAAAATGATTCATTGAACATTGAAGGCGTTCAGATTGATTCTCCCATTCAAGGAGTGGTTCTGGTTCTTTGGCTGCATCTCCATCAGGTTCTTCACACCATCCCATCCAGAACCGGACCTGTTGGTGTTCAGCAAACACTCAGCTTTGTCCTCATATCTGGACTTTGGAAGGTGAAGCTCCTTTTGGCCCATTTCCACAGTTCCCTGTAGAGCGTCATGTCCTCCTGGATGAAACAGAGATTTCTCTGGTCATTGTGGTTCTGACCCGTTTGGTGAGCCAAACTTCATTATCTGGAGAAGTGAGGATGGATTCCTGGAGGAAGACCATCTCCTCACAGAACCAGACGTCTGCAGATCCGGTTTCTGTCCCTTCACCAAGATCCACAGTGAGATGTTTAAAACCATCCCAGTCAGTGGAAGAGAAGCGGTTCTGGAGACACGGAGTGGACTCCTCCATCAGGTCCAGAACTGTTCTTCAGGTCAGCAAGAACCCAAAAAGATCAGAGAGGCAGTCTGTGCTCCCAGAACAAGTTTAGAACCAAAGGTGTCTCCAACTAGAACTGTTTTTGACTAAATGTCCCAATTCTGCCAAAAAACACAAAAGCTGAGAAGAAATTGTGAAAGAAAGAAGAAATAATTGATGTCTTGATATAATCAATCAAAATTGACTATTTAAAGATCCAGATTTAAAGAATCTGTATAAACTGAGCCGTTGACATCTGGCCAAACTGTCTCAGTTGTTCCTGCAGCAGCGTCCAGACACTCCCGTCTCCTCCCTGCAGCTGAACACCTGACCCAGATAATGAGCTGCTGGAAGTCTGAAAGTCTGCTAACAGAGACAGAGACAAGATGGCCGCCTGGACAGAAGGGTTTGTTAGAGCTGCTGTGGAATGTGCCTCTAGTTAATGTCGTCTGACTTTCTTCACCTCTGCTAAACCGAAGTTTTACTAACCTGATCATGACTTAGGTACAAAGAAAGCAAGAAAAGAGCCAAAGCCCAGAAGAAGACACAAAGAAAGAGAAAAGCTCAGCTACAAGGACCATGACTATGCATCAGACATGGAGACTGGAAGAGGCGGAGGAGGGAATCGTGTTCTCCACCATACGGCACAATTGATTCAAACTCCTTCCAAGGAGCTCATGCTCACAAAATAACAAGACAAAACACAACAATGGAGAATCTACTGGAAGCCATTCAAGCTTTACACCTGAGATTTGACCCTCAGGATGAAAAGATGGCCGACATGAAGACAAAGCTGAGCCAAAACACGGTCATGATCAGTAGTCTGGCCAAGGCTCTAGAGTTTAATGCTGCTGAAGTGAAAGATTGTAAGGAGAAGATGGCTGTTATGGAGTCGGAGGTGTCAGTTCTACCAAAGGAAGTCAATGAGCTCCAAGTTAACTGAAGAGAACTGGATGGTTCTGAACCAAGATGGAAGCTGAGGATCAGAGGGATGAAGGAGACGATGGGGGAAAACATTCAGCAGGACGTGGTTCACCTCCTGGGGAAGATTGTTGCAGAATGGGCTGAGAGGATGGATGAATACGTTGATACGGTTCATGGGCTGGGGAAGAAGGAGGAGAAGCCAACCCGCCAGATTATTCTACAGTTTACCAAACGGCAGCATAGAGACGGCAAAAGGAAAATGACTAAAACGTCTCCGCTTTGGGAGTCCACTGGTGTCCGTTTTCCAGAAGATCTGATGAAGGAGGAGCGGCTGGAGAGAGAAACTGTGGCCCCAGATTCTTCAGGCGAGGAAGGCAGGGGACCGGGCCTTCTACCACGGCCCGTTAGGATCCATAAACGGGCGACCCATTTATGCCAAGGACTAAAAGATTTAAAGGTGTTTTCTAAACATGCTGCTGAAGATAGTTTTACAATAAGGCTGTCATTTGTTTTTGTTTAGAAACTAGAGGGATATACACCCTATTCCTTTTCTACCTAAAATAGGAACAAAAGTTATTAGCTTTACTTTTTCACAACAGCTGTTTTTTGGTGTGTTCTGATATTTTCTTAAGCTGTTATTGTTCAAACAGCGTTGCTGATGCTTAAAACAAATCTGTCTTTTATTTCTCTGAATGCAAGAGGACTCAGGGACAATGTGAAAAGGAAAGCTTTATTTTTATTTTGTAAAGGACAAGGAGCAAACTGCACTTTTCTGCAGGAAACTCACTGATGTGACACAGACGCCACCTAGTGGTCAAAGCAGTGGGAGAAAGGATGTTGTTGAGCCTCGGTTCTAAAGGTTCTAAAGGTTCTGGAGGTGGAGCGTCTGTTTAATAGATGTCCTGGAAAGGTTGTTGCCTCCAGAGTTGATGAGCTCAGTCACTGGATGGTAGTTCTGTTAAATGTTGAAGGTTTTGGGTTCAAGTCCCACAGACTGCCACTCTGGGTCCCTGAGCAAGACCCTTAACCCCAGATTTCTCCCTGGATGCTGTGATAGCTGCTCACTGCTCCCTAAGGGATGGATTAAATGCAGAGAATAAGTTTAATTTGAATGTATGTTACAATAAATATTATTATTATCATTAAATATTTATGGATATGCCAACACTAATCAGAATAAGTTGCTAATGTTGAAGCTAACTGATGTTATTTCTGAATATAAGGAAATTTATTCTTCAGAGTTAATTGTGGTAGGTGGTGATTATAACCTGACAGCAGATGACTGGATAGACAGATGTCCTTCTAGATGCTCTAAGAAAAGGTTGAATCCTACTTTATGTGAAATTAGCAACTCCAATAATCTCATAGATTTATGGAGAGACAAAAATCCTGGTGCTCTGGTAACATAAATGATTTATTCAGGAAATCTGAAATGACTGAAGACGACAGATGTAAAATCAATGAGATGTTCTATATGGTAAAAAGGCACAAGGTGCTGACATCAGATCTGGAGATAAATGGAAAGAGGAATGTGAAAAAAATTAATTTTATTTTAGTGACCTAGAAAAAAATAGGCCAGAAAGAAAGAACATAAATTCATTAATTATAGACAACAAAGAATTCACAGATCATAAAGTTATTTCAGAGGAAATTCACATATTTTACTCAACTTTATATTCATCTGAATTCATTTTGCATCAACATATGACTTTACAATTCTATTGATCAAATCCTGCTGAGGATTAGCTGAATATAGCATGATCACACGTCCATTATGACACCATGAAATGCTCCACATGCTGAGGATTCAGTTACTAAACGGCAGAAAATCAGCACCAAACAATACATTTACTCAGCCAGTTTGTAACTGGAGGCTCTGGCTGCTTTTACCATAGAACACAAGGAGCAGTTGTTCCATGAATCAAAGTCTACAATGGCAGAAAATAGGTAACATCACCTTTATGGTTCCATGTGTTCCATCCACTAAGATCAGCTCCATGTTCAGAGGTCACACTACCACATCTTCATAGAAAACAAGCTTCCATCCTTTTCTTTTGCTGCTATGTGTTAAACTACAGGATCATTGTTATCTGTCAACATCCAGATCATATTTATAATGAAGCAATGCAGTTTGCAGACAATCCCAATGAAGTGTGACAGAGTTTGTGAAAACCAAATGATGTGCTGAAGCTAGATGTGGCCAGCAAGGCAACAGGGATGCAGCTACGCTGTTTTTCTCTGCCCACATCATCCAACCTATTGCTGGGACATTTACAGTAAAGCTTAACACTTCAGGGCCAACCTAAAAACCTGCCTTTGTTACACATGCAGAGAATCTTTATTACTACATAGAGACCAACATTTTAAGCTCTGCTCATTTTGAAGAAGATTCTTGACATTCTTTGGAAGAGTTAAATGTGACAGTGATGTGTGTTTGAAATGTGAAATAAATGCAGTTTATGTAAATAGTAAATGGTTTCATATTTATGAAGGTGTGCTGTGAATCCTTGAATAAATAGCTTTTTACCTCTTGGTGCACCTTTTAAATTCTTTTTTGTCTGGGCCATCTTTTCAACTACCTTAGTGATTTCAACCAGATGTTGACAGTGAACACCTCATGCGTATACGGAGCTCTAGAATGATTCCAGTTGCTTTATGTCGTTGCCGTTGCTCTCTCTAGCTGCCCTTTTGTCTTCTAATGCTCCAGTTTAGTTCAACTCTGGCTAGATTTCACCGTGTTAACTCCAAACTTGTTGCAGTCCGCCCTCATCATTCTTCCTTCAGCCAAGATGCGGCTGACACTCATGTTTGTGTGGAAGCAGAATAATAATCAAATAATAATAAGAAGCTGCTGCATATGTCTCTATGCTTGCATCCAAAGCCTTGAGTGAAGGCGTATCATGAAGGGGAGAAGTTGCCAGGTTCCATATTTCATAAACTGTTTCTGTTGGGACTCAACTGGATGGCGTAATGCCCAAAGCTTCTGACCACAGATGTGCTTAATGCCACAATTTCTGCCATGCAGTGAGAGGCGTTTTAGTACCAAATGTTTCCCTCCTACATGCACTCTGGACTGGAAACACTGAGAGCTACTTTTTAGGATCTGATTGAATGTGACTTTGTAAAGAGCCTTGAGATGACGTGTTGTGAACTGGCGCTATAGAAATAAAATCTAATTGAAGTGAAAACATTTTAGTGTGGTTATTGTGGAGCATTACCTGATCACTGCTTGTTCCACAGGCTAAAAACCATTCTTTGGGGATTTAACAGGACATGAAGCTTCTTTTTCTTTGTCTCTATGTAACTATAAATGTCATCAAATAGTCGGCTTTTATCACTTCCATGCGTTTCATATTCCACATGACATAAATGTCTTAATGTGGGCGTGGCCAGCAGATTTTGTAGCATCTCCCTAAACAGAGCTTAGACACTGAAACAAGGTTTACCACTTTGCAATATACTCTAGTTGCATATTCTATATATTAGCTCTACATGGCAATATTTAGCCCTAAAATCCCTGCCTGGTCCTACCTGATGCCGTCAGTATTTGTTCACCCAGAGCAACTCTTTCCTTTTCCATCTTCTTTTTGATGTAGAAAAGCTGATGGCTGGAATATTTGGAAAAGCTTTCCTCACTTCCCTTGTGATCTAAAAAAGGCAGAATATTCATTTTGTATTCTTTGTAATATCCAATAGTTTGTTTCTGTTGTAGTTCCATATTTCTGCCAGCAGGGAGCGTATTCACAACTACAAGCTCTACGCGCTTCTTCTTTTGTCTTTTTTCTCTTTGCGCTGATGCCGTTACTGCAGTTTAGAGAGAGTTAGAACAGGAGGCGTCAATATAACTAGTTACTAAGTAAATACTGATTAAAACTGTGTTATATCTTGAGTTATTGATCCTAGGAGATTATCTGCACCTGCCAGGAGGGTTTCTGGTTGCGGGACATCACCGTATTGTTGTGTTTTGTCGAGTGAAAACTGCGGTGAGTAATGATGATTAGCGCTTAGCATAGCATGCTAACTACTGCTGATTCTGGCTGATTGCTCACTGATTTCATGGAGAAAGTATCTTTGTTATATTGTTATGCTTGGAGACGATGTTTAAAACCAGCTGGAGACACATGAAGGTATATGAGTGAATTGAGGATGTAAAAAATTGTGTTCTGTGTAAATTATCTGTGTTAATTGAGGTATTGCTGCATGTGATTTGTACTATTACTATATGCCAACTAATGCTATATAGTTAAGCGAGCTGGTTTTATGAGCTAAAACAAGCAACAGTGTGCTTTTGAGTTATTGAGAGACAGTAATTTAATGAATGATTAACAAACATGATTGAAATGTGATTTAAAATAATTCATATACACTATTTTGTGTGTTTGGGCTGTTTAAAAATTAATTTTATAGCTCTATGTGATACTTTGTCAATTTGAATGGTTCACGTTCATTGATTTAAGATTAAAAAGAGGATAAATACTGTACAGTTGATTTGGGTAAATGTGTAAAAAGAGAAAGAGATTAATGTAAAAGCTGCTGCTCAATGCAGGTTGTTTTTTGTATGAGTCGGTTTTGATCACTGATCTCTATTATACACTGGAGTGCTAATAGCCGCTGTTAGAACGAGTCGCTGTGAAGCCACCAGCCGCCATATTGGTACTCCCTATTTTCCTCCAGTAACTAGGGAATATGTGCGCTACAGCATCGAATAACGAGGATTTTCTCATGTTCAGGGGGGCTTAAAACTTTTAAAATGTCAAATGCCATATACTTTTATGTTATGTTCTAAAACTATCAAGTACTGAGAAAGTCATGTGCAGAAATATTTTGCATTTTATTTAAATATATATATAAATATATAAATACACTTATAAATATATAAATAACAATAGACAAATATATATTTACATATATGTATACATATACACATACTTATATATATATATATATATATATATATATATATATAAGTATGTGTATATGTATATATATATATATTAGGGCTGGGCAACGATTAAAATATTTAATCGCGATTAATCGCCCTGATTAATCGCGATTAATCAGGGCGATTCTGCTTTGATACATATCCTGCTTTGATACATAGAGCTTTGAATAGAGCTTTGAATTCCAGAGTTTTTCATTTCACATGAAGTAAATGTGTAAAGCACCAAAGGTCAATCCACTTCAAACATTAACCTGACACAGTATCACTCCATCAGTGGAATGATTCATGATGTAAAGCTTTTCAACACATCCATCTGATTTGAGGACGTATGAAACAGGCCCTGGGATGAGACATTTTGTAATTATTAATTTCAATATTGAATATACAAGAGATGTGGTTACTGACCTTACTTTAGAAAAATTGAAAACATCAAAGTGTGTATGAGCAAAATAACAGATTCCAAGCAATACTGCTTTCTCTATGTTGTATGTAGGTAGCATAAAATGATTGTCTGAACATGTCCAAGTCTGAAATCCATAAACCATTCTACCACAAGACATTTCTTTAGTTACGTCCATAACCTTAAATACTGGAGTTATTACATTATACATTAGAAAAGTATAAACTTTGGAGATTACACATCTATTATTGCATTAGCTGAGCAGAAAGCCACTGGTGTGGTGGTACAGTCAGCAGTTCACTGTGGTGGACAACCAGAGAGCTGTATTTGGTCTGTGTGGGAAGGACAGCAATCACAACCTCTGTCTCTTTCTTCTTCACAGTGAGACAAGTTGATTCTGGAATCGTTAGTTATGCGCATGTTAATTGCAGAAAGTAGAAACAGACAGCACAAAAACAGCATGGAGCAGAGTAGAGTGAGATCAGATATACTGTAATGATTCTGGCACTGGAGCTGATCCTGCTCACAATTAATACACCTGTACAGTCTCCACCCCTTTGCAATCAACCTCTTCCGGCTCCACCTGTCACCAGCAGCATATAAGCTCCGTCCTAGTCAGTCTCCAGTGCCAGATCGATTCAAGCCAACCCGGGGAGAAATTTCCAGCATTTATCTGATAACCTGCCTGTCTGTAACCCGACCTGTTTTTGCCTATTTTTGAGCCTGCATGTTCCCAGACTGTTTCTGCCTGCCTGGACTCCTTTTTCCCTGGAACCCCTACCTGCGGTTCCAGGGAAACCGTGGTTCCAGACATGGACTGTCTTCCCCATTACCGAGCTGAACCTGTCTGTGAGTACTGCAACCTGCCAAGGAACTGCTGGCCTCACCTACAGCCAGTTCTTTGCCGTTTATGATCGCGCAGCAGCACGAAAACATGTTATCTGCACACAGTTTGATGACTGAAACACAATTCGTAATCCACATATATTAAATTGTGGAAAATCAGTTCATAACTGTTTGAACAATTGAATTTATGATCTAGAGACAGGAAGATGCATTCACAGAATGAAGCCAGCACAGTTAACATGGGATTGCGCCATCCCAGGGGAGGCCAAGCTCGCTGCGGCCTCACCGGCTTCACTATCAAGCGCCACCAAGGATTTACTTTAAAAATAGCGAAAAGTCTGCGATTTTAAAGAGAATATGATAAAAAATAAGGAAATTAGATAAAAAAAATTACTTTTATTACAAATGACTGCGTGAATCACAATATATATTATTTTATTATATATTTTCTTTCCTTCCATGATGACTTTTTTTTTTACATCAAACTTTATTCATACTCGGACATTCTTCTTCTCACACCTGACAGTAATCCAGCAGATGACGTAAATACGTTAGTGCAAGCCCTCCCGGAAGCCATAGAGAATGCACTGCGTATTGAAAAAAAAAACGTTCTTAGGTGAACGTCTATGGGAGAGATCAGGGCGATAGTCAACCATGTTGAAATCGCCCAAAAAGAGGCGGGACACAGGAGGCGACGTACTCAACATAACATTTAACGCAGATTGATTGGTTTAACTTATAAATTCCCTCCTCTCTCTTTCTCTCTTTGGTAGTGCGTCGCACTATCGCCCTGATGAACAAAACGTCTCTGCTTTATTGTCATTGAAACATACATTACAACGAAATTTGTTCTCTGCTTTTAACCCATCACCCTTGGGTAGCAGTGGGCTGCCATGTGCGAAGCCCGGGAAGCTTTGGCAGAGAGACCCAAAAGGGAAAGTTTAAATGGTTCATTTGGGAAATGTTTGTAGACCGTTTGCACACAGTGTTTAAACACATTTGGTACCATGTCATTGTCGAGTGTGTTTTCATGGTTATAACAAAGGTTATCTCCACAAGGGTTTCGTACATTGATGGGACATTAATGTTTACATTATCCAGCCCACTCATTATGACTAAAAATAAAGCTAAAGTCTTTAAAGTTGATGCTGAAAACCTGCTAGCCAAAATGCTATTACCTTCTGTTAACATCCGGTTCCGGACATTCAAAAGGAGCTTGTTTTAAAGCATAACGCTTGTCTTTTCTGCTCCGTCGTTAGATAGAGCTATGAGCCTTATTCCCACATTAATATGGAATATTAATGCCGGTTTAAAGGCAATTTTGGTAACTTTAAAGTAACCGATTTTAGCGACCGATCGCTGCTGCGCCCCCCAGGCACCGAAGGGGGAATCGCATCAACAAGATAAGCATAAGGTTTAAATGATTTTACTGAGCAAATCAGTCTTTAGAATATTATTTACTCAAAATAATGTTCTGGTTATCTTGGGCTTTGCATTGTGAATGGATTGAAACACAAACCAAATGTTTTTAAGTCCATTCCATGCTTTTGGAATCAGATCTGCAGTGAACAAGGATTCACTGAATTATTCTGATGATGATCAACCACTTTTGTTTTGTCTTTTGTTTGTTTTTGCATGTATACAGTTCCTTAGCTTAACTTCTTCTTATCTTGATTTTGCTTAGTAGTTTAGTTAAGTTTTACTAGCCTAGTAGAGAGGATTTACTGATTGGAATATTGTGTTAATTCAGATAAATGTCTTCCGGCGGCGCCTTCGGGCAGCGGCTTGGGCATACAGCTCCGACCAACTCGGACATTTTTAATAAAAAATGCCACCAAACTTGCTAGAAACTACTCGTCTAACCGTGCAATCAGGCTAGCGAAGCGGAACCACACTAAGAAAATCCAGGAAACTGTAACTGTAAAGCATGCGGATTATCTATCATAAAATCTTACTTATGGAAAATAATTCCCCAGGTAATTCGTAGTCTCTTTTTACTTGCGCACCCATAAGCGGAGCAAAAGTCAGGCTTCCTGGGACGCAGCTCTGGAAGTTTTCTATCTTTCAATACAAAATCGAAATTATTTATTTAGTTAGACAATCATTTAATTCAATCAATTGGTCCCATGTAGCCCCTAAAGGGGTGACGTTTTCAGTCAGTTGATTTATCTGGAAATCGGGTAAAACATAAAGTACCACTTTCCTGAATTGATGTGTAGTCTCTCTGACTGCAGCTTGGTCTGACCTAAGATGGCCGCTGTGTCTCACCCAACGACGCGGCGTCTACGTATACATGTCTGTGCATTCCAGTAACAACATACAACTTGTCTTATTCAAGTTGTATTACTCTAGTTTCATAGAGCTCCCCCAGTGGTCAGGAAGCCGAACTACCATTACTGTAGATATGTAACAGAAACCAATCTCACGAAACAGCCCAAACACGGTAAAAAACCTGCCAAACTGAAAAAAAAATACAAGCCCAAATCTCAAACTTTCTTATGTTAAAAGCGCAGAAGTATTAAACACATGAGAACATGGCACAATGCACACAAAGTGTAAAATCAGTTAACCAAATAACACACAAGATCACTTTAACAATCATAATATATCAAATGGAAAAGAAAAAAAATTATCAATGGCTTCCCAACATGACTAATAAATCTACCTTAACATAAACATAATTTATCTTACAAAATATAGCTCAATCAAACATTTCTCATTCACACAGCCATGAAATAATCTTAAGTTGATCAGTAGAACTCAACCACTCTTGGGATATTTAGATTGACCAACACAATTTCATAGTGACAATTGATTAACCATTATTCTTTTCTTGTTTTATTATAACAATCAATATTATTTATTGTAACTATTCTTCATTGATGATGTCAGATTCGACTCATTTAAAAAATAATTTGACCAATAAAATGAGTTCAATGAGATGGCATTTTATTAAAAGGGTTTTAGTTTTCTTCCAGACATAGAAAACTATTGGTTAGGATATATATATATATATATATATATATATATATATATATATATATACATATATATATATATATATATATACACATACACTCACCGGCCACTTTATTAGGTACACCTGTCCAACTGCTCGTTAACACTTAATTTCTAAGCAGCCAATCACATGGTGGCAACTCAGTGCATTTAGGCATGTAGACATGGTCAAGAGAATCTCCTGCAGTTCAAACCGAGCATCAGTATGGGGAAGAAAGGTGATTTGAGTGACTTTGAACGTGGCATGATTGTTGGTGCCAGAAGGGCTGGTCTGAGTATTTCAGAAACTGCTAATCTACTGGGATTTTCACGCACAACCATCTCTAGGGTTTACAGAGAATGGTCCGAAAAAGAAAAAACATCCAGTAAGCGGCAGTTCTGTGGGCGGAAATGCCTTGTTGATGCCAGAGGTCAGAGGAGAATGGCCAGATTGGTTCGAGCTGATAGAAGGGCAACAGTGACTCAAATAACCACCCGTTACAACCAAGGTGGGCAGAAGAGCATCTCTGAACGCATAGTACGTCGAACTTTGAGGCAGATGGGTTACAGCAGCAGAAGACCACATCGGGTGCCACTCCTTTCAGCTAAATACACCATCGGGGCCTGCAGCTTTGCCGGAGTGGAGTCTGATCAGCTTTCTTCTCACTAGGTCAGGAGTGAAGGACACTGTAGAGGTAATGGTTGGGGGGGTGAGGTCCTTAGGTTGTGGAGAACATGATGTAAAGCAGGGGGGGACGGGTAGAGTTGGTGGATGTGGATTGAGGTGTTAAGGAGCAGACAGGGGGTCTGTAAGGAGGAGGAGCGGAGGATGGGTAGCCAGCAGCAGAGATTTGTGGGGGATGGGCTGCAGTATCAAACCTATTGTTGTCAGAAACCAGAGACAGAAGGACCCAGTATTCAGGAGGAACAAACAGTTTATTTAAGAATAACTGAGCGGACGGCGCCGGTGATCTCAGCGGGAACCTCTGGTCTTAGGATCAGTTCTGGTGTAGCGGTGGTCCGGGAGCAGGCAAAGGTCAAAATCGTGTGGGCAATCGGGTGCAGGAAAATCCGAAGGGGTTGAGCAGTAGCCGATGTCCGGAATGCAGTCAATGGTCGGTAACAGGAGATCAGAAAGCCAATGAGGTACCAAGGGATAATCCTGAGCGAAGTCGGGTCACAGTCCAGAGATCGGTACACGGGTAACAAGAGATCAAGCAGGATATCAAGTCGGGCGGGCGTCTAGAAACAGGCAAACGGATCAGGAAGGAACAGGCAAACTCGGAGGTCAAGGGACAGAACAGGTCAGGAACAGGTAATCAGAATACAAAAAAACGCTGGAATAGATCAATCGTAAGATGAAATAAACTGGCACTGCTGTCTTGTCTGAAGGGTGAATATATACTATCAAACGCAGGTGGAACAGGTGAGCAGTAATGAGAACAGGGCGGAGTAACAACAGGTGTGAAATGGGTGAACAAACCAGGTAACAGATCCAAAATCATGACAGAACCTCCTCCCTAAGGGCGGATACCAGACGCCCCTCTGGGCTGATCAGGATGGTCCTTGTGAAAGGCCTTGATCAAGTTCTTATCTAAGATAAACCTGGCAGGAATCCAGGACCTTTCTTCTGGACCATAACCCTCCCAGTCTACCAAGTACTGGATCCCCCTGCCCCTCCTTCTGGACCGCAGGATGCGATTGACGGTGTAGACAGGATCACCGTCGATGAGTCGGGTGGGAGGAGGGGGTCTGGAGGTGGGCATGAATCTAGAAATCACAACAGGTTTGACCCGGGACACATGAAAAGTAGGGTGAATTCTCATTGTGCTAGGAAGCTGGAGGCGGACGGCCACCGGGTTCACCACCTTAGCAATGGGGAACGGCCCGATGAACCGAGGTGCCAGTTTCCTACTCTCCACCCTCAGAGGCAAATCCTTGGTGGACAACCACACCCTTTGGCCCTCCCGATATTCAGGTGCCGGAACCCTGTGGCGGTTAGCAGCCTTGGATTGACTTTCCAATGAGTTCCCAATAGCTCTTCGAGCTCTCCTCCAGGCTCGCTGGCACCTCATAGCTGACAATCGGGCTGATGGAACCCTTGAATCCCTCTCCTGGATGGTGAACACCGGTGGCTGAAAACCAAAAACAACATAAAACGGAGAGAGCCCAGTGGTGCTAGAAGGAGTGGAATTCAAGGCATGTTCGATCCATGAGAGTTGGTTTGACCACTTAGTAGGATCTGACCCACACAACAACCGTAGTTTGGTCTCTACCTCTTGATTGGCCCTCTCTGTCTGCCCATCTGTCTGGGGGTGGAAACCCGATGACAGGCTAACAGAGATCCCCAGCATGGCACAGAACTCCTTCCAGTAACGTGCCACGAACTGAGGACCTCTGTCGGAGACTATGTCCGTCGGAAGACCATGGAGGCGGAAGACCTCACGGGCCAGAATCTCCCCCATCTCCTTAGCGGATGGGAGTTTGGGCAGCGGAACCAAATGGACCATCTTGGAGAATCTGTCAATGATTGTTAGTATAACTGTGTTACCTTCTGAACTGGGTAAACCGGTGATGAAGTCCATAGCAATATTAGACCAAGGCCGAGATGGAATGGGTAAGGGTCGTAGTAAACCGAATGGGGGTCTTCTGGATGTTTTAGCCTGATTGCAAGGAGAACATGCTGCCACAAACTCCCGCACATCAGCAGACAGAGAAGGCCACCAGAATTGTGTCCGAATAATACCCATAGTCTTAGTAACACCAGGATGACAAAACAAGCGGGACCCATGGCAGAACTCTAGTACCCGCTTTCTCAAAGAGTCAGGAACAAACAGGCGATTCTTAGGACAGGTTTCTGGGGGCTGGTGGTTACAGAGGGCCCCTCTAACTTCTTGCTCTAAATTAACCATAGTAATGGCACACCTCACAGATTTAGGTAAAACATACTCCTCTGCACCTCTGGTGCTCTCCTCGTCCGCCTCGAACACCCTGGACAATGCATCAGGCTTTACATTCTTAGTCCCGGGTCTGTAAGACAGAGAAAAATTGAAACGTCCGAAGAAGAGAGCCCATCTTGCTTGTCTAGGGTTAAGTCTTTTAGCAGTCTTAAGGTACTCTAAGTTCTTATGGTCCGTCCAAACCAAAAAGGGAACCTTGGACCCCTCCAGCCAATGTCTCCATTCTTCCAGAGCTAGCTTAACCGCTAACAGTTCCCGATCCCCCACGTCATAGTTCCTCTCTGCGCTTGTGAGTCCCTTAGAAAAAAACGCACAAGGGTGCATCTTGCCGTCCTTGGCCTCCTGACTGAGAACAGCCCCAACCCCGGTACTAGATGCATCCACCTCCACGGTAAACTGTCTCTCTGGGTCAGGGGAAACCAGAACAGGTGCTGAAGTAAACAAATTCTTAAGTCTCTGAAAAGCTAGGTCTGCCTGTTCATTCCAACAGAATCTTAGCTTGGAGGATGTGAGAGCATGTAGAGGTGCAGCTATCTGACTGTAATTCCGTATGAATCTTCGATAGAAGTTTGCAAACCCCAAAAATCTCTGCAATTGCTTTCTATCCTTAGGAAGGGGCCAGTCAGTAACTGCGCTTACTTTAGACGGATCCATAGCTATGTGGTTTGGGGACACCACAAAGCCTAGAAAAGACATAGTGGACACATGAAATTCACATTTCTCGGCCTTCACAAAAAGCTGGTTCTGCAGAAGGCGCAACAGGACAGATCTGACATGCATCTTATGGGACTCCAAATCACGGGAGTAAATAATGATATCGTCTAAATAAACAAACACAAAATGTCCGACCATGTCCCTGAGTATCTCGTTTACAAGATGTTGGAACACAGCTGGAGCATTAGTCAGACCAAAGGGCATAACAAGATATTCATAATGTCCTGTGGGGGTGTTGAATGCCGTCTTCCATTCATCTCCCTCTCGAATGCGCACCAGATGGTATGCGTTGCGTAGATCTAACTTTGTGAACACCCTTGCTCCCTGAATCTGGTCAAAAGCTGAGTTCATCAAGGGAATGGGGTAACGATTCTTTATCGTTATCTCATTAAGACCTCTATAGTCAATGCATGGTCTGAGTGAACCGTCCTTCTTCCCCACAAAAAAGAATCCGGCACCAGCTGGAGACGAAGAAGGGCGAATAATCCCTGCTTTAAGGGAGTCGGAAATGTAATCTTGCATCGCCTGGGATTCAGGGCCCGATAAAGAGTATAACCTTCCCCTAGGTGGCGTACTTCCCGGCAACAAGTCAATGCCACAGTCAAATGGCCGATGTGGAGGTAATGCAGTGGCCTTGCACTTATTGAAAACCTCCTTGAGGTCATGATACTCCGTAGGAACTTTTGACAGGTCTGGGTAAACCTCCTCCACCTCATTGACTGCTGATTGTACAGGCCGGGCAGAACGTAAACACGAATCCGAACAGGAGGTAGCCCATCCTAAGACCTCAGCATTCTGCCAGTCAATGTGAGGATTGTGTCTCCTTAGCCAAGTATAACCTAGAACAATAGGAACCTGGGGAGAATCAATTATCACAAATGATAATTCCTCACAATGATTACCCCCCACCACCAGCTCAACAGGTTCCGAAATGAGAGAGGAACAACTAATTTGGTGACCATCTAAGGCTATCACCTTATGGGAATCTGGCGATGGAAAAAGCCTTATTCCCAGTCGCTTAGCCAATCCTTTGTCCATAAACTCGGTGTCAGCACCTGAGTCCATTAATGCAGACAGTGTGTGAGTTCTGGAATCGACCCCGAGAATCACTGGAAAGAAAAGACCTGGGGAGACGGCAAGTTTGGTGTGACTCAGCAGAGTACTCCTCTGTTCAAATGAGCCTGTACCTCTTATCGGACACGACCTGACACGATGTCCCACACCGCCACAGTAGAGGCAAAGGTTCAGCTGATGACGTCTGCTTCTCTCTTCTGGCGTCAGACGGGTCCGTCCCAGTTGCATCGGCTCGGGGTCTGGTGTACGGTCAGGAGCAGAAACCACCGCAGGAACATATGAAGCCGATCGAGGATAAGTTGATCCCCGTGCTCCCCGTTCTCTGCGACGTTCAGTCAACCGAAGATCGATCTGCGTAGCCAATTCCTCCAGCTGTTTCAAGGTCTGCGGGAACTCGCGGGTTGACAGTACATCCTTTACTCCATCATTCAAACCTCGGTTGAAAGCGTCCATGAGCGCGTCCTCATTCCAAGTACTTTCCGCAGAAAGTAAATGGAAGTCAATAATATATTCTGCGACTGATCTACCACCCTGCCTGAGAGCATAAAGTCCTCTTGAAGCCTCCCGACTGGGAAGAGCTGGGCAAAAAACTCGAACTAGTTCTTGCGTAAATGCCCGGTACGAATAGCAGAGACCAGGGTTGTTTTGCCATACAGATGTTCCCCATAATTTTGCTCTTCCTGCCAATAAGGAAATAACAAATGCAACCATTGAACGATCAGAGGGATAAACAGATGGCTGGAGTTGGAACTGGATCTCACACTGGGTGAGAAACGCTCTGCATTGATCGGAATCCCCCCTAAATAATTCTGGAGGTGAGAGGCGCGGCTCCTGAAAAGTCTGCCTGACAACTGGTGACGCAGCTGCGGAGGCTGACGTAGGCGGAAGGGTAGGAGCGGGGGTTGCCTGCTTGCGAAGATGGGAGAGAATTTCGCTTACCCCCGCTTCGAGCTGTGAAATCGAATTCTCTACCCCTGAGCGCCACTGTTTGTCCTCCGATGGATCCATGTTTTATGGCCAGTTTATTCTGTCAGAAACCAGAGACAGAAGGACCCAGTATTCAGGAGGAACAAACAGTTTATTTAAGAATAACTGAGCGGACGGCGCCGGTGATCTCAGCGGGAACCTCTGGTCTTAGGATCAGTTCTGGTGTAGCGGTGGTCCGGGAGCAGGCAAAGGTCAAAATCGTGTGGGCAATCGGGTGCAGGAAAATCCGAAGGGGTTGAGCAGTAGCCGATGTCCGGAATGCAGTCAATGGTCGGTAACAGGAGATCAGAAAGCCAATGAGGTACCAAGGGATAATCCTGAGCGAAGTCGGGTCACAGTCCAGAGATCGGTACACGGGTAACAAGAGATCAAGCAGGATATCAAGTCGGGCGGGCGTCTAGAAACAGGCAAACGGATCAGGAAGGAACAGGCAAACTCGGAGGTCAAGGGACAGAACAGGTCAGGAACAGGTAATCAGAATACAAAAAAACGCTGGAATAGATCAATCGTAAGATGAAATAAACTGGCACTGCTGTCTTGTCTGAAGGGTGAATATATACTATCAAACGCAGGTGGAACAGGTGAGCAGTAATGAGAACAGGGCGGAGTAACAACAGGTGTGAAATGGGTGAACAAACCAGGTAACAGATCCAAAATCATGACAATTGTAAAATAGGTTCAGTTCATTGGCCCAGTCCACGCGACCTTCAGACCCCATGCAGGTACACTTTTGGAACCCTGTGATGGCTCTCACCCCACTCCACACATAGACTCGATGTTTAGAGTCAATCAGCACAAAAACACAGAGGAACCAGAACTGGACAACAAAGTCAATACGGAACCAGAACCGAACCAGAGCCCAAACCCAAAGCCAGGATGCAGAGGTTCAGTGAATGTGGTGTTGAAGGTGTGGAGGTGGATCAGTGAGTCAGAGGAGACTCTGTAGAAGGACAGAATACCAGCAGGACAGTCCACATACACTGCTACTCTGTTGGAGACGGAGGAGGAGGAGATAGATGTTACTATGTTATTGTGCCAGACAGAGTAACCAAGAACATCAGAGCAGCTCAGACTCCAGGACTGATCATTCCTTCCAAACCAACAGTCTCTACTGTCTCCTTTCCTCCTGACTCTTCTGTAACTCATTGATATATTAACTCCTCCTCTCCACTCGACCTCCCAGTAACATCGACCAGTCAGACCAGTTCTACACAGCAGCTGAGGACGATCAAATCTGTCTGGATGATCAGGATATGACTGAAGCTCCTTCACATGTATCACCTTTCTGTTGTCTTCAGACAGTTTGAGTTTTCTGCTCACTGTGTTTGTGTCGATTGTGAGTTGACAGGAATCTGTTGGAGAGAACAAAGACAATACAGCTGCAGTTATTGATCATTTATTGACTCTTTGATGATGACTCCTGAATGAGTGATGGACAGTTTGAAGATGGTTGAATGTGAGCTGCTTTGTTGTCATGAATCAAATGAAAAACACACTTACACTTCCTCAGACCTGGTGTCAACCATCGGACTCCAGCAGGCTCCACCCTGAAAGGAGGAGGGGGGGTCAGACCATCAGTCTCTTTCAGCAGCAAACATGGACATTACATGTCTCTCAGACACACATTGTCCTCCACTGAGAAAGGACCAGTCCAACATTTGGACTCGTCCTGGAAATCCCTCAGTAACAACCTGAAGAAACAGCCTGAAGCCTAAAAGGACATCAGGAAACTAAGTCAACATTTCTGGAAGCTCCACCTGATTTAATAATCAGCATTAAAATACAATCAATCTAAACACTGACACCAACTCTGGATTCCTGTTCCATCCACACTTCCGCACACAGATGGAGGAATGAAACACTAAAGAGCCCTAAGGAAATCTGCTGTGGCCATACTGGAAGATCCAGAAATACAAACATTAAAAAGGAGAAGCTGCATCACATTCAACAAAGAGTTCAGAAGCTGCATCACATTCAACAAAGAGTTCAACAAGAATCAAAGATCTGATCTCTGAGCTCAGACTCACAAACCAGGGAGAGGCTTCCATCATCACAGACCTCTGACAAACACTTCCAACCTTTCAGCTCTTCCTCTACCAATCAGCACCACCAGGTGGCACTGCACACATTTTACAATGAGACCAAGAAGAACATGCAGCTTCCTGAATCCAGCAGCTGCAGTAATGGCTTGTGAAAGTGTCCAAGGAACCTCTGGAACAAGGCCCCCAGCAGATAAAACAGAGAGTCTTTGTTTGCATCTTTCCACACAGATTTCCAACCTGCTTTGAGAGGGAAATGAAGTCCCGTTCTCACAGATCAGGAGCTGCTGGACTTCTACATTTCCAGCATGGAGGACATAGAAGATCTCAGCTCTGATGAGGAGCTCGCCTGCCTTCAAACTGATTCAGGCTCAGAGAAATATTTCCAGATGACGTATTTCTTAAAAGAAAAAAGTCCAAATCTCAAACTCTCTCATGTTAAAAGCACAGAACTATTAAACACATGCTATTAGGCATGCCATTAGAATATGCCATTAGCACACAACTGCGCTAAAGAAAAGAACAAAAGAAAACTTTGCGCATACGGGCTCTGCACAAAATACAATCTCACAACAGTGCCTATTCTAACTTCAGGTTTCTTAGTTCATTTTTACACTGCCACAATCTGGATCCTCTACTCCACTTGTAATGATGATTTCTAAAATTGATGTCCGACTCACTATGGATTAACCAAATTCATCTATCTCAACTCCACCACCCGTTTCAGGCCTGGGGAAATATCCCTACTCTCATACATCTGCTTATGTGCATTAAAGTATAAATCAGCATTCATGTTTCCTGCCGAGGTCTGAGCGCCAAAGTTTATATTATTGTATCAATAAATTCTTCTAATTGCATTTCTTTCTTTGTGAGTTTTTTAGGTTGAAATATTGTGGTAAACCCATAGTCTCTTATGGAACAAAATGGATTTAACTATAGGATGTAACAATGTATAGACACATTTAACTTGATTTCTATATGTTATGCTGCTGCTGCTCAATAATTCCCCACTTGTCGGATCAATAAAGTCCATCTTGTCTTATTAATGTCAGCTAGATTTATTTTGTGCTTGGATGACTTCGAAATTATCTTTTCCTCCCGCCCGGGTCAACATCTCACGTAACAAAAAGACGCGAGGGATGGCGTGGGGAGCCGAAATTTCACATCATGCATTGCTCCTCAAACCTTTTAAAAAACGGATCAAACTTCCTGTTTGCGGTAAGGCGTATTGTGTCACTTCCTTTTTGCACGGTGTGAACGATAGTCTGTTGCTTCAGACTTTCTTGCTTGTATTCTTAATCTCTTTGCTGTAAAATCTGTTTTTAACATATAAGCACTTTTAAAACATTCTCTGCAGCTGCACATCGAGCTTGGGAACTTCTCGTGTTTCACACGGTTTGTTTTTCTGGTGTGGTAAAAGGGCGCTAGCCTAGCTTTAGCCTAGCCTAGCTTTAGCTTTACAATGGCTTCTTCTCCTACTATTACTTCAGCTTCTCTGTCTCTGTCTAAGTCTTCCCCTATCTCCTGCTCTCTGTGTCAGATGTTTAGTTATTCCTCTGCCTCCTTTAGTGATAATGGTACTAATACCGGCTCCGTGCTATGGAAAAACCAGCTGATAGCCGCCCCTTTGCTAGCACGGAGTCACATAGACCTAGCGTTACCTCACTTAGTGGTCTTCCAGAAGCACCACCCGTGCAGCCGGGTAACCAGGCCGGTTGGGTGACGGTTCGTAGGAAGCATAGCTCTAGATTTCAGCCCCCAGGTCACCACCAACCCATCTGCGTTTCTAACAAGTTTTCCCCACTCAGCGACACACCCGCTGAGAAGCCGACCCTGGTGATTGGGAGATCAATAGTCAGAAACGTGGCACTAGAGACACCAGGGACCATAGTTAAATGCCTACCAGGGGACAGAACGGGCGACATAGAATCTTACCTGAAACTGCTGGCTAAGGATAAGCGTAAATACAATAAGATTGTTATTCACGCTGGCGGTAATGACACCCGATCACGCCGATCGGAGGTCACTAAAGTTGGTGTTGCTTCGGTGTGTGAGTTTGCTAAAACAATGTCGGACTCCGTAATTTTCTCTGGTCCCCTGCCTGATCTGACCAGTGATGACATGGTTAGCTGCATGTCATCATTCAACCGCTGGTTGTCTAGATGGTGTCCTGAAAACAATGTGGGCTACATTGATAACTGGCGAACTTTCTGGGGAAAACCTGGTCTGATCCGGAGAGACAGCATCCATCCTACTTTGGATGGTGCAGCTCTTCTTTCTAGGAATCTGGCCGAATTTATTAGTTCTCCTAAATGCTGACAACCCAGGGTCCAGATCAGGAAGCAGAGCCGTAGTTTAACACACCTCTCTGCAGCTTCTGTACTGTTACCCACCCATTATCCTATTGAGACGGTGTCTTTCCCACGGCCAAAACTGAACAGATCAAAAACTGATCTAAAAGGAACAAATCATAAAAATGTAATAAAAATCAATACAGCTCACCTTGAACCAAAAAATAAAACAATTAAATGTGGTCTATTAAATATAAGGTCTCTCCCTCCAAAGACTTTGTTAGTTAATGAATTGATTTCTGATAAACAGATTGATTTATTTTGTCTCACAGAAACCTGGCTACAAGAGGACTACGTTCTAAATGAGTCAACTCCATCCAATTATTCAAATTTCCACATTCCCAGATCTGTGGGAAGAGGAGGAGGAGTGGCAACCATCTTTAAGTCTGATTTATTAATTAGTCCCAGGCCAATTAATAACTACAGTTCTTTTGAACATTTAACCCTCAGTTTCCCTCATCCAAACTGCAAAGCAATAAAACCTCCTCTCTTTGTTGTTTTGTATTATCCACCAGGCCCTTATTCTGAGTTTTTGGATCAGTTGTCAGACTTCTTATCTGATTTGGTGTTAAATACTGACAAGGTTATTATAGTGGGTGATTTTAACATCCATGTTGACACTGAATGTGATAATCTTAGTGTAGCCTTTAAAACTCTCCTAGATTCAATTGGTTTTGCTCAAAATGTGCATAAACCAACACACTCTTGCTTACATACTTTAGATCTTGTGCTGACATATGGCATTGATTGTGAAGAATTAACAGTATTTCCTCACAACCCTGTCCTATCTGATCATTTTTTAATAACATTTGAGTTTAATCTAACTGAGTTCTCCACCCCCAAAAGAGTGTCCCATTATAGTAGATCTTTATTGGATAATGCTGTATCAAAACTTAGAGTCTGTCCCCCTTTTAATATCCTCAGTATTGCAGAAATGCCCTGTAGATGGCAGCAATGCTGTTTCTTCCCATTCACAAATCGACACCTTAGCTAACGGTGTGACTTCCTCATTGCGTTCTACATTAGACAATGTAGCTCCCTTGAAAAGAAGCTGATAATTCACAGGAAGCTGGCTCCCTGGTTTAATTCAGAGCTGCGTTCCTTGAAGCACAATGTTAGGAAATTGGAGAGAAACTGGTGTTCTACACACCAAGAGGAATCCTACCTAATCTGGAGGGACAGTCTATTGTTGTATAACAAGACCCTACGCAGAGTTAGAGCAGCATATTTTTCATCATTAATTGAGAACAAAAATAATCCTAGATTTCTCTTCAGTACAGTTGCCAAACTTACCCAGAGTCACAGCTCCGTTGATCCATCCATTCCCTTAGCTCTTAGCAGTAATGACTTTATGGGATTTTTCATAAATAAAATTTATGCCATTAATAATAAAATAATTGCCATCCTCCCAAACACAATTACCTCGTCCTCAGTAAGTGAGGCAGCACTGGAGGAATCTTTAGAACCTGCACAGTGGTTGAACTTTTTAGAAGCAGTAGTGCTTTCTGGAATATCAAAAATTCTAGCTTCATCTAAACCTTCTACCTGTATGTTAGACCCAATCCTAACCAAGTTGTTTAAGGAGATATTCCCTTTGATCAGTGGCCCTATTTTGGACATGATTAATCTATCCTTAGTAAATGGATATGTACCACAGGTTTTTAAAGTAGCTGTTGTTAAACCTTTACATAAGAAACCTTCTCTTGATCAAGATGAGTTAGTAAATTACAGACCTATATCTAATCTTCTTTTCCTATCTAAAATTCTTGAGAAAGTAGTTGCTTATTAACTTTGTGAACATTTACAAAGTAATGACCTACTTGAGGAGTTTCAGTCAGGCTTCAGAGCTCATCATAGCACTGAAACAGCTCTGGTGAAGGTCACTAATGATATTCTCATGGCCTCAGATAATGGACTTGTGTCTCTATTTGTCCTGTTAGATCTCAGTGCTGCATTTGATACAGTTGATCACAATATTCTCCTACAAAGACTTGAGCATACTGTAGGGATTAAGGGGAAAGCATTAGGCTGGTTTAAATCCTATCTTTTGGACAGATTCCAATTTGTTCATGTTAATAATAAATCTTCTTCAAACTCTAGGGTCACTTGTGGAGTACCACAGGGTTCAGTCCTTGGACCAATCCTCTTTACTATATATATGCTTCCGATTGGCAAAATTATCAGACAGCATAGGATTAATTTTCACTGTTATGCTGATGACACTCCTCAAGTTGTATTTGTCCATAAATCCTGATGAATCCAATCAGTAACTTCGACTGCAGTCATGTCTTGATGACATCAAAAGCTGGATGAGTTTAAATTCTCTGCATTTAAATTCTGACAAGACAGAAGTTGTAATCTGTGGGCCAGAGTCCTCAAAAAATAAACTTCTTAACCTATCACTTAATCTGGGTGGCATTAACTTGGCCTCTGGTAATAAAGTAAAAAATCTTGGTGTTATTTTTGACCAAGACATGTCATTTAAATCCCATATTAAACAAGTTTCCAGAGTTTCCTTTTTTTCACCTCCGAAATATTGCCAAAATTAGAAATATTCTGTCCAGGAGTGATGCTGAAAAACTAGTCCATGCATTTGTTACTTCAAGGCTGGACTATTGTAATTCTTTGCTATCAGGAAGTCCACAAAATGCAGTTCAAAGTCTTCAGCTGATCCAAAATGCTGCAGCAAGAGTTCTGATGAAAATCAACAAGAGGGATCATATTTCTTAAATTTTAGCTTCCCTTCTTTGGCTTCCTGTTAAATCAAGGATATAATTTAAAATTCTGCTTCTAACGTATAAACCCCTAATAATCAAGCTCCATCATATATCAGAGCTCTGATTACCCCGTATGTTCCTAACAGAGCACTTCGCTCTCAGGCTGCAGGTCTGCTGGTGGTTCCTAGAGTCTCTAAAAGTAGAATGGGAGGCCTGTCGCTCTTTAAGGACACACAGCTGGGTTCTGGTTCTGGTTGATGTGTTTCTGACAGTGTCTTAGGAATTCTGCCAAAAGAAAACTTATTACACTTACACATTTTGTAGAGATAAAAAAAAGTTAAATAACGACTCCATGTTAATTGTCTAATTAGGTTTGATGCAGAACAACTTTGGTACCAATATGGCTCCCAGTTTTTACCCAGAGGTTCCTACATTTTATCTGATTTACCTGAGACCCATTTCAGAACCAGTCAATACCTACACAGAAGGAGCAGCTGGTTCTGTTGGTCTGGGTCGTATTTAGACAGAAACTAAATGTAAAGGTTCTTCCATAAATGTCTGATCAGCCGTCCTTCTTTCTAGGATGAATAATGTTGAACACATGTTGGTTATCAAGATCCAGGAAATGTTCTGGAAGTTGGTGAGTTTTTCCAGATGTGTCCTGCTGGAACCCAGAGCTCTAAGCAACAGGCTGGTGTCACTCAGCTGGTTCTGCAACACTGACTTGCTGTTTGTCAGAACCCACTGGTACCATGCTGAGCTGTTCTGTTCAGTCTGGATGAAGCAGCAAAGAGGAACAGCAGCAGCTTCAGGACCACTTGGTCTCTTCTGGCCTGATTTAGTGAGAACGCTGTGTGAAAAGGGCTCTGGACACTTAGAGATGCTGATCTCACCTCTGAGCGTGGCTCTGGCTCTCAGCTTCCCCACACAGAGTGCTTTTAGAGGGAGGGACTCCCTCCTCTCTGTCCTCACACTGATCCATGCTGCTGAATTCACATCCACATCAGCTCACACACACTTTCTACCTTCACCTGCAGAGGAAACACAAATCATTCATCTGCACATCAACTCTGATCATCCTTTACATCATTAGTGCTGGAAAAAGATCAGCTGCTCCTCCTCTGATTGGCTCTTCTTCTCTGCTTCATATCAGTGTCAGTTGAATGCAGTCAGACAGCAGTGAGAGGCAGAGGAAGCTGCCATCAGCTGCTGTACTTCTACTATCAGTCCACTAGGTGGAGCCATGGAGCAACATTTCATCCACTGACACTGATTCACTCTGACTGAACATCAGCAACTATTTTATTTCACAGTCATCAAACTCTACAAGTGGATTATCTGCTGCATCAAATATGAACTATTTAATAATCTGACTGAATCAAACACATTTTAACACTGATGTCATTTTATTTTGAAATTATTCACAGGAAGCAGCAGGAAGCTGTTGTCTCTGACCAGAGTTTGATTCCAGGAAATAAAACATGAAGTAGTTTGTTGAGTGAAGAAAACAAATAAACATCAGCTGTTCATCATGTTTGGTTCCAGTTCATCAATAATCTAATAAATCCTGTAGATTAGTCTTCAGACAGCAGAGATGAAACTTTGTGCTAAAATCAGAAGTGAACATGTTCTCCAGAGAGCAGAAACAAAGAGGAAAGTTCATCAAGACAAAGTTCTGGTAGGAAACAAAGCAAACTTACAGTTTGTTCAGACGGTCCAAAGTGCTGAAGAACAAGATCTGAACAACAGACTGAGACCAAACAGAACCACCGTAGAACCAGACTGGGTTCAAAATGAAATCAAAAACAGGCACTTCAGTTATTTTGATGACATTAAAGTTTCTGTTCCTTTCTGGTTTTTCTAAGGAAGAACATTGGAAATAAAATGATCAACAGCTTCTTCTACTGCCAGCTGAGAACTCGCAGAACATAGTTTATTTAAGTGTACCACAAATATATACCTATATCCTACTTAAAATGAGACAGCATACTTGAATTTTACTTTATATAAAAGATATTTCATATGCCTAATGTTTATAGTGAAGTGTACTCGTTTTAAGTTTAATCAGAAGTCTAAGACTAAGTACATTAATACTAAGACTTAAGCTTATACTATAATACTGAAGCTTATACTTGCACTTTTGGTGTACTTGTTACTCATTTCTGTCACAAAGTGCTAAAACTAGAATATCTTGATTCATTACAGAATCAGGTTAAGTCATTTACTAATGCTTACATTTACATTTTCCACTACACACTTTGCTTTGAGGTATCACCACTGTTATAAACTTACATGTTCAAGATCACATAGTGCTGAATTTTAATTTTTTATAGTAAATAGTACATGTGCTCAATTTAATTATCTATATTTATCTAAAAACATACAGAGGAATACATTAACTTCACTTTACTGAACAGGTTCTAGACCCTTTCATAAATGTTTGGCGATGGTGTCATGAACACAGCAACATCTCTTTTAACAACACATTTGGTTTTATTCATGTCAGGCCACACAACATTAACAGTTTGGAATATATATCAAAGTACTTTGTACATTAATATGTGAATCTTTACATATAGGAAATGTTCCCACCAAGCTGTGCGCATGTGCTAACGTACACTGCATCTGGATTCAGCGCAAAAATCAACAGAGTGCAGAAAATAAAGTCAAAACTGAACTGTAAACAAAATAATAGTAAACAAAGTTATTTTGTACTATTTTTCAATTCTGGTGAGATGGTGTTACTTCTTTATAGTTGGGCATGTGACGGTGTGCGTCATTGTTATTCCTGTGGTATGTCAGCTGTTTGTGTGGCTGTGTTTTTGGGTTTGGTTGGTGTTTGACTGCTACACCCTCTGTTTGTTTCTCGAGAAATGCTGCTCCGCTGCTGTGGACTGCAAAATGGCAGGACTGTTTCGTACCAGAACACACAGACACACACACACACACTCTATATTTATATGTATATATGATGAAGAAATCAGTGTCAGTCCAGTGAGCAGCAGTAGCGCTTCAAGAGCTCCTGATGTTATGGAGGAGGTAGTGGACAGTAGAAACCTTCAGGTACAGCTTAAGAACACAAAAGGTTCTACACGTATGATAATTGGTCAACAATTAACCTTACCAGTGTAGAAACAACAATTTAAAATGTTAATTTAATTTCACAAAGCAGCCAGAAGTACTGGCAGAGAGAGAGAGGGAGCAATATGGACACTGAATCATGGAACTCTAAACCTTTTGACTATTTTTTCACACCCTGACTCAAAGGATTTTAATATTTTTCTGTACCCACCCAAATCAGACAAGCAAAAGAATTATTCCAAATGTATTTCACTCTGGCACAAACAGAAAATGGCTGACATACAACCAAACTAATCACTCTCTATTCTGTTCTGTATGTCTTACATTTCCAAAACCTTTAGCTTCTGACAGTGCATTTGTCAAAGGAGGCATGTATACATGGAAACATGTCCACCAGCTTATTCAAGAGCACAAGAAAAGTAAAGGCGATATAGAAAGCACATAAGCCCTTTACTCAGACGCAGCAAATCAAAAATCCATACAGTGATAAGCAAACGTCAGTTCAGTGAGACCAGGTCAGAAAGAGAAGGCAGGTCATGGAAAGTGTTATTGACATTGTTAAAGTTTTCAGTAAATGTGGACTTAACTACGGATGACACCACAGTGGTTATATAAAGTATACAACTTAGAAAACATGTCAGTCAAGGGTGTAGGAATGTGTTGAACATTGTGGGAGACACATATAGTAAACTTTTCAGATCTGTAAATGGTTCAACAAGTTTTATTGGTCAAAAATGCATTTATGGAGATTGATTGGGCGTTGAACTGGTAATTTCAGTAATAACTTTCTGACACGTCTGTCCTGTCACCTCTGAGTCTCTCAGTTGTCTATTCTCACACTGAATGCCCTAAAAAGAAAAGCTACAATAGCTACATTTGCACAAACAAGAGTATTCAGAATAAACGGCCGATTGGAATAGAAATGTGTCCTGTTAACATGCCGGGTGAAATATTGTGATCAAATTGAGATCAATTGGAGGGTAATTGTAATCCAAATGAGACGGTTGATTTATGCTGATTGACAATCAGATTGAGATTCATGTAAACGTTTGTCAGGATCAAGTTATTTTGAATGTGGCAACTGACCTGTTGTCGATGTGTCTTCACTGTGAGCTTAACATATTTCTGCTTTGAGTGGCTGGAATATGTTGGGAAGAAAACTGTCTTTGAACCAATATATCCTTTCATTTGAAACATTAAGAAAAGAGCTCAAAATTATTTATTCAGTAATGACTGAACTGTAATTAGAACCTGGTGCAAGTCCAGGATTTGCAGTTTGGAAGACAAATCAACTCATACTCTACAGCTTTGTTTGCTAGATTTTGTTGTTTAGCAAAGACGGAAGTACTTCCTCCCAGACTCCTGGAAGGACTTCTGGGTTTAAAATAAGCTGCAACATTCAGCCAGGAGACCCGGTTCCTCCAGAATCATTGATTTTAGCCACAGTTTCTCTCTCTGCTCATTAAAATGATCAGAACTCAGTAATATTACAGTTTTTCTACCAGCAGATTAAACTCAGTCCCAAAGCTGATGATGTTTCTGTGTTAATAAACAGCAGCTCCATGGTCCACATGACTGGTACCGTTGGGTCCAAAGCATCAGGAAGATCTCTCAGCACCAAGAAAAGGGAACTACTTCCTGTTGACACCAGCTCAGACTCCTCTGCTTCATCAGCTGGAGCTGAAGTTCAGAACTTTGGATCAACAGGTTCTCAGAGTTATGCTAGAAGGAGGACCAGAACATGTTGAGCTGTAGAGCAGATATGAGACCATGCCTCAGCCTCTGCTTCAGAACCGACCCACTAGATCTGGTCGGGTAGTTCAGTGTGAAGCAGCAGGCCTCTCCAGGTCCATTTCTCCATGCTGATCCCTTCCTGTGTCACTAACAGCATTAAAAAGCAAACTCACTTCTTTTAGTTTTTATGCAGAAATCAAAGCATCAGAAGATCCCAGCTGGTGACAGAGTTTAAGAAGGTGGACATCAGAGCCTTGGACCTGAAACTGGACCAGAACCATTAATATTAACTGGATCAGAACCAGTTTGAGCTCCAGATTCTCTGAGGTTTCATCAACAAAGATCTTTGTTTAATGAAACTTTAGTTTGAAACATGAATTTAAGGAAAACAATGTTCCCAACAAGTTCTTAACTCCTCAGACTCTTCATTTAGGAAATAAAATACTAACTAATAATTGTCCCTCATGGGTCAAACACTGTGGAACAACAGACTGATCACTTTTAACAGCAAATCAACCTTTAAGTCTGATTACTGCAAATATTATTGTTTTATTCATAGATTTATTAGATCCAATGTTAAACTTCTGGATTATCTGACTTTTAATGAATTTAAATCTAAAATATTGATTCTTAAAACTTTAAAGCTGTTAACATTTCCTGGTCTGATTGGACCCACCTTCAGGTCTTCAGCTGTTCTTCAATCTGCTCTCTGAACAGCAGATATTTTACAGCTGCCATAAACAACAGGCTGGAGAAATATCAGAACCAGAACCTCAGAAGTTCTGCTTCAGTCACTCTGAATTTATCAAACCAACCATCGCTCTTAAAGGGACAGAAACACATTTTAAGACGATCCACAAAGTTTAAGGAGCTGCAGAACCTCTAAAGAGACGGTTCAGGTTTCAAGTGGACCTTTGTAACTTTAGCAGAACAGCAGCAGAACCTTTAGATCACATGTTTTTCTCAGAGTCCAGAGTTTCTGGTTGGAGGTTAAAAGGTGGTTTTAACTCAACATGAAGGACGTTCCTGTCTTTAAGCTCCCAGATATTTAGATTTTAGACGGATCATCTGGAGCCGTGAAGCTCTGATTGGGTCGACAGAGTTCTGCTCATCTAAACATCACATCTGAACATCAGCTGTTCATCATGTTGTTTGGTTCCAGTTCATCAATAATCTAATAATCCTGTAGATTAGTCTTCAGACAGCAGAGATGAAACTTTGTGCTGAAATCAGAAGTGAACATGTTCTCCAGACATCAGACAGCAGAAACAAAGAGGAAAGTTCCTCAAGACAAAGTTCTGGTAGGAAACAAAGCAAACTTACAGTTTGTTCAGACGGTCCAAAGTGCTGAAGAACAAGATGTGAAGCACTGAGACACAGGTGAGTTGCTACCTGGAAGGAGGCGGAGCTTCAGCTGTGATGGAGGTGGGACAGGTAGGAGGGCGGGGCAGCAGCAGGAGCAGCAGTGGAGTTCCTGGAAGCTTCAAGGTTCAAAGTTTCTTTCTTCTCTTCAAGGAGCAGTTTGGTTTGCAGCTGCCAGGAAGACATCAGGACAGAAAACAACAGTCACTAAACACCAGCTTCATCTGCTGGTTCTCCTGCAGAACGCTGAGAGCTGCTGGAAGCGGCTGCTTCTTCATGGTGGCAGTGTGTAGCTGCGTCCTGAATGATCCAGTAGTTTAGCTGCACATCTTCAGCCTGCAGCTGGTTCTGGTGTTTAACAGGAAGTGAGCCGTGCCGGCAGCTCAGAGAAAACCTTCCAGCAGATTCATTCAGATCAGGTCCACATTAAAACAAGGCAGCTCCCAGTCAGAGTGCTGCAGCTTCTGCTTGATGCTTTGTGTGCACGCTGCTTTCTGCACACAGCACCAATGTGGGCTTCAGAGGTTCTGTCCGTCTGGGTCCAGAGGTGTTTCTCCAGCTTCACTCCTTCAACAGACGCATTCTTCCTGAAAACAGAGGAGGACAGTCGGCTTCTTCCTCACATCACTCACAGCTCTTTAGTTTTCACCACATTGATGTTTAAAAAGGAGGAACTGCTCCATCTGACACCTTCCTCCACCAGGAGACCCGGTTCTGATGGATCGCTGCTGGGAACGGACACAAGGACAGAACCTCCTGCAGGTCCAATAATGTAGCAGCCTCTGCCATGGCTTTGACCATCATTAGTGTAGAAAACAAAGAACAGAGGAGAAACCACTGTTAAAAAGTCTCAGAGTTAAAAAGTCCATCAGCCACCAGATCAGAACAGAGTCCAAGTTCTAGAGGTTCTGGAAGCTGTCTGCTAAAATGTGGAGCTGGATGGGATTAAAAGCAGAAGAGAAGTCCATAAAAAGGGAACCAACAAGGTCCTCTGCTTCCTCCAGATGTTTCAGAGCAGCTTTCAAAGTGTCCCTGTCTCACCATCCAGTCCTCGACCCGTCCTGGAAGCAAACTGCAGGAGGTCCAAACTGTCCTGACCCGGTTCCATCAGGTCCTCCTTCAGCAGCTTTTCTAATGCCTTCAGAATCAGAGAGCTGAGAGGTTCTGGACTGAAGACAGCGAGTGTCTCTGAGCTTTAGATCTTAGCCCAGGGAACAATTACTGAGGGGGAGTGGTGGCCCAGTAGTTAGAGCAGAACTCTTGGTTCTGATAAGGCTGCTAGAACCTGGAGCAAACCTGAGCAATACCCTTAACCCCCGATGGTTCCCTGGGTTCTGGAAAAGCTGCCCGCTGCTCCCTAAGGGATGGTTAAATGCAGAAGACAAATTTCACTGTGATGTAAAATTGTAACTTCAAACTAGAAAAATTTCTGAAGAAATTTAGCAAGGCGCCTGCCACTTGGTGCGTACCGTACCGTCAGAAATAGCAACAGGAAGTAACACTGCGAATTTCAGGTTCCTACGGTTTTCACAGCCCTCGCAGCGGCCGTTGAAAGGTGCCATGTTAAGTCAATGGACCTCCTAGGCTAGCCTCTTGCTAGCAGCGTTGTCATGGAGACTCACTGACAGCTGCAGCCCTCTCTCTGTCTTTAAAGGCAGAAGAACCCTGGCTAAGCAGCAGTTGGTAGGACCTTCCCAAAGCTACTTCTGGTTAGCAACATGCTAACGGTTAGCCGCTAGCAGGGTTGTGTTCAGTTTTACCAGGTGATGTTACTCTGTTAGTTTGGTTGAAATCCTGTACTGAGAAGTGCCTAAAAACGGAGAAAATCCTAAAATTCACCAAATCTGTCAAGCAGGAGTTTGTACAAGCTTCTTATAGCTACTTCCAGGTTAGCAACATGCTAATCGTTAGCCGCTAACACGGTTGTGTTTGGTATCACTGGGTGAGTGTACTCTGTTAGTTTGGTCCAAATCCTGTACTGGGATGAGCCTCAAATAGGGAGAAAAAACATTGTTTATAACGTTGCCATGGTAACTCAAAATGGCGGGTGGTACAAAAAAATACTTCATGGGATCAGCACACATGTTTTAATATACACACTGTGGGGATTATAATACAAAACTCTAAGTCTCCCACACCGGGAATCGATCCCACGACCTCTTGCATTGCGCCTGCTGTCTCCCGATCTACGAGCAAAGTAAGCCCAAAGTAAGCCCAAAAGTAAGCCCACTCCAGCCAATCGCAGCGCGCCCTCTGCCGGCGCTCGGCCAATCACCTGCCCCCGCTGGTGGGCTTACATTTGACCAATCGCCTTCCAGCACCCGGATCCCTCATAAGCGCTCGGAGGAAGACGCTCCGCAGTCATCTTTACGTTGACAACTGTCTGGACTACTTTGGCGAGCGGTAAGTTTAAAATATATATGAATATTCTCTCTTTGTTTATTACAAATACCGAGCATGCTGCAAGGACGGCAGATTGATACGAACTCTTTCTGTTACCGTCTCGGTTTTAGCCGTTGTGTCTGTCGCTAGCTTGTACAGCGACCGTCACGCTTTTTTCATACAGTAATAATAATATTTTACATGAATGTGATCAAGTTTGCATCTTGATCACACTTGATCGCGCTGTGCTGCTGCTGTAATAATGCGCGCTTCGCGGAGGTTGTGCGCGCCGGCCGCCCCGCTTTAGCGCTATTCAGATTACAGTTATGATCATCACTTTATGAATGATCATAAATGCGGGCTCCTTTGATTTTTGTCTACCTCCCGCCAAGAAAATAAATAGAAATTACACTTGGTGTTATAGCAACAACATTATACGAACAAGTAACATGATTATATTAACAAGTGTTGATTAATTTTTGATTATTATTAATATCACAATTTAATTAATTTTACTTAATTCTCGCCTAAAATTGCGCGGTTTTAAAAACAAATGGAAATTACACTTGATATAATATTGTTACTACAACACCAACAAGTCTTATTTTTGTCTTTAATACATTTATTGCAAAAAAGTTTATTATAAAATATTTTTTTTTAAATTCCCGCCTAAAACAATGCACTTTATTTGCAGTATAGTACAATATTTGATACCTGGTGATGCTTTATAGCATCAGTAAATGGTAAATAAATGCTGCTGCTTTTGTAAGTTCTTTAAATACTGATTGTAAAAATTGACATAAAAATCCAGAGTAATGATCGTGCAATATTTCAAATGATATTTCTACCAGTCACATTGTGCTTATGCTGCTCTCCTTTTAGATCATGTATGCGTATCCCGTGTTGCGTAAAACTCCTCAGGGTCGACTCCTGATGGGGCCGACTGAGGAGGCAAATAGGAGTACGGTGGTGGTGGCCGGGAGGGCCCGGCGTAAGGAGGAGGTTCTGGCCGAGGCCGCTGCCTTTGTGAGGCAGAACGGAGGGGATCCTGGTGACCAGTTCCTGGTTCTGGCTCATTGTAAGATCCAGTTTGGAAAACACCAGAACCAGAGGTTCCGCTGGCTGCTGGAGAACTCCCTGGGTTACGCGGTGTAGCTGGTCAGCAGCATCACGGGGGAGGAGGAGAGGGAGGAGCCGCTGTCGGCCAGCAAACACCTGTTTCTCAGGTACACCTCCCAGATCAGGGAGATAGGGGAGGCTGTGGAGGTGTAGCAGAAGAAACAGGCCTTGCTCCAGGAGGCCCAGAGGAGCGGTGACTCTGGGTGTTTGATGGTGGAGTTTGGCGACTTCAAGGGCAGGTCCATGAAGGAGGTCCATGAAGGAGGTGTATGAGGAGCCAGGCAAGGAGGCCCAGGCTCTGGTCACCTACCTGAAGACAGCAAAGGCCAGGCCAAACACCAACATGGCCCTTTTCAAGGACTATGTGCTGAAGAGGCAGGCTTCAGATGTAGCCCACCTGCCCACTGTGACAGCTCCTTCCTCCTCCTCCTCCTGCTGCTGCTCCACCTGCTGCCACTCCACCTGCTCCACCACCTGCTGCCGCTCCACCTGCTGCCACTCCACCTGCTGCCGCTCCACCTGCTGCCGCTCCTCCTGCTGCCGCTCCACCTGCTGCCGCTCCACCTGCTGCCGCTCCACCTGCTGCCACTCAGAGCAGGCCCCTGACGGCTGCCGGCGTTAACGCTCTGCTGGCACGTGGGAAGCATTTGTCTCCCTCACAGTTGGCACGAAAAATTGTTTCTCCAGCCAAACCCTGTAAGTACTGTGGTGATTTTCATGTTGTGTACGTCATATAAAAAAAATATATAAATAAAAAAAATTAAAATACTTCTGACAGCTCCAGTGCCACGTGTCCCCTCTCCGTCTACATCCGCTGCCCGCAGACAGCTCTTTAACTGTGGTGAGCATCATTATCACACATGCAGATACTGGATGTTGGCGACGTGTGCTCACTTTATTATTTTACAGACGCTGTTGCTGCTGCTGGGGATTTTTTTAAGGAGCAAGACGACCAGGAGACGGTGACTGTGGCCTCGCAAGCTGAGGAAAAACTTCCTCAAGGTATGTGAATCACAAACGTTTCACAAAGTAATGTGTGTTTATAAGTATTTTTAAATGACCAAACATGTTCTTTTATTTTATTGCACAGAGAATTAGCTCTGATCCCAGTGTCAGTCTACACTCACTCTTCAAAGCAAAAAGGGTATTTAAAGGTGTATGTTTATTTCATTTTATCCCGATCAGCGACAAAAGCTCCTTGTTGTCGTCTCACATGTCCCCTGCTCCCCCCCCCCCCCCCCCCCCCCCCCCAGTGGCTGCACAATGTTGGAGTTAGAGGAGCTCCTAGTGTTGCTGTTGCTTTGTTTCACACTTGGCTCATCCCAGCTCACTTTTCTTCTTGTATCTGACCTAATGGTGCATGGGTGAAAATCAGAATGCTTTTCACTGACTCCTTCCATAACTTCACCCTCTCCTCATCATGTTGTCTCTCTCCTACCCATCATGCTTTGCACTAAACGTTGTAGCTTTGTAGCTGTCTGGTAGTGCTGAAAAAGAAAGGCTGTGACAGTCTGTGCTTAACAACAAACTAATTGGAACTTTTTCCACTCCAGCCTCAAGAGGCCCTGCTCCTCCTGCTCCTGCTCCTCCTGCTCCTCCTGCTCCTCCTCCTCCTCCTGCTCCTCCTCCTCCTGCTCCTCCTGCTCCTCCAGCGCTGTGGACTCCTGGCCCCGTGTTCCAGCCCCCTGCAGAGCTTCCTGGACACTGGAAGGAGCATCTTCCATCTTTCCAGCAGGACTGGATCCTGAAGCCTTTATTCAGGGCTAACCCTAAAACAGGGAAGCCAGAGCTGGTGCCACAGCTCACCTCCTGGTGGTCTCCTCCCCAGCCTCCGACCACCTTCACCCAGCCTCCTGCCTCTCCTGATCTCTTCTTCTGCCGCCCTTTGTTTCTCTGGATGCCTCTGAAGATGTTGTCCATCATCTGTGTCCAGCCAGCTTGCAATAGTCACAGGCTGACAGCAGCTGGCCTGTACAGCACTGTGGTCAAGGTGCTGGACATAGATGGTGGTATGATATGGCCTCAGAGTATCTAGAATGCAAAGGGTGCAAGAAGAAGTATCCGGCCTGGTCAGAGGACATCCTGGGTCAGAGGACATCCTGGGACAGCTGGACATCCTGGGTCAGAGGACATCCTGGGTCAGAGGACATCCTGGGACAGCTGGACATCCTGGGACAGCTGGACATGGGACACAGCAGGAAATTCTCCGCCCTTCTGACATACAGGTACGACACATTAATGATAACAGCAATGTTCTATAATATGCTTGTGCTGCACTAAACTAAATGGTGGAAAATGTCCTGCATCCCTTTAATAAACACTGAGCAGAGCTCTTTTCCTGTCTGTCGCGTAGCGACTCATGTGACTACAGAGTGGTCATCCTGATGCGGGAGAGAACTCAGGGCAACAGCGTCACGCAGCTTCACAAGAAGCTGCAAGAGGAGCACAGCGCAGCGTGGACCCGCCGCACGCTGGACTACTTTGCTGCCTGTGAGCCCTTCACTGACTCCTGTCTGGTCGAGCCGCCAGTGTTCTCTGCCCCCCCGCCCCTCCCGGCCCTCCCTAAAGCCAAGTGGCTTCTGGCTGTGTACGCCAGGGACGTCCTGTCACGGCTGCCTGAGGTAAAGGCCAGAATAACCTCTGTGTTTGGCTCCGTGCTCAAAATGGACTCCACCAAAAAGGTAAAAACAATCAAATGTGAATGATTGTAATTGCTTTTATTCATTCATATATATATATATATATATATATATATATATATATATATCTAGATAGATAGGTGTATGTGTGTTTATTTTACTGTTTGTTGTTCTTTTTTTTTTTTTTTTTACATAGGTTACCAAGAAAGTGGCCGGTGCAGCTGCCAACACAGCTGGGTGGTGCACCAATGTGGGCAACGAGCACGGCCAGGTTCTGGTGTGGGTCCTGACAGCAGCAGAGGGCCATGGACTGTGGCCCATGGCGGCTGGTCTTATGAGGCGCTACAGGGAGGCAGGAGTGGCACCTCCTGTCATAATGTATGTGGAGCGGGACTGCTGCAGCCCCCACGGACAGTCACAGGTCAGGGCCATGTTCGCTGAGTGGAGGGAGCTTCAGGTGCGCCTGGACATCTGGCACTTCATGCGGCGTTTTGCAGCAGGAGTCACCACTGAGGCTCATCAGCTGTATGGAATATTCATGGCTCGACTGTCCAGGTAAAGTCTTCATCTTGTTTGTATATTTATTGTCTAAAGTCTAACAGAGAACATGAACTCTGTCCAGGTGCATCTCTGAGCTGGATCCGGCAGATGTTGCTGCTCTTAGGCTGGCCAAGCAGGGGCAGCTTCTGGCCCAGGGAGTTGGTCCAGTCTCTGAGAAGGCCCTGGACCAGATGATCACCAGGAGGGAGTTGGCTCTTCACTGCTGCAAGAGGACCAGGGGAGCAGAGGAGACAGCCAGGAGGATCAAGGCCCTGGTGGATGAGATGGACAGTGAGAAGGGGAGGGACACTCTGGGAGGACCACTGGTGGACCACGAGTGCATTCAGCAGGTCTGGAAGGAGCAGCAGAGACACATCACCTGTATTCAGGACCCAGAGGGCTTCTCTCTGTACCTGAAGACAGGCACACTGAAGAAGGGTGGTGTGGACCTCTGCTGCTACCGCTGTGCTCGTGGCTCCACCTCCTTGGAGTCCTTCCACCTCCATCTAAATCGCTTCATCCCAGGTGGCTGATTTTATCTTTTAATGTTGTTGTTTTAAACGCAGAGAGTAAAAGTCATCTTCTTGGTTTCCCCTGCAGGGACCAGTGGCAGCGACGCCCACTTCCAGGCCGACCTCCTGGAGGGTCTGATGCTGGAACCAGGACCGCATGGAGGAAGCTGTGAGCTGAGGATCTACAGCAGCGCTGAGAGGGAGGCCATGGACCGACTCAGCTTGGACGAGCGCTACCAGCCTCCTGGGTCACATACAGGCAAGAATGATTAACCTTAACTCAGACGTGTTGGCAGAAGAAAAAACTGTTCTAGTGGTTTCTCTGGAGATGCATCCATGGTTTGCTGATGCCGACGTATTTCCACCAACCAACACTGACATGCAGCGCTAAAAGGAATCCTCCATTTTAAAAGCACAGAAACCAAAGCAACACATTTAGTGGTAAAAGATGTTTTTATTCTTCCTGATGAATAAACAAAGTCTAAAGCAGGTCAGAGACTGAAAGAGCCTGGAGTTTCATCACTTTCTACTTTCACTTTTTACTCTGCTACTTTCCACCACTATGGAGTGCATGTTTGAATACTTCCTTAGTTCACATTCTTGACTAATAATCTGTATTCTGCGTTCTTCTACAGGGGAGCTTCTTGGGATGGAGTACCTTTACAGTCAGTCTGGTCGTTCGCTGACTGTAACGGACAACCCAGAGGAAGAGGATCGGCTGGTGGAGCTGATGGATGATGAGGCGGTGCGCGATGAAGGCTTTGTGGAGGAGGAACCCGAGAACCTGAGCGTGCCCGTCCTCTTTGCTCCAGAACACAGCAGCGTCCAGCAGGCCTCCAGCCCCTCTTCCTCTGCACCGTCCACATCCAGCCGAGGAGATCTACGTCAGCGCCTCAACCAGAGTCCTCTGCCTCCTCCTCTGCCTCCTCCTCTGCCTCCTCCTCTGTCTCCTCCTCTGCCTCCTCCTCTGCCTCCTCCTCTGCCTCCTCCTGTGCCTCCTCCTCTGTCTCCTCCTCTGCCTCCTCCCCTGCCTCCTCCTCTGCCTCCTCCTCTGCCTCCTCCTCTGTCTCCTCCTCTGCCTCCTCCTCTGCCTCCTCCTCTGTCTCCTCCTCTGTCTCCTCCTCTGCCTCCTCCTCTGCCTCCTCCTCTGTCTCCTCCTCTGCCTCCTCCTCTGCCTCCTCCTCTGTCTCCTCCCCTGCCTCCTCCTCTGCCTCCTCCTCTGCCTCCTCCTCTGCCTCCTCCTCTGCCTCCTCCTCTGTCTCCTCCTCTGCCTCCTCCTCTGCCTCCTCCTCTGCCTCCTCCTCTGCCTCCTCCTCTGTCTCCTCCTCTGCCTCCTCCTCTGCCTCCTCCTCTGTCTCCTCCTCTGTCTCCTCCTCTGCCTCCTCCTCTGTCTCCTCCTCTGCCTCCTCCTCTGTCTCCTCCTCTGCCTCCTCCTCTGTCTCCTCCCCTGCAGCGCTCTGTCCAGCCAACTGGAGCCTCTGGTCCTGCAGCATCAGCTGGGTCCAGCGTTGCAGACCAGGCCCCTGTTAGTAGACGACACGTTAGCTTCAGTGCAACATCACTGAGATTTTACATGCTGTAATGTATTTTGTATTTTAATACTTTCATGCAGGCTGCAGTCCTCGGACCTGACGGCATCCCAGGCTGGGATAAGGTCCAGGACTTGGCCGAGTACCTGGTGACCCTGCGTCAGGCTCTCTACCTGGACGAGCAGCAGGTCAGAGGTCATCTGCCCGTGACCTCTGACCTGGACAAGAGGAGGATCAATTACCAACCCAGGCACCAAGCCAAGCTGGCACACGGCCGCTTTAAGGCCCCCAAGAATACGGGCGTCACCCCGGGTGTGGACAGTGTCAAGAGGAGCCTGATTGGTCCTCCAGGGGGACCGGCTCAGTGGCCCAGCACCAGTCGTCTAGTTGAGGCTCTGTGCATTAAATTGTGTTCATTGCACAAGTCCCCAACAAAAAAGGATGGAGTGCTGCTTCCTCGGTGGACCAAAGTTCTCACCGACTACCACCACATCTGAGACCTGGTGCTGGACTGCCCCCCCCCTGATGGAGGCCACCTCTCTGCAGCTTTTTGTCCTCAATCAGAGGACTCTGACACAGTGGTAAGCACAATGCTTATTTTTTTTTACTTTGACATTTGAAATAAAAGTATCACATTTAATTGTAATGGTGACAGTTTTCTGATTGCAGGTTTAATCGAAGGGAGAGCACGCAGGAGATTAGTATCCTCACCCAGGGCCTTGCTGCAGAGGACCACATCGTTGTGGCCAGCTCACAGCTGCCTCCTCCGTGGGAGAAGCTGGACGAAGCACCGTCCCCCTCAGGACTCCAGCATGAGTTTGCTCTCCCGCCAAACAGAGCAGGTAAGGCTCCTAAGCTGCGGCCAGGCAGACGACCTGCTAGTGCCACCGTCCTGCAGCCCGTCACCCCAGCAGTTCCTCTTCCTATCCCAGCTCAGCTTCTTTTATTGAACCCTGGGTCGACAGTGATGGCAGCAGGTCATCACAGGGCTGCTCCTCCCCTGGCTCCTTATTTAACACCTGCCACACAGGTGGCTCCTGCACCCACTGCTCCTGCGTCTGTGTCCCGCTCCACTGAGAGGAACAGGCGACGCAGGGCAGAAGAGGAGGCCACCGGGAGCCAAAAACGAAAGTATGTGAGAGAAGTGGCTTTTAACAAGTGCAGCAAATGTGGGCAGCCAAAAACAAAAGAGTTTGGCCACAGCCGATTTGGCAGCGCCACTTTCTGCCCCAGTGCTTCAGGGGCAAATCCTTGGAGCAGTGGCTGGTAGAACAGCGGCAGCTGAAGAAACCGGGAAACCCACCCTAATAATAATAATAATAATAATAATGATGATAATAGTAACAAAACCAATAACATGTAAATATATATATATATATATATATTAGGGCTGGGCAAGTTAACGCGTTAATTTCGCGTTAACTCATTAGACTATTAACGGCGATATTTTCTTTAACGCGCGTTAACGCATGTTGCTCACATGCTTTTATTTTGTGAAGGTCTGTCCAACTTCCGTTTGTGTGTGCCGCACTTCCGTTTCAGCGCTTCCCTCGGCCAAATAACATTAGTTTGACTGAAATGATCAACTGTCGCGGCAACAGTGTCAAAACTTGCAGAGCAATGGAAGTGGCAGGTCAGGGCCACAGCTTCAAACTATTCATGAGTGAGTGGATGATACAAAGAAGTGGCCTCATATAACGTACAAGGACATTTTAACCTGTTTTGTGTCGTTACTTGGTGCGGACGGCTCTGCTGTGCGACTTTACCGAAGCGAACCTCCGCAGTGAAAGAGTTGGATCGGTGTTAATAAATATCAACATGGATGACCTGGTATTCATGGAGGCTGATGTCCGTTCAAGCTAAAACTAGTCCGACGTTCACGCTGCTGGATTCTGACTGCATCAATCGGCTCTACGAGACCTCAGAGCGCTCTGATGCTGCGGCTCCAGGGAAAGCCTTCAGTCATGCAGCGGTGACTTATGGAAGGTAGGCTGATGAATTATCTGATTCAGAAACATACTGGCCGTTGGCTCGTTGTGATTAGATTGCTGCTCAGTTAATTTTGTAATGTTTGGGATTTAACTGATGTTATGAGAGGATATCAAAACATTAGCTTACCTGTCTCCTCTCCTCTTGACGTCTCCTGGTTTTGTTTTTTTATGGAACTTCGCAGCCCAGACACTTTTCTGGCGTCATGTGGTCTTATGTTGGTCTTTTGTCCACAAAATGAAAAAAACATACGGTCGCTTCGGTGGTTTCTTCAGATTTTAAGCTTTTAACCACAGGCGAAGGGATTCCTCATTCTTCGGCTGAGGGTGAATGAAGTAGGGCGCCTCGTATCCACAGCTTTTGTACACGGTCGATGATTAAAACACTCCTGCTCCACGTAAACCTTGCTTTTACACCCGTTACTATGACAACCTCTAACCACACAAATGATCCCGGTCTTCCTCGAAGTCATAATGACGAGTAATTTGAGACGAAGTAGCCGCATGAGCCGCTTCTCAGATAGCTAAACACTGACAGGAAGTGAGCGGGCGGAAGTCTCGCCCAAACAAACGTCAACTCGCTGCCTCCATGTTTCCGTCAAAAATAAGGTGGTAATGCACGCGAGAAAGCAACAACAAAAAACCGTGTGTCAACGTCAAATAAACGCAAGCATATCGAGTTAGCAAGCATTTCAGTTTAAAGTTCTTCCAGCAACAAATATGACAGAAACAAGTTAGTTGTAACCACTGCCAAGTTAAACTTTGGTATTGAACATAAAATGGTAATGCTGCTCCCTGCTGTTACCTCAGAAATTGCCTGTTTTTGGTAGATTTTTTCCCCATAAAGAGAATTCCCTGTCAGTGGCAATAAGCTTTAATTTATTATTATTGCTATTTTTTGTTTTACATGTTTAAGTTGAGCTTTACACTAAATATGTGTTACTGATAAGTGCTACAAATGTTACAACACTTTTGTTCATATGGCAGCAGAACATTAAAATAAAAGTGCTCTTTACACTACTTTTGAATTCATTCTTGGAGTTTGTAAATACAATGCGATTAATCGCGATTAATCAGGGCGATTAATCAGGGCGATTAATCGCGATTAAATATTTTAATCGTTGCCCAGCCCTAAAAATAAATAAAGGTTACTACTTCATATCACGGTTCCTTTTTAGGAACGTAACCCCCGTGAGAAACGAGGGTTCACTGTAACCGTATAAGTCCACCATGAAGACATCAGCAGCTTACATCTTAAAGTTGCAGTGTGAGAGTCAAATTTCAACTTTTAAAACAAATCTGAATAAACAGTAGACCCAGGTTAAAACCTTGTTGGCAGTCCTTGCCTGTCCTGTATCTTGTCTGACTTCATGCAACCACTTCCCTCCCTTCAGCCAGGCTGAGGAAAAGACTCCACCGTCAAAGCTTCAGTGCAGTTCAGCTGTCCTCGTTTCAGCTGGTTGTGTCTCAATGGACAAATAGCTGTCATTTCTTATTTCATGCTAATCTTTGATGTGAAACCAACATCTTTTCTGTCAATAAGAAAAGTTCTTTTGGAGTTTCATCAGTTTTCAGGAAAACGGTTTATAAATGAAGGACTTTGTGCAGAAAGCTTGAAAAAAAGCATTAATTTAACATCCTGAAGACTCACTGCTGCAGGGAGCAAAGGTGAAGAGAAGACGAAGAGTTTGATTTAATATGAGGTCAATATTGCAAAGGTGTCTTTTTAAAAATAAAATCTGAGATCTCTTTTAACTAGGTGGTTACCTATGCTTCCTAAATGTCTTCAGAGTCCAGACCAAATGTGAAATAAAGAAATGAGACCTTGATATCCCAGAGCAACGATGGCACAGTACCCGCTTGGAAGCATTTTTTACCTCCGTCAGTCAACAGAACATTGAAATAGTTGATTTTTTATTTCACTTTGCAGGACTGTAACATAAATTGAAACCTCAATTGTAGAGAAATGTTCCTAACCGGGCACTGAAGTGTCAAAGCAACTGGAAATAAAAAATCTGCCAAATGTCAAAAAGCCTTTAAAAGCATTTTCAGCAGAGTTGGTCAGAAAATTGCTAAAAAAATAAGAAGCTTTCATTTAAAAAAAACATCTCCGTAATCCAGTCCAGATAAAATGTTGCAGCTTTAAGATGATTTTACATTAAAGAATGAAAACTTGTTACAACAAAAATATTTTTATTCTCAGCTACGTCCAGTTTCTCCACCTGGGGGTTAAAGGTCATCAAAGTATTTATTCCTGCTGTCAGAGCTCAACAGTAAAAACCTCATCAGCATAAAGATGCAATTTAGCATCAACACGTTCAGACCCAGATAGACAATAAAAGGAACCAAGGACTGAACCCTGTGGCGCCCCCTGGTGGACGAGAAATCGATCAGAAGCGCCGTGAAAACCCGCCTGTCTGGCTGCAATGCGCGCTCCCGACACAGGGGAACAGAATTTAGCACAGCACCGGAGTCCTGCAACTTTTAGATGTGTCCCTGGTCCGACACGCCTGAGTCAAATAATCCGGTAATTATCAGGACTCTGGAGAACCTGACTGCAGACTGAGGAGCTGATTGTTCCATTAGATTCAGGCGTGATGGACCAGAGAACCTCTAAAAGTTTCAGGACACCGGCCCTCCAGGACTGGAGCTGGACACCGTTGGAACAGGAACCTGAAGCTGAAAATGTGGGACTGTCCCTTTAAGAGGAGCAGCAGGACGCCGTGCACGCTGCGGCTCTGTGTGCGCGTTCACACGTTTCCTGTGTAAAACTAAAAGTCCAGAACAGGAAGAAGTTGTGATGTGGAAATGTTCCATGTGGTTCTGTTGTTGGTGTTGGTTCAGCTTCTGGTTTGGTGCCGCAGGAGTTTAGCTAGAAAAGTAAAAACTGGTCTTCAGTCTGTCCAAGTCAGCAGTTTGGAAGTAAAGAAGCTGATTTTAGTCCCAGACTGTCAGCGTCGGCTCTTCTTTCATTCTCAACGTGTTTTCAAGGTTTGGAAAGATGGAGCAGAAATATCATTTCATCATTGCTTTGAGTTTCTGCTGCTGATTTATTCAACTAAAGAACAAAATCTGTCTTTTGAAAACATGTCAGAAAGAAGATGGAAATGTTTTACTGTAAATTAGGACTTTTTGAAGTCAGTGTTGATAGAAAAAAATCTGTTTTATTGAAACAAGCGTCAGAGTTTTATTGAAATATTGAAAATTGATCAGAGGAACAGAAGAGAATGAGCAGCAAATGAATCAAACACAAAAGATGAAAATCTGTTTATTGCTCATTAAACATATGAAGTAGAACTGCAGCAAATATACAAAAGGAAGATTTAACATGTGAATGTAAAAAGTGTTTAGAAAAATAGGAGCCGACAGAAACAGATAATGTCCAGAGATTGAGAAAAACTGGCCAACATTTCAATGAAATCTGACTGATGAATGAAAGTAAAAAACCAAGAGAGAAAGTCAACATGCTGATATTCAGAGTGAAGCTTTGACTGGAAACCGGCAGAAAAACAACGTGGATCCTGGAATAATCCCAGCTTCCATCTTTAAAGGACTGGAAGAGGAAGAAGTTTCCAAGGAATCATTTAGAAGAGTTTCACAAAGAAACAGATTGAATCCATGAATGTGAAAACGTGTTTCTGAGTGAAAGAGACAGACATGAACAGACTGAACTATCTGTTTAACAGGGAGAGGCTTTCTCTGACAGGAGGAGACTCTTTAGACTCAATCAGCACAGAAACACTGAGGAACCAGAACTGGACCAGAACCCAAAGCCAGGAAGCAGAGGTTCAGTGAATGTGGTGATGAAGGTGTGGAGGTGGATCAGTGAGTCAGAGGAGACTCTGTAGAAGGACAGAATACCAGCAGGACAGTTCACATACACTGCTACTCTGTTGGAGACGAAGGAGGAGGAGATAGATGTTTCTCTGTCATTGTGACGGACAGAGTAACCATGACGATCAGAACATCTCAGACTCCAGGACTGATCATTAAATCCAAACAAACAGTCTCCACTGTTTCCTCTCCTCCTGATTCTTCTGTAACTCACTGATATAAAAACGTCTCCTCTCCACTCAACCTCCCAGTAACAGCGACCAGTCAGACCAGTTCTACACAGCAGCTGAGGAAAATCATTAAATCTGTCTGGATGATCAGGATATGACTGAAACCCCTCTAGTGTCACCTTCCTGTTGTCTTCAGACAGTTTGAGTTCTCTGCTCACTGTGTTTGTGTCGATTGTGAGTTGACAGGAATCTGATGGAGAGAACAAAGACAATCCAGCTGCAGTTATTGATCATTTATTGACACTTTGATGATGACTCCTGAATGAGTGATGGACAGTTTGAAGATGGTTGAATGTGAGCTGCTTTGTTGTCATGAATCAAATGAAAAACACACTTACACCTCCATGGACCTGGTGTCAACCATCGGACTCCAGCAGGCTCCACTCTGAAAGGAGGAGGGGGGTCAGACCATCAGTCTCTTTCAGCAGCAAACATGGACATTACATGTCTCTCAGACACACATTGTCCTCCACTGAGAAAGGACCAGTCCAACATTTGGACACGTCCACTTGTAAAAAATCCAGAGAAAGAAAGAAGAGCTGAGAGCAGACAGACACCTGGGCTCTGATGATGATGATGATGATGATGATGATGATGATGATGATGAAACATTACAACCTGCAGTGGATTTAGTATTGCTGTGGGAAATTCACGTGCTCTGTGCTGCAGCGCTTTGATTGGCTGAGATCAGAAATGGAGCAGGTTTTAAAAGAGAAGGGCCGACCTCTTCATGAACTAAGTGACCCTCTGTGGCTGGCAGACCTGGAATCTTTAGTTGATCTTACGCATCGTCTGAATACACTGAACAAGAAGCTACAAGGCAAAGAACAGCTGGTGCCACACCTGTATGCACACCTGAAAGCCTTCTGGGTAAAGCTCCGCCTCTTTGAGACACAACTACGAGGCTTTAATGCTGCACACTTCCCTGCTCTGTCTGAAATCACGTCTGCTTTTCCAAAGGCCGACCTTTCTGCTAAAAAGGAGAAATATGTGTCTGTGATTGCATCTCTGGTGACAGAATTCAACCAGCGTCTCCAAGACTTTTCTGTCATTGAAAAACAAATCCAGCTGTTCTCCACCTCCTTCCTGGTGGATGCAGAAGAAGTGGAAGAGAGTCTGCAGTTAGAACTGATTGAAATGCAATGTGATGATTCTCTGCAGAGTCAACATCAGCTTCTCTCCCTCCCTGAATTCTTTCAGAGTTTGGATAATGCCAAGTTTCCTCTGATAAGACGCCACGCAGAAACAATGATGAGCCTGTTGGGCTCAACATCCAGATGTGAACAAAGATTTTCTCTGTTAAATTAGAACAAAAGCAGACTGAGAAGCAGAATGACTGACAGCATCTCTGTGAAGTCCTTCGTGTCTCAACCACTAAACTTTCTGCTGACATGTCAGCCATCCTTCAATCAAAGGACAGCATCACTGCTCCCACTGACTGCAATGTTCTTCACATTATAGCTGACTTACACACAGTATTCATGTGGCAATATGGCACCTCTAGTGTGGCCCTTTGTTTAGTTTTCTGGATTTGGCCCTCACTAACAAAGTTTGGACACCCCTGGTATAAAGTGTTAATGTTCCCCCTTTTATTTAGCAAGATAAAAACTGTGAATAAAATAAATCTAGTTTAGGACCTTTAAATGAAATAAAGACAAGTAACAAGTGATTCTCTGCATAACAAACTAAAATAAAAACACTCAGGGTGTTAATCTAAAATCACAGTTCAATAATATTTGCTTAAATGCTGATTAATTAAAGCTAAAGCCAGCAAACACCAAGCTAACCCTACGTTGCAGGCCTGTTTCCATGCTTGTGAATATGGAGACCAAACTCAGTGGTCGCTTCACTCAAAGAGCAAATAATAAACTAAAAAGGTCCCTTGTGCCAGATGAATAATAATCCTAACAGAAACGCTCTGCTCCGTTTAGTCCTCCTCTCCTGTGGAAAAAACTCAGCTCCCACAGTCACGGCTCTGACTCCAATACTAGGCCACCTGCTTTATAAGTTTGGTTTTTATTAATTCTGCATTATTTTAACTACATGCGCTGTGTTTCTGTGCCTCAATGCTCTTACTGCTCCTCTCTCCTCCCTTCCCTCAGACCCAGGTGCTTTTATCAGCGGCCAGCCTTCAAAACGTGAATCACTACGTTAAATGTCCTTCCACTCGTACCAAAATGTCCCAATTAAAGTCAATAGGAGAGTCAGTAGCTGTGTTTCATGCTATTTTGTTTTTAACGACACAGAACCAGCGGTGCTTCAGTGGAATGCTGCCTTGCTCTTTAATTCAGGTGAGCATAATTACATTAAATGTAATTTAGGTGTGGACTTTTAAGGGTCATTTTAAGGAACTTGTAACATCAGGGGCTTCAGCTCAGACCCATTATTCCTCCTCTTCCCTCTAAAGGAGCCCTTTACACTATTTATTTATGCATTTTTCCCACTGTTTATTCCTCACGTGCAGAGCACCAGTGGGGCTAAAATCTGCCCACCTCACCGCCTCAAACTGATATCATTAGTATAAATTATGCTGATACCAGACGTTACCAAATAAAGTGTTTTTTTCTACAGTCACTTAGGAACCAGAGAGACTCAGAGCTTGAAAAGCTGCACCTTTACTCATCAACTCTGGGGTTGCCATGCATAAAAAGCACTATATTTCCTGTAGGATTCCCCAATAAAGACTATTAGTGGGCTAAAAGCGAAGCAGAAAGTCATTATTCCGTCCGCTCTGACCACAAACAAAACGCTCAGAGAACAACTTCAAACTGAGCCTTCAGCTTGGTAATTACGCACCAGAGCGCCCTGAGGAGAGCAATAGAGGAGATTTGTCTGGTCAGAGCAGAGACTGAGATGAGAAACCTGTCGCTGTGAAAGGTGATGATGGTTATAAACTGTAACGGGCTAGAAGTTCATGGAGCTGAAAAGAGGGAAACATCAGCAGCTGGATCAGCATAAAGACGCAGCGTGAACCCCTGAGTGCTTTAAGTGTTCCTGCTGAGGGGAAAATGTCAGACCATACAGGCTTGATGAAACTCAGCCTGATTCACCAATGAGGTTATAGATCTACACTGATAAACAAACCCATAGATTAATGTGTAACAGTGGAATAATACGGTCAATAAAATAAAACTACTTTATTTTATTCAGTATTATTTAACAGTTGTGGGTACTTTCTGTTTTAACCCACCCCCAGACCCCAAAAATTAACATAATCTCTCTCTTAACTTTTGGTCCTTATCTCCAACGTTTCCAGAGGTCCTCTAAAAGCTTCCGGGTGGCTCAGAGTTCTAGCTGGGTCCAATCTCTCGTTGTCCAGTTCTTCTTCTATTGTTTTATGGCGGTTGGCAAACAACTTTTGGTGCATTACCGCCACCAACTGAAATGGAGTGTGAATCGGGATGACCAACTCTAATATCCTACTACTATAAATAATAAAAATAAATAAATAAATAACTAAATCTGTTTTATCAAATTAGTCTTTTTAAGATATCTTAATAATAAAGAATAACCCTCTGATTTGGTGTTCATGTCTAAAAGATATTTTATGTTTAACTTTAATTTACTGTTTTGTAATCTATTTATCAATTCATTTCTCTCAATATGATATTTACTGCAAAATAATATAACGTGCTCCATTGTTTTTTTCAACAAAACAAAATCACACTTTCCTGTATCATGAATCCCCATTTTAAATAATGTGCTATTTAACCCTGTATGTCCAAAACGTAATCTTGACATTACTGTTTCTTCCCTTCTATTCCTTGATGTCATCCTCATTAATCCTACTTTTCTTTGAATATTATAAAACCATCTTCCAGTTCTTTCTTCTTCCCACTGTTTCTGCCACCTTGCTCTAATCCTTTTCTTAATTACTGATTTTATTTCACCTTTACTAAATGGAATTATTATATCAATTAAACTGTATTTACTTGCTCTTTTTGCATATTTATCTGCCATCTCATTCCCTTTTATTCCTATATGAGAAGGAATCCATATAAAAGAAACAATTAATCCCATTGCTTGAATTCTGAATAATAGTTGCTGAATTTCTACCAATAAATCCGGTCTGCTATCTGTATGATTGTTTTTAAATGAATATAATGTTGAACTAGAATCTGAACAAACTACACTTCTTAATGGTCTAATTTCTTCAATCCATTCTAATGCTAACATGATGCCAAACATTTCTCCTGTGTAAACTGAAACTTCATTACTAATTCTTTTACCTGATTTAAAATTAAATTCTGGAACTACAAACGAAACACCATTCCTATTATTTGAATCTTTCGAAGCATCCGTATAAATTTTTACATATCCATAATATTCTTTATCTATATATTGCTCAACCATATTTCTCGTTGTCCGGTTGGGTAACGATCCTCTACAAGTTCCTAGGTCCAGCTGAGTTAGCCTAGAGTCCATTAGCTAGCTTGTTAGCATCGGCCAGTTGCTATGCTAAGCTAGCGGCTAAACACAGTCTAAAAAGCTTCGAGTAGAAACGTCAGTGTCTTCTACTTCGGACTAAAGCTCACTGACTCACTGTGGATCATCGTGGGGACAAACCACGACACACATTACTGTTTATAGTCCAAAGACAAGCCAGTTTAACATGGAGATGTTGACTTATGGCCGCAGAACCGGATCTCTCGGCTTCTCTGCTGCGCTCTCTCACCCAAACTTATGATGCATTCAATGACTGCCTCAGCGTTGGAAAATACACTTATCACATGTACTGTTATTAAAATGAACTACAACTATGCAAATAGATGTTTGGACACGCTGTAAACACATTTTAGAGATGAACACTTAATAAAGCAAGAATAAATGAATTAACCATGTTTAAACTATTTCTTGTTTATTAGTGTTTACTTCATAGACATTTTACTACATCTCTTATTTAACTAGGCCAGCGGTTTTTTAATTCATTGAATGTGAGCCTCCCCTGGGAATAGGTAAAGATAACTAGCAAATTCATAAACGATTGTGTTCAACAGAAGACAAACTGAACTAAACAGACGCCATTGTCAAACTGAACTCAGGTCAACAGGAGACATCAACTGAAATAATAATAATAAATAACCTGAATTTAACAGACGTCAACATATTCAATATTGTGATTTACTTTTTAGGCCAATTATACACAATTTAAACCTGTTGCTATTTTAACAACCATGTTCTCAAGCATTCTCAATGCGAACAATGAGGACGCGCCTTTGATGTGCAAAGCTGTTCTATGTTGGGTTGTAGAGAAGAAAGAAACAGCAGCCAGTCATCCTGCACTTGTAGCCTTGACCGGTATTAGTTTTTGATCAGGGTGAGAGCGGAAAACCCACATTCACACAGGTAAGTGGAGGTGAAGGGCATCAGGACTCATGGCTTTGGTGGATACATGGGGAAACTCGCTCTCGACACTCAACCAGAATCGCGTAATCGGCATTTCCACCAGTCTCTGTTTTAAGTCCAGATTTGAGCTGAGCTCAACAAGAGCCTACTCTTCTTGGATGTTCAGTTCATCGCGGACTGTGGGTGGAAAAGAGAAGGGGTTTCTGACCCACTGGTTTCCCAGTGGCTCCTCTCCAAAATACTCTCAGAACTGATCACACAGCCCGTTCAGATGCTGATGACCGGTTTCTCAGAGTTGAGCAGCAGAGCTGTCTTATATTTCTTCGCGCCTCTCCTGAGACTCTTTGGCGCCCCCCAGGGGAGGCGCGCCTCACCTATTGAAAACCACTGATCTAGGCTACATGGTCCTGATCCAAGCTAGATGAGTTCTGAATGGATGGATCTGAGGCTTCAAAGCAGCTTTTAAAGCCAACATATCACCAGAACCCAGTTCTGCATTGTTGGGTCTCACCTCAGACGGTCAGAGGGACCAACAAAGTTCTACCTCTTCAATCTGCTGCTCACTGCAGCCTTGAAATGCAGAACAACTGATTGGTTGAAGGCAGAACCTCCATCCTACAACTGGTGGTGCTGAAAGTTTTATTGCATCAGTAATGTTACTGATGCAATAAAACTAAAGGTAGTAATTAGTAATTGGATCATTGTTAGATGGAGGATCTGAGACTTTGTGACAACACAGCTCTGACCCAAGACTGTTTGATGATCTGGTCGTTGTTCTTTTTCTCCTTTTGTTGTTAAGAAAATGAAAAAACTCAATAAAATGTAATTTAAAATGGGTTTCATCATGTGAATCTAACTGGTGAACTTCTCTTTTACAAATATATTCAGAGTTCCTATTCAGCACCATTAAAGACCCTCGGCCCTTTAATTTTCCCTGTGAGCCGTTCTTAGTGAGGAGAATATTACACAAAACTGGGTAATGATCTCTGCCTGCAGACGAGTCGTCTAATAAATCCCATTTCACAACCAGCTGAAATATTCCTGGACACTAGTGTTAAATCAAGGGCTGATCCATTTCCTGGATGAACATCTGTTCTGGTCCATATTCCATCATTCAACAGGTTTAATTAATACCCTCTAAATTTTCTTCTACTATTTCTCCATTTCCATCTGTTCTGTTTCCTCACCATAATATTCCATGTCCATTAAAGTTACCACATATTACTGATTATCCCCACCATTAATCTGCATTAATCTATTCAGATCTAACTTTTTACAAGGATTCTAATAGTTAACTATAATTAATTAACCTCATTTATTTTTTTCTCTATTACTACATATTCTAGATCAGTTCCTCTACTTATTTCTCTGCATGTTAGATGATCTTTTCTAAATGTTGAACATCCTCCTCCTTTTTCTTCCTTCCTGTCACTGAAACATTTCCACTTATTCAGAAAACTAGTTACAGATTTATTTTGTCTTTTACACATTTTAACCATCTGTCCTTTTATTTAACACATTTAACACGTTTTCACCTCTCATCACAACAACCTCCTGCCATCTTGGAGGAAAAGTCACCATGAATGATGTGATATTTTCTCCATAATCACACATGAACTCTGAGCTGCTGCTTTCAGCTCCGTACCTGGATCATCTAGTCTGGAGTCAAAGGGAAAGAAGGGAACCAAATCTCAGCAGCTCCAGATGTACCTCCACAAATGTGATAAAATAAAAACTGAATAAAGTTACGACCAAAACAATTCTTAACTCTGGCTGATCTAGATTTAAAGATAGTTTCATTCAACTAAGAAGTAGGAAGGAAATGAGGCAGGTAGGTTTCAAAATATAACGATGTATAAGGAGTTAAGGATCTATTTTATTTACATTTTATCAGAATGTCATGTTGAAAATTATTTGTGGACTTTTAAATAATGAATGTTAAAAGTTTTACTGATTTTAAAGCACTGGAACACATTTAATTAGTACTGAGAAGCGTTTTACATCTTTCTAATGTTATTCTGACATTTGTCTTTGGAGTTCAGAGTCCATCAGGCTGGAAGTCCTCTTACCATCACCATCATTTCCACCTCAGTGTCTGTTCTAACAGGTTTCTTAGTTCATTTTTACACTGCCAGAATATAGATCCTCTACTCCACTTGTAATGATGATTTCTAAAATTAATGTCCAGCTCACTATGGTGGTGATCACAGGGTGGGCTCTGGTTAAATGCCTGGATGACCCCAGATCCAATGACCAGGCCAAGTGATGTTTCTCCTTTCTTTAATAAAGAAATTTAGGTCTCTGTATGCGTGTGGTTCTACAAGCTATAATAAACTAATGAAAACACAAATTATAATCTGATGTTATCACAACCTCTCATATTAGTAGATCACACAACTTATTACATCCGCATGCTGTCTAGTAAACCTAACAGGCCTTTATTTGGAGCCCAAACTAGATCTGAGAACAAATAAAAACTGTTTTATCTTCTTCCAGTCTTGTGCTTCAATCACTGATAATGTGGAGATCAAGCAAACAAGGCAACTAAACATGATCAGAATCACCAACTGAGGGGAAAATGTTAGCTTAGTTAGCCATATCTGCTGTCAGCTATAATGAGCTGACAGAAAAGACTTTAGACTTTAGAGAGTCTAAAGTCTAAAGATACAGAACAATAAACCTACTTGACAAATTATTCTGATTGGACAATGAACAAAACTCAGCAGTCGTAAGGACACACACTGTCAGGAAATACCACATAGACTGCTTCTAAAACTCAGCTTGGAAAGATCCTCGCTGCTTCCAGAAACACCATTTTTACATCTCTTCTAACATGACTCAAAACGCCGCCTGGTGGTGAGCCTGGAAACTGCACCACAGTCTTGCCTTCAAAACATCATTTGTCTATAGCAGATAGTTTAATTTACAGATCCTCAGATTATGATTATTGATCTTTGTAATTTTAAATCTTTCCGACGTATATGGTCTGAATGCACCTGCATAACTTCCCCGTGATAAACAAGCTCTCATGCTTACAGATTTACTGTGTTTCCACATCCAAGGACACAGAGAGGAGTTGAGTTAGATAGGAACTGGATGGTACCAGCATAGATATCCATAATAAAGGCTAGATGTCTTACGGCGGAGTTTCAAGCGTCATCACCGGCGTCCATCTTGCCTCAGGCAAGCTTTCTGGCGTGCTCTGTGGTACCTAATGTAAGGTGAGTGATCAGCACGAACACAAATACTCTTATCTCATTGAATTCTTGACGGATTTACAAACAGTTTGGTTTCTTACAAACGTTATGAACGTGGCTATAATTCCTGATGCTTGAACATGTCGAAATTGCAGATTTTCTTGTCGAAAAATGACTTAATCATGCAGCATAGTTGTGCATCACGGCTACTTGCGCAAGTTATCAAGGCTGAGACCTCTGGTCAACTATATAGGTTTTACTGAAACCAATAACGATTGTATGACAATTAATCTTTGGTGTAAATTTGAGGGAAATCAATGTCACAATGGTCCAAAAAGATAAATGTTCCCTTAATTTCCCCATGGTTATTATAAATTATTTTAATATACCAACTCTTATTTCAGGATTTGTTATGCGACGGGCTCTGAAAAAGCTGTCCTGTGATGTCTGTCGTGCCAGCTTGGTAACAGATGCTGCATCTGCCATCAAGGACCAGAGCTACCACCTGCTGAAGTTAAAAAACAATGGAAATCTGGTGATTCCATCAGAAGGCACAGTGATGGTAGTCAGGGCAGCAGAGTGGGTCATTCGTCAGACCTCATGTACCAGACGATCACAGCCCATCAAAGTGCTAGAGGTCGTGTACATTGTACGGGAGAGGATAGGGACAGAGGATGTGTTTGTGCTCAGAGAGCACATCGGAGAAACACAGTATGGCATAGACAGCCACCACCATACGCTGTTAACGTTGATTGTGTCCTTGTTTTTTAAGTTAAGGCTGCACCACATTGCCAAAATAACTAACCTTAGCTTGCAACAGAAGCTCAATAAAATCGTCCTTTTCAAAGGGCATTAGCCAAGCTTTGTTTTTTTGGGTCATTTTTTAAATCTGTCTTCCATGTGTATACCATCACAGTAGTGTAGGTGGGGATTTCAACATGCTACATCTATATATACTTGTGAAGGGGACTATTGTACTAATTTTAATAGCAAATAAATGTCACTTTTATAATGGTTTAAAAATAGGAACTTTTGTGTAATTACTCCTGATATATAATCCGAATAGTCTACATGAAACTTCAAAGTGTTACCTTTAATTTGAAACCTGTATTATGCTTCTACACCAAGAGGTTGCCACACAATAAGCCTTTTTTGTCAGTATTTCAAATTTTATTATAACAGTAATATTCATATTATAAATGTATGTAAATATAAACAAATTAGGATTGTAAAATAATTAATCACACCCAAATAAGTGTTTATATATATATATATATATATATATATATATATCATGTTGCCAATCTGTACACTGAGTTTTAATAGCATATGTTGATTTAACATAAATACCTTGTGCATGTGTATATTTATTGCACCTGTATGTTCTATTCAATGTTCTTTTCATATTAAATTCCATGGTTATAATTATTCATAAGTGTGCAGTGTCATAACTACATGTCTGACTTTTGTTTAACAAACCAAACAGTTTGAGAATCGTTAGATAATTGAGGAAGTTATGGTTATTTAAGTACATGCGCCATTGAAACACAATGTTACGAATGAGCGAGCTGCCTGTGGCAAGATGGCCGCCACGTGCGGACGTCGACCCCCATTGGCCAGCAGCGTGGACGAGACATCTAGCCTTTATTATGGATATCTATGGGTACCAGTGGCTGCAGTCCTCTGAAGATTACTCCCGCTTTCTTTGTTAACCCAGAATGTGTAAAAGTTTAATGTTTTCTTTTTCTCTTGACTCTGTTTCCTGACTGCGTTAATTTAATTCAATCAAATTTTATTTATATAGCGGCAATTCATGAAACATGTCATCTCATGGCAGTTTCCAAAGTCAGACTCCATCAGATCCTCCAGGTTGGTCAGAAAGTTTCCTCTCTAAGGAAACCCAGCAGGTTGCATCAAGCAGCATTTACTCCTCCTGAAAGAGCGTAGAGCCACAGTGGACAGTCGTCTGCATTGTTAATGGCTTTGCAGCAATCCCTCATACTGAGCATGCATGAAGCGACAGTGGAGAGGAAAACTCCCCTTTAACAGGGAGGAGAACCTCCAGCAGAACCAGAACCAGGCTCAGTGTGAACGCTCATCTGCCTGGACCCACTGGGGCTTAGAGAAGACAGAGCAGAGACACAGAAAGCTCAGAAGCTCACATTGATCAAGGAGTACTTTCTATGTTAGATGGTAATAGAGGATGATCTGTCTTCTCTGGATGATGTCACAGCTAACAGAACGCCAGACCAGGTGTACCTTCTATGAAGAGAAAAATGACATTGCAAAAAGTTAAAAGCTGAAATGACGACAAGCAATGCAGATTGGAGAACAGTAGGAGAACTCAGCAGAGTGAGAGAAATAGACCCTGATGTCCTCCAGCAGCCTAAGCCTATAGCAGCATAACTATAGAGGTAGTTCAGGGTAACATGAGCCACTCTAACTATAAGCTTTGTGAAAAAGGAAAGTTTTAAGATTAGTTTTAAAAGTAGACGGGGTTTCTGCCTCACGGACCAAAACTGGGAGTTGGTTCCACAGGAGAGGAGCCTGATAGCTAAAGGATCTGCCTCCCATTCTACTTTTAGAGACTCTAGGAACCACCAGCAGACCTGCAGTCTGAGAGCGAAGTGCTCTGTTAGGAACATACGGGGTAATCAGAGCTCTGATATATGATGGAGCTTGATTATTAAGGGCTTTATACGTTAGAAGAAGAATTTTGAATTCTATTCTTGATTGGAGAATAGGAGCTAAAATTGGAGAAATATGATCCCTCGTGTTGATTTTCATCAGAACTCTTGCTGCAGCATTTTGGATCAGCTGAAGGCTTTGAACTGCATTTTGTGGACTTCCTGATAGCAAAGAATTACAATAGTCCAGCTTTGAAGTAACAAATGCATGGACTAGTTTTTCAGCATCACTCCTGGACAGAATGTTTCTAATTTTGGCGATATTCCTGAGGTGAATAAATGATACTCTGGAAACCTGTTTAATATGGGATTTAAATGACATGTCTTGGTCAAAAATAACCCCAAGATTTTTTACTTTATCACCATAGACCAAGTTAATGCCATCCAGATTAAGTGATTGATTAAGGACTTTATTTTTTGAGGACTCTGGTCCAAAGATTATAACTTCTGTCTTGTCAGAATTTAAGTGCAGGAAATTTAAAGTCATCCAGTTTTTAATGTAATCAAGACATAACTGCAGTCGAAGTAACTGATTGGATCCATCAGGATTTATGGATAAATATAGCTGAGTGTCATCAGCATAACAGTGGAAATGAATCCCATGCTGTGTGATAATTTGCCAATTGGAAGCATATATATAGTAAATAGAATTGGTCCAAGGACTGAACCCTGTGGTACTCCACAGGTGACCCTAGAGTTTGAGGAAGATTTATTATTAACATGAACAAACTGGAATCTGTCCGACAGATAAGATTTAAACCAGCCTAATGCTTTTCCCTTAATCCCTACAGTATGCTCAAGTCTTTGTAGAATATTGTGATAAACTGTATCAAGTGCAGCACTGAGACCTAACATGACAAGTACAGACACAAGTCCATTATCTGAGGCCATGAGAATATCATTAGTGACCTTCACCAGAGCTGTTTCAGTGCTATGATGAGCTTTGAAGCCTGACTGAAACTCCTCAAGTAGGTCATTACTTTGTACATGTTCACAAAGTTGATTAGCAACTACTTTCTCAAGAATTTTAGATAAGAAAAGAAGATTAGATATAGGTCTGTAATTTACTAACTCATCTTGATCAAGAGATGGTTTCTTAAATAAAGGTTTAATAACAGCTACTTTAAAAGCCTGTGGTACATATCCATTTACTAAGGATAGATTAATCATGTCTAAAATAGTGCCACTGATCAAAGGGAATATCTCTTTAAACAACTTGGTTGGGATTGCGTCTAACATATAGGTAGAAGGTTTAGATGAAGCTAACATTTTAGACCTTATATTCAATAGACCACATTTAACTGTTTTATTTTTTGGTTCAAGTTGAGTCATATTGATGTTTATTAGATTTTTATGATTTGCTCCTTTTAAATCCGTCTTTGATCTGTTCAGTTTTGGCCGTGGGAAAGACACTGTCTCAATAGGGTAATGGGTGGGTAACAGTACAGAAGCTGCAGAGATGCGTGTTAAACTACGGCTCAGCTTCCTGGTCTGGACCCTGGGTTGTCAGCATTTAGGAGACATTAGGGGACAGAGACATTGAAACGTTTCTCGCCTTTGAATTAACTAACATAGAAAGACAAAGATGCATCTTTTCTCTTGATAAAATATTAGTGGTGTGCTTACTTAATTGATAATTATTAATATCCACTACGAGAGCATCATGCTGAGCCTGCCAGGATTTGCATCATCATCTTGAATCTTCCCACTGTGGGACGCTGCATTAAACTATTCCTAATTAACCATTAGATTTATTTAAATAAACTGCAATTATTCTAACTGCAAGTGATAAGAGGAGTAGGAGAGGGATGGGGGGCATTTAATTGAAGAGGTTTGATTTATGATCTGTAAAATCAGTTCAAACTTTGCCAAAAAGTTCCTCTATACCTTTATTCCTCCATACCTGAGAGTTTCCAGTCTCCAGCGTGGATCCTTCAGTCCAGCCGACAGCAGCTTCACTCCAGAGTCTCCTGGATGATTGTAGCTCAGGTCCAACTCTTTCAGATGGGAGGGGTTGGAGCTCAGAGCTGATTTCAGAGAAACACAGCCTTCCTCTGAGACCAGACAGCCCGACAAGCTGCAGACACACAATTCAACACAAGATGTCGTTTTAATAAGCAAAAAATAAAAAATCAAACTGTATTTTGTTCTGTAGGTTATAAAAGGTAACATCTGACACATTTAAATGGATTAATCCTGACTAGAGCTTCACTGGGTTGGAAACTCTGCAAACTGACACAAACTCTGCAGAAGGTCCTGGCTTTAAAGGGAATTTAAACTGGACCTAAAATACCAAAGATAAACTGGTTGTCCCAGTAGAACCATTGTTCAGGTGTCTAGATTGCTTTAATATTTTTTAATCTAATTGGAGTCAATATTTGAAGCAGAGATAAAGAATAAAGCAGTGGTTTGGATCAGTGGCATTAGCAGCGTATGGTGAACACATATTTCACACTTGCAGAATCAGCAGAATGTCTTTGAGAAATCTCCCATCTGAGGTCAGATCCAGTCTTTCAATGCGCTCCCTTTCTTCTACTCTTTGTTAAACTTTTTCCCATATTTTCCCCACTTACTGCATCTCATTCTCTTGCTGTCTCATCACTAGTTTGCCTGTCACTCTGGGCTCTGGCCTGCGTGTGTTTGGGATGTGCTAAATCAACTCTGGTGGACGTGATAACCAGGAAACTGGGACATGGAAAGGACAAACTATCTACCACTAATATCCGCTTTATTGTGGGAAACTGAGAGATAATTAAATTATTTCTCTCAGAAAGAGAGTCAAGCCCAAACAAACAACTTCACCTTCCAAAACACTGGGTCCTGGTTGTGGGAGTAGTTGAGCAGTCGTGGTGTTGCCTGTACACATATAATCTTTTCTGTCTTTTTCTTTTGACTCATTGCCAGGTTATGGTGGAGCAGGTAAGACTATATGGAATACAATAAAAACTAATGTGACTGTTTTTAAATGACTTAATCCAAATGTCATTTTTGGGTTTAATCCATCTTTTTAACAAACGTCTAAATGTCTTTCTTCATGAGATCTGGGGCTGATTAGAAAACATCCAGGCCTTCAGACCATTTTGGTAGAATAACACCTTTTTCTTTTCTCTTGCTTTTTCTGCTTCCAGCTCTGCTTTGATATAAATAATTAATGGGTAGTGTTAAATGGCTGGGTAACCAGTGGGTCCCATTACTAATGGGGGCCCAGGTGGTTGTTTTCAGCTTCTCTGCATTGAGGTAACGTATAGTTGTCTGTAGATGAATAACATAACAGTATCAGAGTGTTTATTATTGTCATTGTACATCATGTTCCACACATGTACAACGAGATTAAAGCCAGCTCCAACCAGTGCACTCATATCAAAATGCCAGATAATCAAAAATATATACAGTACAATATACAGTAGTGTTATGTACATTAGAGATATAATATATGTTGCTGTATAGATTGTTAAATATGTGTGTAAATATTTCAGGACAGAAACTGTAAATATTGTACAGTGTCAAAATTGCAGATTTTTTGAATGATGAATAATGTCAATAAACTTATATTTACATAAACTTTTTAGCAGACAAGAGTTAACAAATCTATCAGTGAACTAACATTTCCATCATGTTTTAGCAGGTAATGAACAGAAATCTGGTTTCACCAGGATGGAGAACTTTGTACCTGAGAGTTCCTAGTTTGCAGTTTGGACTCTCCAGTCCAGCACAGAGAAGCTTCACTCCTGAATCCTGCAGGTTGTTGTTACTCAGGTCCAGTTCTCTGAGACTGGAGGACTGGGAGCTGAGAACTGAGGACAGAGCTTCACAGCTTCTCTCTGAGAGGTTACAGCCACTCAGTCTGAGGAGACAGGGAGAAAAATCTGCTGTTAAACAATTCATCAGAAATAGTGTTGATTTCTTTACAGTCACCAATGTTCTCCTTGAAAAGATTGATGGATCTGTCTGATTTTACAATCATTGCTATTTATATCTTACCTGACTCCGCCAGATAGATTTGCTCCGCATATCCATCTGGAAACCTTCCGTTGAAGTAATTTTGGGAAGGGGCGAAAACACTGGTTAGCTGATTGGCCTATGTTGTTGATAGACGGGCCAAATGAACCAATCGTAACAGAGCGACGACGAAAACACAACCACAAGCCAAGCTACTCTTGCTGATGCAGGTAAAGGCTCGTTAGCTCAGCAAAGAAATACTCTGTAATTCCGATAAAACTTGCTCGATAGCTACGCTAACGCTAGTTTCATCGGCTGAAACCGCCATGTTGTTTAGACTGAACTGACGTGCTTCCTGTTGCGTCACACCTCAACCCGCCTCAAAGCCAACGCTGATTGGACGTTCGTTTGGTGAACGGCTCCAAATTTTCTTTAACGGAGAGTAGCCAGACTGATCTGCGAGTGAAACCTTGAAAGCTCGCGAGATCAGGATGGTCTCACGAGGCTAATTTATATCCATATTCATACAGTTTAAGCCTGGAAAAAGGTTTTACATTTCCAGGTCATTCCAGTCTTACACTTTGCTTGTAACTGTGTAGGAGCTTAATACCCTTGAAAGAGACTGTTTAGCAACTGTTTAGTAACTCCAGGTACTTCGTTTGGCACCGTGGTTCAGCCTTAGCTTGTCAAATACAGAGACAACAAATTAATAAGCATTAAAGTATGGTTTATGGGTTGGGTTTCTACAATTTTATCTTCAGAACCAATCTCTGCAATGCCTAATCTACTTTCAGCAGTTATCTCACATTATTGCAACAGTAAACTGCAGAAAATACGGACAGAGTTGCTCTCTCTGCGTTTACTCCCTCAGCTCCTATGGTGGAGGGATATTTAGTGCAAGCAGGTCTCTTAATAACCAATGTTTCGTATCTTATTTTAGAGCCCAAATAAGCGATTTCACTTTTAGAAACATGCCCAAAAAACGCACAACCCCCGAGTCTTTAAATTTACAAGTGACTTTAGAAAAAAGAAGCCCAAAGTATCATGAAATAAGCAGTCTTGGCAACAGTGAGCGGGTCTGTTTTGCTACAGTCTCTAGCAACCTTGAGACTACGGAAAGTGCCGAGGGTAAAACAAGCACAGTCCAGAGAACGCGGCGGGTAATTACATAATTACAAAACATTAGGGAACGGTGTGCGTGTTTTGACACGAGATTAACAGCGACAAAATAAAATTCTCGGTGTTATGGTCTAAAAAAGTTAACGTGTTAATAACATGCTAAAACTGACAGCCTTTATTCTAACACACTCTATTGGGATGGGCGTCCTGAATATATTTCATTCTTCAAAGTGGTCACAAAATAAAACCTTTGAGAATCACTCCTATACGGTGTGTCCTATACTGTGTCTGGTTTCTATTCATAGGGAATAAAGGTAAGACAAAAGTTAACAAATCTATCAATGAACTAACATTTCCATCACGTTTTAGCAGGTAATGGACAGAAATCTGGTTTCAACAGGATGGAGAACTTTGTACCTGAGAGTTTCCAGTCTGCAGTTTGGACTCCCCAGTCCAGCAGAGAGAAGCTTCACTCCTGAATCCTGCAGGTTGTTGTTCCTCAGGTCCAGTTCTCTGAGACTGGAGGACTGGGAGCTGAGAACTGAGGACAGAGCTTCACAGCTTCTCTCTGAGAGGTTACAGCCACTCAGTCTGAGGAGACAGGGAGTAAAATCTGCTATTAAACAATTCATCAGAAATATTGTTGATTTCTTTACAGTCACCAATGTTCTCCTTGGAAAGATTGATGGATCTGTCTGATTTTACACGTCTTTATGTTGCCTTTTGTTGTAAACTGGTTCATTATACATAAACTGAAGCAACATGAATCAATATTTAGGATGGAGAACTTTGTACCTGAGAGTTTCCAGTCTGCAGTTTGGACTCTCCAGTCCAGCTGAAAGAAGCTTCACTCCTGAATCCTGCAGGTTGTTGTTCCTCAGGTCCAGTTCTCTGAGACTGGAGGACTGGGAGCTGAGAACTGAGGACAGAGCTTCACAGCTTCTCTCTGAGAGGTTACAGCCACTCAGTCTGAGGAGACAGGGAAAAAAATCTGCTATTAAACAATTCATCAGAAATATTGTGTATTTAGTATAATATATTTAAATTTTAAATGGATTCTTTGTAATCATCAGATCAACGGCTTTTGGGGACCAGAATTTTGCTGCTGCTGCCCCGAACCATCAAGAACTCAGACTCATTACATAACTACAAATCCCACATATTTAAATTTGCTTTTCTGTAGAATAATTTTCGTGTATTTCTGTGTTTTTAAAAAATTGTTTTGTAAAGCGACTTTGTGTGTCCAAAAAGAACAATATAAGTTTGATGCATTATTATTATTAATGTTGCGCCGATGCCATTTTTTTTGCCCCGATACCTGGCCACTTTTCAGTATTGGAATGAAAACATCCTAGTGCCATAAACCCCATTTCCACTACCCTTGTTAAACCGATCCATGCTGAGCTCGGTCCGAGCTTGGATCAGTTAACCAAGTCAAGCTTGGTTTTGACGACCGTTTACACATCACGCTATCTCGGTTCCTTGATTTCCTCACCTCCTAGTGGCGATCTGTGGTACTACTGCTCTCTCGGTTTAAAGGAGGGAATCAAGCAAATAAAAATGGCGGCGCCCGTAACATTCAGGCAGTTATGCTTGGTGAAACGTCGTTGTCAGCGGAGAGTCAGGCGAAGACAGCAGTGAATTTAGTTGACAGAGTCGGCTTTTGGGAAGTGGATAAGACAAACGAACGTCTAATAAGGATTAACAGACGCAGGAAACAACGACAGACGCTGAGGTTCATCACGCTGCTAAGCAGAATCATCACTGAAAACCGTGTCACAGTAGGGAAGCTAGTATTTTTATGAATGTTTGAAATGTCAGCTGATCGCACGGAGATGACGCGGTCTGCTCATGCGCTCTTTGTTATTAGAGAACCGGGCCAGAGAAAAACCGGGCCGAGCTCACACATGGAACCGGTCTGCATTTAGCGCGGTCCGGTTGTGTCTGGCTCGGTTCAGTTCAGTTTGTGTTCTATTTACACTCGATAGTTATCTCGGTAACTGAGCTCTGACTGGTCTCGGCACGGTTAAAAAGGGGTAGTGTAAACGGGGTAAATGACTCGATGCCATCTTCTGGGGTATATAATATGTTAAACTCTGGCCTATAATGGCTAAATCACTTGTCATGACGCTCTGATTTTTACACAATGTATAAACTAATGTGTAAATAAATACCTGTTTTCATGCTGATATTTTTTTTCGCCTTTTCAACAAAGATAGACATGGTATTATGCATATACAAAAAAAATTATAAAAATTTACATTTTAATAAAGTCATAAGTTTTGTTTTTTGTTATTTTTTTTCACTCTCTCACACATCTAATTCTGAGCTTTCACACCAACAACAATAACTTCTTTGAATATTTTTGCGTGCTGTTTATATCCATATTTATACAGTTTAAGTCTGGAAAAAGGTTTTAAATTTCCAGGTCATTCCAGTCTTACACTTTGCTTGCAACAGGGCAGGAGCTTAATACCCATTGAAAGAGACTGTTTAGCAACTGTTTAGTAACTCCAGGTACTTCGTTTGGCACCGTGGTTCAGCCTTAGTTTGTCAAATACAGAGACAACAAATTAATAAGCATTAAAGTATGGTTTATGGGTTGGGTTTCTGCAATGTTACCTTCAGAACCAATCTCTGCACCGCCTAATCTACTTTCAGCAGTTATCACACGTTATTGCAACAGTAAACTGCAGAAAATACGGGCAGAGTTGCTCTCTCTGCGTTTACTCCCTCGGCTCCTATGGCGGAGGGATATTTTGTGCAAGCAGGTCTCTTAATAACCAATGTTTCGTCACTTATTTTAGAGCCCGAAAAAGCGATTTCACTTTCAGAAACATGCCCAAAAAACGCACAACCCCCGACTCATTAAATTTACAAGTGACTTTAGAAAAAAAGAAGCCCAAAGTATCATGTAATAAGCAGTCTTGGCAACAGTGAGCGGGTCTGTTTTGCTACAGTCTCTAGCAACCTTGAAACTACGGAAAGCGGCGAGGGTAAAACAAACACAGTCCGGAGAGCGCGGCGGGTAAGATTAACGGCGACAAAAAAATTGTGGGTGTTATGGTCTAACAAAGGTAACGTGTTAACGTGCTAAAACTGACAGCCTTCATTCTAACACAAAATAAAACCTTTGAGAATCACTCTTATACGGTGTGTCCTATACTGTGTCTGGTTTGTATTCATAGGGAATAAAGGTCAGACAAAAGTTAACAAATCTATCAGTGAACTAACATTTCCATCATGTTTTAGCAGGTAATGGACATAAATCTGGTTTCAACAGGATGGAGAACTTTGTACCTGAGAGTTTCCAGTCTGCAGTTTGGACTCTCCAGTCCAGCAGAGAGAAGCTTCACTCCTGAATCCTGCAGGTTGTTGTTCTTCAGGTCCAGTTCTCTGAGACTGGAGGACTGGGAGCTGAGAACTGAGGACAGAGCTTCACAGCTTCTCTCTGAGAGGTTACAGCCACTCAGTCTGAGGAGACAGGGAGTAAAATCTGCTATTAAACAATTCAACAGAAATATTGTTGATTTCTTTACAGTCACCAATGTTCTCCTTGGAAAGATTGATGGATCTGTCTGATTTTACACGTCTTGATGTGGCCTTTTGTTGTGAACTGGTTGATTATAAATAAACTGAAGCAACATGAATCAATATTAACCTCATTAGCAGATTTCTCACTATCAGAAATAAAAGCAGCAACAATCTGTGTCCTTACAGAGCTTTGTTGGAGGCTTTAACCACTGGCAGAAGCCTCAGGAGAACCTCCTCTGAAGCAGAGAATTTCTTCAGGTCAAACACATCCAGATCTTCTGCTGATGACACTAAGATGAAGACCAGAGCTGACCACTGAGCAGGAGACAGTTTATCTGTGGAAAGACTTCCTGAACTCAGAGACTGTTGGATCTCCTCCACTAGAGAACAATCATTTAGTTCATTCAGACAGTGGAACAGATTGATGCTTTTCTCTGCAGACACATTCTCACTGATCTGCTCCTTGATGTACTGAACTGTTTTCTGATTGGTCTGTGAGCTACTTCCTGTCTGTGTCAGTAGACCTTGTAGGAGTCTCTGATTGGTCTGCAGTGAAAGTCCCAGGAGGAACCGGAGGAACAAGTCCAGGTGTCCATTTGGACTCTTTAAGGCCTGATCAACAGCTGTCTGGTGAAGAGACTTTGGTTTAGGGTCCTTAGAAACTGAGGACTTCTTAGATGTTTGTGTTTCTTCCATCAGATTGACACCAGAGGTGATGAAGGTCTGATGAACATGAAGAGCAGCCAGAAACTCCTGAACACTCAGATGGACGAAGCAGAACACCTTGTCTTGGTACAGCCCTCTCTCCTCTCTAAAGATCTGTGTGAACACTCCTGAGTACACTGAGGCTGCTCTGATATCGATGCCACACTCTGTCAGGTCTGATTCATAGAAGATCAGGTTTCCTTTCTGCAGCTGATCAAAAGCCAGTTTTCCCAGAGACTCAATCATCTTCCTGCTCTCTGGACTCCAGTCTGGATCTGTTTCAGCTCCTCCATCATACTTGACCTTCTTCACTTTAGTCTGAACCACCAGGAAGTGGATATACATCTCAGTCAAGGTGCTGGGCAGCTCTCCTCCCTCTCTGGTCTCCAACACGTCCTCCAGAACCGTAGCAGTGATCCAGCAGAAGACTGGGATGTGGCACATGATGTGGAGGCTTCTTGATGTCTTCATGTGGGAGATGATCCTCCTGGCCTGCTTCTTCTTCTTCCTGAATCTCTTCCTGAAGTACTTCTCCTTCTGTGGGTCAGTGAACCCTCTGACCTCTGTCACCATGCCAACACACTCAGGAGGGATCTGATTGGCTGCTGCAGGTCTTGTGGTTATCCAGAGGCGAGCAGAGGGAAGCAGTTTCCCCCTGATGAGGTTTGTCAGCAGAACATCCACTGAGGTGGACTCTGTAGCATCAGTCAGGATCTCCTGGTTCTGGAAGTCCAGAGGAAGTCGACTCTCATCCAGACCATCAAAGATGAACAGAACCTGGAAGTGTTCAAAGCTGCAGATTTCTTTGGTTTCAGTAAAGAAGTGATGAACAAGGTCCACCAAGCTGAACTTTTTCTCTTTCAGCACATTCAGCTCTCTGAAGGTGAATGGAAATATGAAGTGGATGTTCTGGTGGGCTTTGTCTTCAGCCCAGTCCAGAGTGAACTTCTGGGTTAAGACTGTTTTCCCAATGCCAGCCACTCCCTTTGTCATCACTGTTGTGAGTGGTTGATCTCTTCCAGGTGGGACTTTAAAGATGTCTTCTTGTCTGATGGTTGTTTCTGGTCTGTGTGGTTTCCTGGATGCTGCTTCAATCTGTCTGACCTCATGTTCCTCATTGATCTCTCCAGTCCCTCCCTCTGTGATGTAGAGCTCTGTGTAGATCTGGTTCAAAAGGGTTGGACTTCCTGCTTTAGCGATCCCCTCAAACACACACTGGAACTTCTTCTTCAGACCAGATTTAAGTTGATGTTGACAAACTGCAGCAAGATGTTCTAGATTAACACAAAAAGTTACATCAGGAAGGAAACCAAGTGATCTTCTGAAGATGTGAATAAATGTGATTCCATCTCTTCAGACATTGGTAAATGTGTGATTTATCCATCAGGGTAAAGCTTTGTAAAAATCCTCTTACTGCTCTGCAGACGGTCAGCCAGCTCCTTCTGCTTCATTCTCCTCAGGAAGTTCAGAGTGATCTTCATCAGAGCCTCTCTGCTGCTCCTCCTCTGTTCTTCATCCTCACCTTCCAACACCTGCTTATCATCTCTGTGACTCTCTGAGCAGTCTGGGTCATCTGGACTCAGAACCTTCTGGATCTTCTTCAGCTCCTTCTTCACAAAAGTGACAATGTTGTCCTCCAGCAGCTGGAACAGAATGATATATGAAGGACACATCAGAATGAGATCATTGATCCAAACATCATGTTACCGGCCTGAGCATTCCCCTTTAAGGGGGTGGTCTTAGTGGGAGGATGTGACGCGGAAGGGGGTGTGTGTGTGTGTATCTCCCGAGTAGTCTGTGATGACAGCATATAACCCTGTATTTGGTGAGTAAGCTCCATTCTGCCGTCATAAAAGTACTGTACTGGAACCAGAAAAAGTGCAGAATAATAACCACCCCTTTCACCCCCATAAACGGTCATTGCTGCACCATCAGCACACCAGCTGCCCCTGCCTTGCTGCCTTTTCACCAAACCATCCCATGTTTAACACCATATGAGACTCAGCCCCCTCGAGCAAACAGCACAGTGGCAGTGCAGTGCTATAACCCCATGTCACCACACAATGCAGCACTTCCTAAGAAAGAGGATATGTTGTATGAAGCGGGCCAGCCTGGTGTGAGGCAAGTTTTTCCTGCACCACACCACCATTCTTCACGAAGAGTGATCTGCAGTGATTCCGCTGACAGCTGAGATGAGGAACAACATGATAAAAAGGAGCAAATTCCCACGCTGCGTCCTGGCCAGTTTGATGGATCAGGTTCTTGGAAAGACTTTCTTTATCAGTTTGAAAGCTGCGCTAGAGCTAATCACTGGACTGAAAAGACTAATGCTGTCCAGCTACGATTCAGCCTGTCCGGCGCAGCTGGTGCAGTCGTCCACAAAAACCCCAGATCCACTCGTTGGAGCTACCAGCGCATAATTGAGGAGATAGAGGGCGCCTATGGGCCGTGCTCTGAGCATGCTGCAGCTATAGGCATCGAGCTGAGACAGAGGGTCAGGAAACCAGGTGAGTCTCTACACGAGCTCCGAGATGACATCTATGAGAAAGTCTCTTTTGTGTATGCCAATCGGACTGAGTTGGATCAAGACTGCATCAGTGTGGAGATTTTCACCAACGCCTTAGCAGACGCCGAGGTAGTCCAGAAACTCCTGGAGGAGCATCCCCGTACACTGGCACGAGCCTACGAGATCACACACAAGTATGAGGCCACAAAGAGAGCTGCCAGGGCCGTCACTCAGCTGATGTGTCCAGGATTGCGTGCCCGAGCAGCCACTGTATATGAACCTGTTTGTCTTCCAGTAAGTGAACAGGCTGAAAGAGCACCCAGAATTCCCAGTCAGCCGCCACAGAGGATGCCAAAAACCCGCCAACAATGGCAGCCTAACAAAAGCAACTATAGAGGATTGTCCAAGGGAGAAATTATCTGCCGCAACTGCTCTGGCGTGGGACATCTACAGAAAACCTGTCCTTCCCCCCGCCGACCACCACGGCCCTTCACGAATGTAAGCCTAAACCCCGCTCTTGGTGCAGACACAGTAGTCGTCCACACCAAGGGTGAAGGGGGTGAAATGTGCATTGGGATATGGATCTATGTACTGGAAATCCGTGCTCTACTGGATTCTGGAGCACGGAGGAATGTGTTGCCCCTCCACCATTTCAACTCCATCCCCGGGGACTCTAAGCCCCCGATTCAGCCATCTATTGCACAGGTTCTGCAGGGCATTGGGCCGGACGGCCTGGCTGTCCTTGGAGAAGTCACCCTGCCTGTGCACGTTGGGAGCAGAACCACTCAGGTAAACTTTATCATGGCTGACACATCAGAGAGCACCAAGGTTATTTTGGGACACCCTTTCCTGCAACAGGCGCAGGCTTGCCTGGACTATGGCCGCCAGGAGATAACCCTTTTCGGCGAGAGGGTCCCCCGTTTCGACCCCAGCCGTCAGGTTGAGGCGCACCTCGTCAGGGTGGCACGCACAACCGTGTTGGAGCCGGGGCGTGAGTATGTTGTCCCTGGTGCCTCCCGCCTTCGCCATACTGCTAAGAGAGACATGATGTTAAGCCCCTGCAAAAAGTTTGTTGAAAAGCACCATGTTCTAGTGGCCCGTGTTTTGGTGCAGCCACAACCACCTGCCAGCATCCCCATCAGGGTCTTCAACCCGGGTGCCTCACCTGTCACCTTAAAGAAAGGGGCTGTGGCAGGAGTCCTCTAATCTGCCGAAGTGTTGGAGGCCCCAATGTTTGAACCCAGTAACCCCACCTCTGCCTCTGTACCCCCTCATCTGCAGACTCTGTACGCCGAGAGCTGCTCTAGCCTGTCACAGGTCGACCGCCATAAGCTGGCCTCCCTGCTGCGGTCCTATGGAGATGTTTTCTCTGCCAGCCCCACTGACCTTGGCCGAACCAACATCGTGCAGCACGACATTATGACCACCCCTGGGCTATTTGTAAAGCAGCCACCGCGCAAGATGGCGAAGGATAAGCAGGAAGCGGCAGACCAGCAGGTGCGGCAGAGCCTGGAGGACGGCCTAGCTCAACCCAGCAACAGCAGCCGGGCCGCACCGATTGTGATGGTGAAAAAGAAAGACCAAACCCACAGACTCTGCGTGGACTACAGGCCCCTGAATGAACGGACGATCAAAGACACCTACCCGCTGCCTTGCATACAAGACACCCTGGACACGCTATCCCCGGCCAGGTACTTCAGCACTCTGGATCTAACGTCGGGGTACTGGCAGGTTGAGATGACGCCCAGAGCTCGCAAAGCCGCTGCATTCTGCACACGAAAGGGCCTCTTCGAGTGGAACGTGATGCCCTTCGGGCTGTGTAATGCGCCCGCCACGTTCCAGAGACTTATGGACCGAGTCCTCGTCGGACTCCAATGGGAAACGTGCCTTGTCTACCTCGATGACATAGTTGTCCTGGGACGTGACAGCACTCAGATGATGGCATGGCTGGAGCAGGTGTTCGCCAGGTTGCGGGGAGCCAACTTAAAGCTGAAGCCTTCCAAGTGCTGCCTGTTTCGGGAGCAGGTGGCTTACCTTGGACACATCGTCTCAGCTGAAGGTGTGGCCACTGACCCCCAAAAGATCCAGCAGATCCAAGACTGGCCCACACCGCGAAGCGTCTCTGAGGTACGGCAGTTTGTGGGCCTGGCCTCGTACTATCGACGTTTTGTGGCTGACTTTTCCGCAATTGCCCAACCGCTCCACGAACTTACGAAAAAGTATGCACGGTTTAGCTGGACAGCTGAATGCCAAGAGGCGTTCGAAGAGCTCAAACGGCGGCTGACCTCTGCTCCTGTTCTTGGCTACCCCCTCGACAAAGGTGAGCTGTTCCTCGACACTGATGCCAGTGACTGGGGAATAGGGGCTGTCCTTTCCCAAATGCAAGGGGGTGAGGAGAGAGTTTTAGCTTACGGGAGTAGGAGGCTGTCAGCTACAGAACAGAATTATTGCACCACCAGACGGGAGCTTCTGGCAGTTGTGGAGTTTACGTCTCACTTCAGGCAGTACCTGCTCGGCCGACCATTCACCACCCATACCGACCACAGCAGCCTGCGTTGGTTGACACGGTTAAAGGAGCCGGAGGGTCAGCTAGCACGCTGGTTGGAAAAGCTAGCGGAATATGATTTCCAGGTCGTCCATCGGCCCGGGAGAAACCACCAGAACGCGGATGCTCTCTCCAGAAAACCCTGCCGGTCCTCCTGCCCTTGCACAGTTCCGGACCCCTCTCTCAGCAGCCCGCATCAGCATAAAGGGGTACAGTGCAGCCTAACCGACAGCCCAGGAGGGGCGGTTGTCACCATGAGTCGGGGGCAACCGCCAGTGGGGGTAGTGAAGGCTGATGGCTGTGCAGATGACAGAGTGGTTCAACCGGGCTCACTGATAGTGGGGGTGGTAGACTCCAGAGTCAGCGGCTGCAGTGGTACTGAGGCTCACCCAAGCATTCACCGTGTGAGTGAGGCGAGCCACGAAAACCTCTTCAGTGGGTGGACCCTGGAGCAGCTCAGTTCAGCCCAAAAGACAGACCCTGATATAGTACCAGTGCTAACGTGGATGGAAAAAGGGAGCAGTAGGCCATCTTGGGCTAGCATAGCAGCCTGCAGTCCCCCTACCATGGACTACTGGGCACAGTGGAAAAGACTGTATATGAAGGAAGGAATCCTGATGAGGAAGTTCTACAGCACCGAAGGCAGGGTACAGTATTCACAGATTGTGCTGCCTCGTTCACTGCGCAACCCTGTGGTGGAGCAGATGCACGATGGTCCAGTGGGCGGACACTTTGGAGCAGAGAGGACTGTGGCGCATCTTAAAACCAGGTATTACTGGTACAACATGAGAGATGACGTCACCTTGTGGTACCTCACCTGCGCTAGTTGTGCTGCCAAAGCCAGTCCCAAGAAAACTCCCCGTGCCGCCATGGGCTCAGTACGAGTCGGTGCCCCAATGGAGAGAATTGCACTTGACCTGATGGGACCTTTGAATGAGACAGAGAGGCACAACCGCTACATATTAGTAGTGCAAGACTATTTTAGTAAGTGGGTGGAAGCTTACCCTGTCCCAAATGAGCAAGCATTGACAGTGGCCGAAAAGATCGTCTCTGAGTGGGTGTGTAGGTATGGAGCCCCCCATACCATCCACAGTGACCAGGGCACCAACTTTGAGTCAGCTGTATTCCAGGGGATGTGTAAACTGCTAGGGATTGAGAAAACGCGGACTACCCCCTTTCACCCACAGTCAGACGGCCAAGTGGAATGTTTTAATGCCACCCTCCAGAAAAGTCTTGCTACCACTGCAGAACGATGCCACTTGGACTGGGATATAATGATCCCCTATGCAGTCATGGCCTACCGTGCAACATAACACAGCTCCACGGGCCTCACACCAAACATGATGCTCTTCGGCCGTGAGATAACTGAGCCTGTTGATCTTGTCGCCGGTCTGCCACCTGATGAGGGAAGCCCCAACACCCCTCCAGAGTATGTCCTCCAGCTGAGAGATCGGCTGGAGCTCTCCCACCAGCTGGCACGAGAGGCTCTGGGGAAAGCGGCAGAGCGTGCTAAAAGACAGTACAATAAAAATATCTGCCAAGTCCAGTACCAGGTTGGTGCCCCAGTCTGGCACTTGGTTAAAGGTACCAAGAGAGTGAAGAACAAAGTACGGAAATTCCTGCCGGCGTATGAGGGTCCCTACTTTGTTGTAGGTCAACTAGACGACTTAGTTTACCGCATCCAAAAGAGTCCAAGATCGAAGGCTAGAGTGGTTCACCACGACAAACTCAAGCCATACCACTCCAGAACCCCGCTGGACAACAGCTGGGTCTACCGAGATATCAACAAGTCAGCGCCGGAAGGAACGGCACCTGCAGCTGAAGACGAAGGTGCCTCTGACACCGACATCGGTCCCCTTGACCTGTGGGACTCCGCGTCTGATGTGGAGGGCTCCGCCCGAGAGTCTACAGGGAAGGCCTGCATCTCGCCTTCAGCTGCAGCAGACGACAGTCTGTTACCTGGCTCCTGCTCCTCGTCCCTAGTTCCATCGTAGGACAGCGATCGTCCTGATAGCTCTACCCAGCCTCGGCTGGATGAGACTGATGTAACCCACCTCTTATTTCTTTTAAGAATTAAATGTAGTTTTGTGTTTCAGGTTCACAGTTTTGGACCAATTATCAGAAGTTTAAGGTAACGCTCACGGAGCCCAGGATGAAACATCAACATTGACCACACTCACACACAAGTTGCATTCAAAAATGTATTGTTAATCATGAATGTAAACAATATGAACAATATGACAACAATATGAAGAAATAAAGCGCACAATATAAAATAAAGAAAATTAGAAAAAAAAATATGAGCTCAGTTTAGTTCTCGTTTGGTATCGTTGAGGCCCTTTAATGCGTTTCACTCTGTCCTACCACACCGCAGGTTTGGGAGAGTCGTTCAGTTCTTATTCCTTCAGTTCTGGCTCGCCATCTAGTTCTATGGATCCCGTCACTCCAACAGATGCTTGGAATCAGCCCGATGGCTATCCAATGTTTGTATCCTTTTTATCGTGGACCACTGGTGTCGCTGATGCCTCTTCCTCCGCGTCAAGAGTCACCAAGTCTTATCTCAGAAAAAAAAAACCTGACCGCCGAGTAGGCAACATCAAATATGAATCCTGGAATTTGCTTGCGAGGTTTTTTTCAACCGCTAAGTTTATGTATTAACTTTTTTTTTCTTTTTCCGAAGCAGAGAGCCTCTCGTGCAACCGGAACATGTGTCCTCCTTCCAACTGTCTCTCAGAGCGCTGTGCGCAGCCGCAGTACTGAGACGCGCCCGTCTCTCTCTGCGCTGTACGGCTGAGTTAACCCCATAAATGCCAGCTCTCTCTCTCACACATTCAGACAACTAAACAACAGGCTTTTACATCTAACAGCTTATGAAGCCTGGGCTACACTGACACTAAGCGTTCCGTGGAGAGGCCGACTCGTCATCTTCCTGCAAGCCCCAAACCTCGTCAGCACCCACAGAGGGCGCGCAGAAGACCGGACATGTGTGGTGACTGGGTGGGTCACTGAACACCATGTGAGCAAAGGAACTTAAAAAAAAAAAATCTGTTTTCTGTTAAAATGTTTACCAGTTTTGCGGTAGAACCTGTTACCAAAGTCATGAGAGAGTGATTGGTACGTTCAGTTGTTACTGTTTGCCAGAAACAAAGTGTTAATAGGCTAAGTGGTTTATCTTATCACCTGTATACGCTAACTGGAAGTTTGATTTGAGTATAGTAGGGGTAAACTTAAGTGTTTAATTTACATGGCTGCACTTATATCCTGATCCAGTATAGGCTCCTTCTGAGTCGGTCTCCCGGAGGGTTTCTCCCACACTAGTATGAGTAATGTAGACTGAACCATTACCTCTTTTCAGTGCTGTGCACATATTTGGTATGGACAATATGAACCAAATATTGCATCCGTTTCAGGTATGGTGTGATGATTTGAGTTTGTGGACACTTTATGGACATTGACCTTTAACCTTGAGGTACCTCCAGTCTCTTTGGGAGGGGGGGGGTGTGACCTTTAATGGGGATGTTCATCATATAGTGTCTGGTGTTCTGTTGAATATTTTGTGTGTCCTGGAGTGATATTAAGGAATTAATTATCATCCAGAGTGGGGGTAGTGTTACCGGCCTGAGCATTCCCCTTTAAGGGGGTGGTCTTAGTGGGAGGACGTGACGCAGAAGGGAGTGTGTGTGTGTGTATCTCCTGAGTAGTCTGTGGGGAGTAACTGTAATGACAGCATATAACCCTGTATTTGGTGAGTAAGCTCCATTCTGCCGTCATAAAAGTATTGTACTGAAACCAGGAAAAGTGCCGAATAAAGCCGGTCCGTATGTGCAACAACTCTGCCTCTCCTCCTGTGTGCCTGTGCGTCAAGAACCCGGACTTTTAGTTACCAGCCGCAACGAGCCAAGCTAAGGTGAGACGGGTCTTAGCTTCATGACCAGCAGTTCTGTACCACGGTTAGGAACGAAGGGCTGGAAGGTAACAATCAGAACCATGTTGGACAGACTGACGATCCACTGGTCCACAAAGTCCAGCATGGAGACGACTGAACAGAACTGATGGAAAAAGTAGTTGTTGTACATGTACAGACCATAAATATGGAGTCCAGCTGGGTTTGATGCTGCCGGGCAGACGGACCTCTGGGAACCTCTGAGTTCTGCTGGTCCACTCTGTGGAGAAACCAGAACCATTAGGAAGGAAGGAAATATTCATCCAGCAGTTTTCACAGATGAAATCACCAAGAGCTTCACAGTAAAAGTCCTTAAAACAGAAAAACTGAACATCAAATGAACACGATACAAATAAGTTAAAAAGACGAAGATGTTTGCGGTATGTGGCAAGGCGTATTGTGTCACTTCCTATTGTCACAGTGTGAATTGCGGTCTGTTGCTCCAGACTATCTCACTTTTATCTTTAATGTCTTTGCTTTAACATCTGTTTCTAACACATAACCCCTCCTAAAACATTCTCTGCTGCTGCACATCGCGCTTGGGAACTCCTCGTGTTTCACACGGTTTGCTTTTTTGCCGTGTTAAGAGGGCACTAGCCTAGCTTTAGCCTAGCCTAGCTTTAGCTCAACAATGGCTCCTTCTCCTACTATTACTTCAGCTTCTCCGTCTCTGTCTAAGTATCCACCTATCTCCTACTCTCTGTGTGAGATGCTTAGTTATTCCTCTGCCTCCTTTAGTTATAATGGTACTTGTAATAAATGTAGTGTTTTTGTAGCTTTGGAGGTGAGGGTGTCAGAATTGGAGACCCGGCTCCGTGCTGTTGAAAAACCAGCTGATAGCCGCCCCTTTGCTAGCAACATAGAGTAACTTCACGTAGCGGTCCTCCAGTGACGGTTCGTAGGAAGCATAGCTTTAGATTTCAGCCCCCAGGTCACCACCAACCCGTCTGCGTTTCTAACAAATTTTCCCCACTCAGCGACACACCCGCTGAGAAGCCGACCCTGGTTATTGGCAGCTCAATAGTCAGAAATGTGGCACTAGAGACACCAGGAACCATAGTCAAATGCCTGCCAGGGGCCAGAAAGGGCGACATAGAATCTTACCTGAAACTGCTGGATAAGGATAAGCGTAAATACAGTAAGATTGCTATTCACACTGGCGGTAATGACACCCGGTCACGCCGATCAGAGGTCACTAAAGTAGGTGTTGCTTCGGTGTGTAACTTTGCTAAATGTCGGACTCTGTAATTTTATCTGGTCCCCTGCCTGATCTGACCAGTGATGACACTTTTAGCCGCATGTTTCAGTCTGATTTATTAATCAGTCCCAGGCATATTAATACCTACAGTTCTTTTGAACATTTAAACATCAGTTTCCCGCATCCAAATTGCAATGCAATAAAACCTTTTCTGTTTGTTGTTTTGTATCGTCCACCAGGTCCTTACATTCAGTTTTTTAGATCAGATGTCTGATTTGGTGTTAAACACTGACAAGGTTATTATAGTGGGTGATTTTAACATCCATGTTGACATTGAATGTGATAACCTTAGTGTAGCGTTTAAAACTATCCTAGATTCAACTGGTTTTGCTTAAAATGTGCATAAACCGACACACTCTTGGCTCCATACTTTAGACCTTGTGCTGACATATGGCATTAATTGTGAAGAAGTAACAGTATTTCCTCACAACCCTGTCCTATCTGATCATTTTTTAATATCATTTCAGTTTAATCTAACTGAGTTCTTCACCCCCAAAAGAGGGTTCTATTATAGTAGATCTTTATCGGACAATGCTGAATCAAACTTTAAAGAGTCTGTCCCCCTTTTAATTTCCTCAGTATCACAGAAATGCCCTGCAGATGGCAGTAATGGTTTTCTTCCCATTCACAAATTGATGTCTTTGTTAACGGTGTGACTTCCTCATTGCTTTCTGCATTAGACAATATAGGTCCCTTGAAAAAGAAGGTGATTGTTCACAGGAAGCTGGCTCCCTGGTTTAATTCAGAGCTGCGTTCCTTGAAGTACAATGTTAGGAAATTGGAGAGAAAATGGCGCTCTACACACCAAGAGGAATCCTTCTTAATCTAGAGGGACAGTCTATTGTTGTATACAAAGACCCTTCGCAGAGTTAGAGCAGCATATCTTTCATCATTAATTGTGGAGAATAAAAATAATCCTAGATTTCTCTTCAGTACAGTTGCCAAATTTACACAGAGTCATAGCTCCGTTGATCCATCCATTCCCTTAGCTCTTAGCAGTACTGACTTTATGGGATTCTTCATAAATAAAACTGATTCCATTAAAACTAAATTAATAGGCATCCTCCCAAACATGATTACCTTGTCCTCAGTAAGTGAGGCAGTGTTGGAGAAATCTTTAAAACCTGCGCAGTGTCTGAACTGTTTAAAAGCAGTAGAGCTTTCTGAGCTATCTAAAATTTTAGCTTCATCTAAACCTTCTACCTGTATATTAGACCCAATCCCAACCAAGTTGTTTAAAGAGATATTCCCTTTGATCAGTGGCACTATTTTAGACATGATTAATCTATCCTTAGTAAATGGATATGTACCACAGGCTTTTAAAGTAGCTGTTATTAAACCTTTACTTAAGCAACCATCTCTTTATCAAGCTGAGTTAATAAATTACAGACCTATATCTAATCTTCTTTTCTTATCTAAAATTCTTGAGAAAGTAGTTGCTAATCAACTATGTAAACATTTACAAAGTAATCACCTACTTGAGGAGTTTCAGTCAGGCTTTAGAGCTCATCATTGCACTGAAACAGCTCTGGTGAAGGTCACTAATGATATTCTCATGGCCTCAGATAATGGACATGTGTCTGTACATGTCCTTTAGATCTCAGTGCTGCAGTTGATACAGTTGATCACAATATTCCCCTACAAAGACTTGAGCATACTGTAGGGATTAAGGGGAAAGCATTAGGCTGGTTTAAATCTTATCTGTCGGACAGATTCCAGTTTGTTCATGTTAATTCAATTCAATTCAATTCAATTTTATTTATATAGCGCCAATTCATGAAACATGTCATCTCGAGGCACTTTACAAAGTCAAAATTAATCATATTATACAGATTGGTCAAAAATGTCCTATATAAGGGAACCAGTTGATTGCTTCAAAGTCCTGACACACAGCATTCACTCCTGAAGAAGCGTAGAGCTACAGGGAGAGTCGTCTGCTATGTCCATGGCTTTGCAGCAATCCCTCATACTGAGCAAACATGAAGCGACAGTGGAAAGAAAAACCACCCATTAGCGGGAAGGAAAAACCTCCAGCAGAACCAGGCTCAGTATGAACGGTCATCTGCCTCGACCGACTGGGATTTAGAGAAGACAGCAGAGACACAACAAAACAGACTAAAAAGCACAGAAGCACACATTGATCCAGTAATCTGTTCTACATTAGATAGTAATAGCGGGTGAGCCGTCTTCTCTGGATGATGTCACAGTTAACAGAACATCAGACCAGGTGTACCTACTATGACGAAAAAAGACATTGCAAAAAGTTAAAAGCTGAAATGACAACAGTCATTTCAATGTAATGCAATGCAAAACTGGAGAACAGTAGACTGGAGAACAGTAGAAATCAGTAGAATGAGAAAAATAGGCCCTGATGTCCTCCAGTAGCCTAAGCCTATAGCAGCATAACTATAGAGGTAGCTCAGGGTAACATGAGCCACTCTAACTATAAGCTTTGTGAAAAAGGAAAGTTTTAAGATTAGTCTTAAAAAAAGATAGGGTGTCTGCCTCACGGACCAAAACTGGGAGTTGGTTCCACAGGAGAGGAGCCTGATAGCTAAAGGATCTGCCTCCCATTCTACTTTTAGAGACTCTAGGAACCACCAGCAGACCTGCAGTCTGAGAGCGAAGTGCTCTGTTAGGAACATACGGGGTAATCAGAGCTCTGATATATGGTGGAGCTTGATTATTAAGGGCTTTATACGTTAGAAGGAGAATTTTAAATTCTATTCTTGATTTAACAGGAAGCCAATGAAGGGAAGCTAAAATTAGAGAAATATGATCCCTCTTGTTGATTTTCATCAGAACTCTTGCTGCAGCATTTTGAATCAGCTGAAGACTTTGAACTGCATTTTGTGGACTTCCTGATAGTAAAGAATTACAATAGTCCAGCCTTGAAGTAACAAATGCATGGACATGGCATCACCCCTGGACAGAATGTTTCTAATTTTGGCCATATTCCTGAGGTGAAAAAAGGAAACTCTGGAAACTAAGACTCAGACTCAGCCATACTTTAATGATCCCAGGGGGAAATTACTTTTGTTACATGCTCCAGAATACACACATTGTTATATATATATATATTTACAACATTCCATACAAGGTAATACCATATCACAATAGTCATATCACTTCCCTTGGGAATCCCAGTGAAGTGATGGTGACTTGTGCAAGAACAGTGCAGAGAATGCATAAATGACAGTTACAGAGGGGGGGGGGGGGGTTGTTAGAATAACTGAGGGAGGCGTTGTAGAGATTGATGGCCACAGGCAGGAATGATTTCATGTGGCGCTCTGTGTTTAACTAGAACATTCAGAGGCGATTTTAAACAAATGTGTTTTTAATCTTGATTTAAAAGACCTCAGGCTTTCAGCACTTTTACAGTTTTCTGGGAGTTTGTTCCAGATAAGTGGAGCATAGGAACTAAATGCTGCTTCTCCATGTTTGGTTCAGGTTTTGGTTCTGCAGAGCAGGCTGGAGCCAGAGGACCTTAGTGGTCTGGAGGGTTGATACACTGATAACAAGTCTGTGATGTATTTAGGTGCTAAGCCATTCAGGGATTTATAGACTAACAGAAGGATTTTAACACTAGAAGTCCCAGAGATACGAGAATTGCCGTCAGCCTCCAGTCCCCCCCCCCCCCCCCGACAGTACTTCACAACTCATGAGTCCCTGATCAGATGTAAATGCCTTATTAGCCCTGTCGTTGGAGAACCATTCCACCCCCTTCAGTTTCGGTTTTAGCTCAAACCTCTCTGTTGACGAGTGTTTTACCTGAGAGCAAGGGGAAAAAATCATATTTGTAATTAAATATAACTAGGTCCCCGTCATCAGTGTCGCCAACACCGGAATGATTTCAGACACAGGAGCCACCAGCGCAGCGATCAGCTGTATATCTGCATGTGCTGGAACGTTGTAAAGACGGCTAGCAAGAATATTTATATAGACTAGTGTTATTCTTTTTGCCACCAAAATCCAAATTTTATACACACTGCTTCGATGCAGATGATCGAAGGAAACACCACACTCAGTATTCTAACACTTTTGGGAACATCTGGTGTGTCAAATATTGTGTTTGTCTCCCAGTGTCTGTACAAGGTTTTGGCAGTTGTCTTTGTTCTTACAGTCACCGCTCATCATTAGAGGCAGCAATCATCTGGCCTTTAACCTTGATTTCATGTGTTACCAAAGACAACCTAGCCCCATAGCTCTCCGAAGCAGCTTGAGGTTTCCGGAGAGTTCGCCAAGGCGATGACAAGTCCGTTGAATCTCTGTGGGCTGATGGCACGGCAGCAGGACTGGCTGTAGCAGACGGCGTGTCCCTCTGGAACAGAGTCCTCTGACCGTTGCCGTCCAAGCCAGTCGTGCTGCCACCGTGCTCGGCTTTGTCGTCAGCTGAGTCCCTGCTCCTGTTCTGGGCCTGGTCGTTGAGCAGCGTGACCAGGGAGTTGATGTACTTCACGGCCAGACGCAGGATTCGTTCTTGCTGAGCTTCTTGTCAGGCGGGTGCGTGGGGATGAATTTTCTGAGCTCAGAGAAAGCCTCGTTCCCGTTCTGCTGCCGCCAGCGCTCCCGACTGTTGAGGAACACCCGACGGGCGACTTTCTGAGTTTCTGAGGAGGAACAACACCAAGTCTCTGGTTCTGATCCCAGTGATTGTTCCAGCTCCAGCTGAGAAGAACTGAAAAACTGAGGAAGACTTTCAGATACGATGACAAAACGGTTCAGGAACACAGAAAGAAAGTCCAGTTGGTTCCATGTTGGATTTGATTCAGTCACTATGAATCTGGGAGAGGGACTAAAGAGTCCAGTTAGCTCATTAACATGGAACAGAACCAATGAGAGTGAGCTCCAGTCCAAACTAAATCTTTGACTTTAAGCAGAGAAAAGTGTTTAATGATGGCGACTAATCAATGAGGCCCAAAAGCAAACAGATCAGAGCTGTTAAACATGATGTAGCAGCATCCAGGACGCCTCCAACAACATCCATTCTTTCCACTTTCACTGCTGTGGTTCTGGAGAACATCCAACACACACCGCTTCACATATGAACATAGAAATGTGGGGGAAAGAGCTGAGCTCACGTTAAACACATGTTGGAATAAAAACATTTCAGACTGACTCAGTTTCCACAGTTACAGCAGTTAGATACAGCTCACCTCTCTGAGGATGGAGGTCCTGAAGATTTGAAGTCTATGATGGCAACTTTTGAATCATCGCTCTTAAAGGACACACAGCTGGGTTCTGGTTCTGGTTGATGTTTAGATTTCTGTCTCTCAAGCATCCTGTAAGAAGAAAATGCATTTTAACACATTTTGTAGAGTTTTGTTTAAAAACTTCTTAAAATATAAGTTATAAAACTGAGTCAGAATGATGAATTCTGACAGAAACATTATAACAATAACGACTCCATGATGATTGTCTATTTAGGTTTGATGCAGAAGAACGCTGGATAAAAACTGGAACTTATACCAGAGGTTCTGGTACATTTAAACTGATATACCTGAGACCAATGTGTGACCCAGTCAGTACCTATATACAGGGCCCAGCTGGTTCTGTTGGTCTGGGTCATATTTAAACAGAAAATAAATGTAACGATTCTTCCATAAATGTCTGATCAGCCGTCCTTCTTTCTAGGATGAATAATGTTGAACACATGTTGGTCATCAAGGTCCAGGAAATGTTGTGGAAGTTGGTGAGTTTTTCCAGATGTGTCCTGCTGGTACCCAGAGCTCTAAGCAACAGGCTGGTGTCACTCAGCTGGTTCTGCAACACTGACTTGCTGTTTGTCAGAACCCACTGGTACCATGCTGAGCTGCTCTGTTCAGTCTGGATGAAGCAGCAAAGAGGAAGAGCAGCAGCTTCAGGACCACTTGGTCTCTTCTGGCCTGATATAGTGAGAACGCTGTGTGAAAAGGGCTCTGGACACTTAGAGATGCTGATCTCACCTCTGAGCGTGGCTCTGGCTCTCAGCTTCCCCACACAGAGTGGTTTTAGAGGGAGGGACTCCCTCCTCTCTGTCCTCACACTGATCCATGCTGCTGAATTCACATCCACATCAGCTCACACACACTTTCTACCTTCACCTGCAGAGGAAACACAAATCATTCATCTGCACATCAACTCTGATCATCCTTTACATCATTAGTGCTGGAAAAAGATCAGCTGCTCCTCCTCTGATTGGCTCTTCTTCTCTGCTTCATATCAGTGTCAGTTGAATGCAGTCAGACAGCAGTGAGAGGCAGAGGAAGCTGCCATCAGCTGCTGTACTTCTACTATCAGTCCACTAGATGGAGCCATGGAGCAACATTTCATCCACTGACACTGATTCACTCTGACTGAACATCAGCAACTATTTTATTTCACAATCATCAAACTCTACAAGTGGATTATCTGCTGCATCAAAGATGAACTATTTAATAATCTGACTGAATTAAACACATTGATGTCATTTTACTTTGAAAGGACTCACAGGAAGCAGCAGGAAGCTGCTGTGTCTGACTTTAATGGGAGACCAGAGTTTGATTCCTGCTCCAAATCTCTAGAAAAGCTTAGATCTCAATATTTGCTCCACTCAGACGTAGAAACATTCAGATCTCTGTTAAAAAATTATGTTTTTTCTTGATCAGATTATGTTGACACATCTGACTTGTTCATGTGTTTTATTTATAAATGTATTGCTATTTATTTTAATTTCTTCAGTGGAATATTTGGTTCCCTTTCTTGGTTAAACTCTAGAGGACTCAGACCCACTTTTACTGGTTTTATTGTGACTATTAATAAACCGGACCTTTGACTGTTGGACCTCCTGAGTGATCTAAGGAGCTGTAATCTGTCGAGTCAGCAGCAATCTGATTGGTTGTTAGAACCAGATGGACTCTGACCCGGCACACCCTCCGTATAAAATACATTCACAGTGTAAACATCAGCTGCTGGTGCTGAAGAAGAAGATTTGCTCACATTTACCAGAATGGATCCAGAGCCAGAGAAGTGGAGCCACAGTGAAGTCCGGGCTTTATTGGACCTGTGAGCAGCAGGAGAAAAACAACATGAGGTTGAAACCATGGAGGCAAAAAGTGAGACACCTGAAGCAGGATCATAAAGGTCAAAGGTCACAATAATAACCAGAGTGGATCAGATAGGAAGAGCAGTAAATGGTTTATTTCACTGAACTCGGTTCTGAGGCGTCAGCAGCTTTTAATCCCAAAGTCCAACAGAGATAAAGTGGAACCAGATGATTGGACCTGGATCCGTCTCTGATGTTCAGACTAGAAACTAGCTGCACATGAGGATGAAAACAGACTAAATCAGGGTTTACCACAGATGGTAGATGGACTTCTGTCAGCCTTTGTTAAAGGTCCAAACATCCAGAACCACAGCAGGTTCTAGTAGCTATGATCCAGTACAGTGAACTAACTGGTTCTGATGCTCTGCTGCTGTTCACTCATTTCTACATTCAGCCATTCATCACTGGTCAACATTCACTTCTAGATGAACTGCTTCATTTCTTGGGTTCTGGTCCAAACTTTAGTCATTTAATCAGGATGTTTTATCCAGATAGTTCTAGAGCAGCATCCCGGACTCCTGGAAGGACTTCTGGGTTTAAAATAAGCTGCAACATTCAGCCAGGAGACCCGGTTCCTCCAGAATCATTGATTTTAGCCACAGTTTCTCTCTCTGCTCATTAAAATGATCAGAACTCAGTAATATCACAGTTTTTCTACCAGCAGATTAAACTTAGTCCCAAAGCTGATGATGCTTCTGTGTTAATAAACAGCAGCTCCATGGTCCACATGACTGGTACCGTTGGGTCCAAAGCATCAGGAAGATCTCTCAGCACCAAGAAAAGGGAACTACTTCCTGTTGACACCAGCTCAGACTCCTCTGCTTCATCAGCTGGAGCTGAAGTTCAGAACTTTGGATCAACAGGTTCTCAGAGTTCTGCTAGAAGGAGGACCAGAACATGTTGAGCTGTAGAGCAGATATGAGACCATGCCTCAGCCTCTGCTTCAGAACCGACCCACTAGATCTGGTCGGGTAGTTCAGTGTGAAGCAGCAGGCCTCTCCAGGTCCATTTCTCCATGCTGATCCCTTCCTGTGTCACTAACAGCATTAAAAAGCAAACTCACTTCTTTTAGTTTTTATGCAGAAATCAAAGCATCAGAAGATCCCAGCTGGTGACAGAGTTTAAGAAGGTGGACATCAGAGCCTTGGACCTGAAACTGGACCAGAACCATTAATATTAACTGGATCAGAACCAGTTTGAGCTCCAGGTTCTCTGTGGTTTCATGAACAAAGATCTTTGTTTAATGAAACTTTAGTTTGAAACATGAATTTAAGGAAAACAATGTTCCCAACAAGTTCTTAAACTCCTCAGACTCTTCATTTAGGAAATAAAATACTAACTAATAATTGTCCCTCATGGGTCAAACACTGTGGAACAACAGACTGATCACTTTTAGCAGCAAATCAACCTTTAAGTCTGATTACTGGAAATATTATTGTTTTATTGATAGATTTATTAGATGAATGTTAAACTTTTGGATCATCTGACTTTTAATGAATTAAAATCTAAAATATTGATGATGAAAACTTTAAAGCTGTTAACATTTCCTGGTCTGATTGGACCCACCTTCAGGTCTTCAGCTGTTCTTCAATCTGCTCTCTGAACAGCAGATATTTTACAGCTGCCATAAACAACAGGCTGGAGAAATATCAGAACCAGAACCTCAGAAGTTCTGCTTCAGTCACTCTGAATTCATCAAACCAACCATCGTTCTTAAAGGGACAGAAACACATTTTAAGACGATCCACAAAGTCTAACGAGCTGCAGAACCTCTAAAGAGACGGTTCAGGTTTCAAGTGGACCTTTGTAACTTTAGCAGAACAGCAGCAGAACCTTTAGATCACATGTTTTTCTCAGAGTCCAGAGTTTCTGGTTGGAGGTTAAAAGGTGGTTTTAACTCAACATGAAGGACGTTCCTGTCTTTAAGCTCCCAGATATTTAGATTTTAGACGGATCATCTGGAGCCGTGAAGCTCTGATTGGGTCGACAGAGTTCTGCTCATCTAAACATCACATCTGAACATCAGCTGTTCATCATGTTTTTTGGTTCCAGTTCATCAATAATCTAATAATCCTGTAGATTAGTCTTCAGACAGCAGAGATGAAACTTTGTGCTGAAATCAGAAGTGAACATGTTCTCCAGACATCAGAGAGCAGAAACAAAGAGGAAAGTTCCTCAAGACAAAGTTCTGGTAGGAAACAAAGCAAACTTACAGTTTGTTCAGACGCTCCAAAGTGCTGAAGAACAAGATGTGAACCACTGAGACACAGGTGAGCTGCTACCTGGAAGGAGGCGGAGCTTCAGCTGTGATGGAGGTGGGACAGGTAGGAGGGCGGGGCAGCAGCAGGAGCAGCAGTGGAGTTCCTGGAAGCTTCAAGGTTCAAAGTTTCTTTCTTCTCTTCAAGGAGCAGTTTGGTTTGCAGCTGCCAGGAAGACATCAGGACAGAAAACAACAGTCACTAAACACCAGCTTCATCTGCTGGTTCTCCTGCAGAACGCTGAGAGCTGCTGGAAGCGGCTGCTTCTCCATGGTGGCAGTGTGTAGCTGCGTCCTGAATGATCCAGTAGTTTAGTTTTCATTCTTTATTTGTTTTAGGTCTTATTGGTTTTAATTTGCTTACTTTATTTATAAAACACTTTGAAACAATCACAGCTGCTCATGCCAAAAGAAAAAAGTTAAAATAATAGAATCAACATTTATTTAACTGTGAAAACAAGAAGTCTCATGCTGTTTTAGGCCAAAAAGTAAAAATGTGTTCAAGTTTTAAAGTTTATGTCTTGTCATGTTATCATATGGCTGCTGTTTATTCATATAGAGTAATTTGGTTCTGTGGTGCTGAAAGTGCTCTATAAATAAAGCTGGGATGGTACTGGGTCTAAAAACTGGAGAACAGAACATAAAGCTGGCTGTAGTTTTAGTCTTGGATCTAAATGTTCCACATTACTTCTGACATGATGGAGCGAGTCTGTTGAAGCTAGATGCCTTTCTCAGGGTAGGGCTGCATGTGAACGCTGCTACTTTCTGCTACATCACGTTGGCTCCATGCACGGCTCTGCTCAAAGCAGCAAAACAGGAACTATTTCTCTGGAAGTTCATGTTTCTAGTTCTGTTCAGTGTAGTTCTAGAGCTCAGAAACACTTTCTACCTTCACCTGCAGAGGAAACACAAATCATTCATCTGCACATCAGCTCTGATCCTCTGATGACGTCACAGCTCACCTGGTTTGTAGTTTTCCTTTCAGACTAAAACAGTCAGCAGAGCGTCTGCAGTGATATCAGAGGCAGGTTGATAAAGTCTTGATGAGAAAGGAGAGAAGTTGTGCTGAAAATGTTTCCTGATGGCGTCCTGAGGAGAAATGAGCCCAGAGAACAGAGCTGCTGGTTGCTTCCTGCTGCAGGAACTGCTCAGACTGGTCTGGCTGAGTGGGAGTCAGAGGAAAGTTCACCTGCTGACGTCTGAAGACATGAAGCCTTCTCATGACTCCCAGTGTGAACACAAACACTCTGCTGCTGTTTAAATGGCTTCATTGTTGTTCTGCTGATCCACGTTCTGTTCAGCTCTGATGGAACCACAACCTGCTTTAACTGGGAACCAACTGGACTCTTCATTGCTGGATATTTGTCTCCCTCTGCTGGTGAAAAGATAAACTGCATGATGTCTGATAATTAAACCCATTTGCTGCGTTTTTAAATGATCCAAACATGTCAGTGATGGTAAAAAGTGAGCAGAACCACAGTCAGTTCTAAGCTTTCATTTATCAGGACATGAATAAAAGATCATCTGTTCCTCAGCAGCTCTTAAAATGAGGGAAATACAACAGCAGCACAGATTCCATTGGGTCATTATTTAGTGAACAGAACCAGAAGCAGAACCCTGAAGCAGTGAGTGAAAAACTAAGTCCATCCTTTCTGCTTCCACAGCAGGTCAGAGGCTCAGTAGCTGCAAGGAGCTGCTGATCACATGACAATCTGCACTTTAACCATTTTTAGCCCTTTAACACTAAACAACAATTAGTTGATGCTTTGGTGGAATTATGGCATCAGAACAGAAACAGAAAAACAAGATAAAAACCAAGAATTCACTAAAAACACAAACTAACACCAAATAATGATAAAAATCCATCAAAGTAACAAAGTAAACTGTAGTCCTTAATATCAGCACACTGCTGCTGCTAAAATGAGCCGTTGTTCTAATGCAGATTATTACTAGAGCTCCTAGAGAATTATTTCTCCTTATTTTAGTGCTGCTGAGCAGAGTGTGGACAGTCTCTGGTTAAAATCAGCATCAGCTGAGGATGTTCTGAAGATCCAGGTTGAAACCCTGATTTCATTTCAAACCATCAAAGTGAATTTAAAGTCAGAGTCAGAGAAAAGAGCAGAGAGGAGGCAGCTTGGTCCAAACTCCTTCTTTCCACCTGCAGCTGTTTTCCAGCTGTTCTCCACAGGTGGAGGCTGGATGTTTGGGAGGAGAGAAGCGGCACATTAAAGCTCCAGATGTTCACAGCTGGATTCTTCCCACAGCAGCTGGAACAATTGCACAGATGAAATGATTGAGTCCTGAAAAATGGGATGTTTGGATGTGATCAGGTCTGCAGATGCCACTGACTGGGATTTGTGAAGAAAATGTCTCTCAGAGCTGTGAAGAGCTGTGCTTCTTTAGAGGGAAAGCTCTGAAATCTTCACTCCTCCCATCCAGTGGTGTTCAGGTGGGCTCAATGGAGCGCACCCAGCAGGACTTGATCTGAATCAACTCCATTTGATTTCTAAGCACAAAGAAAAAGCCTCTAACAGTTCTGTGTGTATTGATGGAAAATGGCTTTTAGTAAAAAGCTCCAAGTGTGGATCAGATTTCTGAGCTTCAGCAGCAACCAGAACTGTTGCTTAAAGCTGAAGTTAGAAGTCAGAGAAAAGCTGCAAAAGAAAATCAAAGCAGCGACTCAGACGTTCTTTCCTTCCATGAAGCTCATTGATTGTTGGCAACACATCACACACAGCACAGTAGAAACATGAAGCTTCTGCTTTTAAAAGCAACTCATGGCTTTCATCTTTTCAGCTTTTAGTGCAACACAAACATCTGGACTAAAACTGATGTGAGAGCAGCTTCTGGTTCCTGAACAACGGCTCTGGAACGTTGATTTCTGCACTTTTCCAGCATCTGGAACATTCCAGCTCCACAGTTCACATGTTAGCTTGCTGTCAATGTTGCTAGTAAACCTTTAGGACGTGTTCAGTGGACAATTTGGATTCAGCTTGACAGGAGAACACCTCCAGATGTTACTCAACACATTTCATTAAGATCTGATGTGGAATTTCACATTTAAAGCTCATCAACATCTGACTTTACAATTCTATTGATCAAAACTGCTGAGGTTTACATTGCCACACTATGTACATACTAATTACACAGAAAATAAAACAAGGTCCAGAAAAAGCTGAACTAGAAACAGGTAAGTATAAAATGTTGAAATGATGAAGAACATTTCCATAGTTTGCTGCCACAGAACTTTGGTTCCAACAACACAATAGACGGTTCCAGCTGGATTCCCTCAGAGCTTTCAGGACATCTTCTTGTCAGCCTAGGCACGGCTCATGGAACCATCTGCCACACGTGTCCCTGGATCTGCACAACAACTTACACAATATACACATTAGGGGACAAGGAGGTGGCTTTTGCTGGCTTCATACTATCTTTTCATCGTCACATTTGGTTATTGAACAACTACAGAACGGCTCAAGCTATGTTCCAGAAAATGAGTTTTTATCAAATCAATAAATGATTAAAATCTGGGAGTCAGCCCCAGGTAAGATGGCCGCCACATCAGCTCAGCTACTGGGAAGCTTAATGAAATGAACTCAAAGAATTTCACATGTATTGTTTTCTAGATTTCTGTGGAGGTAAATGTTCTTCATCCAAACACTGACTTCTACAGCCAATCACTTTACTACCTTTGGAACACAGAGAAATGACTTTTAAAAGTCACAGCTGCTTCTTTGATGAAGTTATCTCAGTAATATGTTCATAGGAAACTCTCCTGAAGTAATCCCTGGGGATTTTCCCTCACCACATCATCATTATCATCATTATCTTTTTACAGTGTATTCTAAATACTGATATATCTATAACAATGGCACATAAAACATGTGAACACTAATCGCTTCATTTCAGATATTCCACTAAAACAGTACATCCAATAACATCCAATTAAAGGTAATATTATTATTATCTTGCAGGAAGTTCTAATTATGGTTGAAACGTTACTGAGTAAAGCAACATTTTTTAGCTCTTTTATTGTGTCGAACAGGAAGGTTGCATCGAAACCTCACCATCGCAGAAATACGTCACTTTTACGTCGGGTCCACTCTGGTCAGTCTGCCTCATCCAGACTAACTTGATCCTGACAAGTTTATGTGAACGTTGATCGGATTATCAGTGGGAATAAACCACCGGATTACAATTTCATTCTGATTGAGGCAAATCTGATCACAATATTACGATTGGCTGTTTGTTCTGATTACTTTTGTCCATTTAAACGTAGCTACTGTCAACAAGGAGGTCTGATCCTTTTCTGCAATGAGGGACTCAGACCTTCATCTTCATCAGCTTCATCGGCTGTTCAGCCAAACATGACAGTCATAAAAATACACATAAAAGTTGACTGTGACCATAAACACTCAGAAATCTTCTTTATTTTTGTAATGCTGAATTATTTAGCATCATTTAAAGGCGCTAACCTAAATGCTGCTCTGGTCCGATTTAAAGTTCAGTTTAACCAGTTTAACCAGATTTTTGAGGCACGTCGTAAAACCACGACTAAAATGTTTTCTGCATCCATCCCCGTTTCTGCTGCCAAGCAGCGCATCAGGAGTCACGCCTGTAGACGTTGTCTGCTTCAGATTCAAGACGTTTCGTTTTGAACCAGAGCAAACATCTGCTCCACAGCTGAAAAGTCGATAAGATAGTTTAAGGTTGTGGAAAACTGGAGAACTGTCAGTGAGAGCGGCAGGAGGTCTGAGGAGTTAAAGCGGTTCTGTGTGGTTCCAGAGGTAAACAGGCTGAAGGAGAAGGTGCTGCAGCAGAACCAGGGAGCCGGCGGGCCCTCAGAGGACCTGGACCTGGCCAAGGATGAAGCTTCACGAGCTCAGGAGAGCTTAAAGGTAGAACCAGATGTTTTCTGATGTGGACCAGATCAGTTCAGTCAAATCATGAAACTGAAGATGTTTTCCTGCAGATCCTGACAGAGAAGAGCCAGGCTGAACGCAGGAGGTGGCAGGAGGAGAAGCTGTCTCTGATTGGTCAAGCCAAAGAGGCAGAAGACAAGAGGAACCAGGAAATGAGGAAGTTTGCAGAAGACCGAGAGCGCTACTGCCGCCAGCAGAGCCTCTTAGTAAGAGGAGCAGGAGACCAGGAGCTGGCCCAACAGCCGAGGGGCCCAACAGTAACCCGTTTGCTCCTGCCTCCTCAGGAGTCCAAGCTGCTGGAGAAGGAGGCGGCCATGGAGAGCTGGAGGAAGGAGAGGGACGCCCTGGTTGCTGCCCTGGAGGTGCAGCTGCAGAAGCTGCTGTCCAGCCAAGCAGAGAAAGACAAAGTCATCAAGGAGCTGAGTGAGCAGAGCTCAAAGCAGCCAGCAGAGGTCAGTGTGGCGCCACCGCTTCCTTCCTCCTACGTCCTGCTGTCTCCCGATCTACGAGCAAAGTAAGCCCACTCCAGCCAATCGCTGCGCGCCCTCTGCCGGCGCTCGGCCAATCACCTGCCCCGCTGGTGGGCTTACATTTGACCAATCGCCTTCCAGCACCCGGATCCCTCATAAGCGCTCGGAGGAAGACGCTCCGCAGTCATCTTTACGTTGACAACTGTCTGGACTACTTTGGCGAGCGGTAAGTTTAAAATATATATGAATATTCTCTCTTTGTTTATTACAAATACCGAGCATGCTGCAAAGACGGCAGATTGATACGAACTCTTTCTGTTACCGTCTCGGTTTTAGCCGTTGTGTCTGTCGCTAGCTTGTACAGCGACCGTCACGCTTTTTTCATACAGTAATAATGATATTTTACATGAATGTGATCAAGTTTGCATCTTGATCACACTTGATCGCGCTGTGCTGCTGCTGTAATAATGCGCGCTTCGCAGAGGTTGCGCGCGCCGGCCGCCCCGCTTTAGCGCTATTCAGATTACAGTTATGATCATCACTTTATGAATGATCATAAATGCGGGCTCCTTTGATTTTTGTCTACCTCCCACCAAGAAAATAAATAGAAATTACACTTGGTATACGCTTATTCGCCGTGACGTCACAAATCTGTCACGTGACAAATTCTCTCTTGTTTTTCTAACTGGTTGGTAGAAAAACAAGAAATGGCCGCCTGCGGTGATAACAACTAAGGTTATTAGTCATGGTTGTTTCGTGCTGCGTGATCGGCTGTACTAATAGATACAACAAACACAATCATAAAAGTTTTTACCGGTTTCCCAAGAAACCAGATCAAAGAAGAAAGCTCTGGATCGCGGCGATAAAGCGGAGAACATTGAATGGTCAACCGTGGGAGCCGGCAGATCATGACCGAGTTTGTCATCTGCATTTTGTGACAGGTAAGGTTTTTTTCTTTTAAGATGTGTCTTAAACATATCTGTAACGTATCATTGCTTTAAGAATAACTATAAAGACCACACTGAATATGAGTACATGTAGCTCTATGACTATGAATGGGATGGAAGGGTTGGTTTATTAATTTAGTTAGATTAAGCATACGAGATTTATTTTTCTGGTAAAATCATCAAATTATCCCTGACAGTACGTTTTTTTTTTGTTTTTTTTTCTGTCTGAGCCCCCTTTCTCATCAGTGACTATGCCACTAAATTATATTAATGCAATTAATGATGACTGGTTTTGTGCCAATGTAAAATGTCAATTCAACATTTTAGGTGCCAAGAGCAATGACTTGTCAAATCCAGACTATGTGCCCTCCATCAACTTGGGCTATAATGAGGCAAGGAGACAGACAGATAGTGGACAAAGACAGTCCAGATTTCTAAGGGCAGAAAAGCGAGAAATCAGAAAGCAGCATGTGGAGGCAGCATCAGTTCTTTTAGACCTGGCCAGGCAGGAAAAGAGAGCAGCTTCCCCAGAAAAAGACTTTTCAGGTTGTCACAGTTAATAATTTCTTTTCTTCCTTGATTCCTTAAAATTAGAATATTTGTATTCAGTACTTTACAAAAGTGTGATCTTTGATGTGATATTATGATTCTCATGTAACATTATTTATTTATTTATTTATTACAGAGCCGTCCACATCAATTCATGATTCTTGTGTGCAGAAAATTTGTGACCTCCGGAAAGAAACTCAGCAGCTCTATGCAGAGTTAGGACGACTTCAAGAGGAAAATTTGCGTTTGTCAACCTTATTAAACAAGCAACATTTACAACAACAAGTGATAGAAAGTGATAGAAAGCTGCAATTTCACACTGGCATTCCATCCGTGGCAATATTCTTGTGGCTGCTTTCATTTGTGGAATGTGTGTTACCTACAAGCAGAGTCATGTCATCTAAGAGTGTTCTATTGTGTGTTCTTATGAAGCTAAGGTTAAATCTGCAGCATCAGGATCTAGCCTATCGGTTTAATGTTTCGCTGACCACAATTTCTGACATTCTTAATCAAGGACTTCCAAGACTTGCTAGAAAACTTTGTTTCCTTATTCAGTGGCCAGAGAGAGAGTACCTGATAGCAAATATGCCACACATATTCAAGGTCTCATACCCAAGGTGTTCCAGCATCATTGACTGTTTTGAAGTCTTTATTCAGAGACCTGGTAAGCTAACAGCTAGAGCACAGACATGGTCTAACTATAAACATAATAACACCATAAAGTTTTTGGTTTCCATAACACCAACAGGGGCCATTTCTTTTGTATCAAAAGCATTTGGTGGGAGAACATCAGACAAAGTGATCACACTCAGAAGTGGATTTCTGGACAACATTCAGTATGGTGACCAGGTTTTGGCAGATCGGGGGTTTTTAATTTCAGAAGATTTGGCCAACCGTGGTGCAACACTTGTTATACCTTCATTTACCAAGGGAAAGGCCCAATTATCTGCTAAAGAGGTTGAACTGTCTCGCAGGATTGCTCATGTGCGCATTCATGTTGAGAGAGCTATAGAGAGACTAAAGAACTTTAACATCTTGAGTTCGAATATGACAATGCACATGGTCCCACATGCCGACAGTGTAGTTACCATTTGTTCTGCGCTCTGCAACCTGCAACCTAAACTAGTTATGTAAATAAGAAAATTCTCTCACTCAAGAAGTGACGTTTGTTTGAAATTATTTTATTTTAACTATTTTCTGTGTGTAAAATTTTTAAACTGAATTTAAAATGGTATTTTTTCCTTTACATGTATTTTAAGTTTTCTTTTCCATTCAATATAAGTGTACAACTGGAATTAAAAACAAAATTTCACAATAAAAACAACTTATTTTAAATATTCATGTATTCAATTTATTTACAAAGTGAATAAAAATGCAAGTAATTCAAAATGCCCTTCAATTCTGGTATTTGAACTAAAGATCCAGTTTGCAATAGATTCATGCTGTTCTCAGTGACTCATCATGGTTCACAACTTGCACAAAACCACTGACCACGGGGTTTTCGTCGAATGTTCACACATTTATAGTGGAACCATTCGTACGGACATAACTCACCATCACATTTAATCATTCGTCCATATTCAGGTTCATTACAAATGCACCAGTTTTTTTTTTTCATTAATATCCAGTTCTTGGTTGACAACAGGTTCATTTTCTAACTGACGAGTTATAAGTTCATGGACAACATGGTCTTTGATAAACTTCTCACATTTGTTTATGAGGTTTTCACAGAACTTTTCATCAAGTGTAATGCGAATAAGACACATGCTTGCTGGCTCGCTCTTAGTGAATACTACAAAGTCACAATACTGACTCTTTGTTAAAAACATCTGCATTTGAACTTGGGTGTAGTATCTATGGTTTTCCTTAAGATGTAGAGTAGCATCAAGGCAAAAATCCTTATCTATGATGGCTGCTTCCTCAACAGCAACATTCCTATGTTTAAAGGGACACTTGATTTCTAAAGTTCCATTGCCACAACAATCACAGTTCACAGCTCCATCAGGGCTGGCTCCGAGGAATGGATGGTTTGGGTCAATCACAAACCCTGATAACCTACAGGTGAAATTTATATGTCCTGCTTTCTGGTGAAGACTGTAGGCTTGTCTGCATTCATCTTCTGTCTCAGTTCCCCACTTGACAGCAGCACTTTTGGAGAGGTCATACACCTTGTATCCTACTATTCTCTTTACAAGAGTGTCAGGATTGGTTGTTGGTTGTCTAACGAGAACATCATGGGCTTTGGAAGCAGTAATCCTCCCTGTCCGGTGTTGGTACCACAGTGGACTGATAGACTGGTTCCTTGTCGCATATTCCAAGTTGCTGGCTTGTGCAGAGGACACCGAATAGTTCTTTAACACTTCAGCACAAAGTTCTGTTATCGAATCTTCTTGAAATTCTTGTTGTAGCGTTGAAAGAAGTTGAGGGTATTTTGTCTCTCTCCCCACAAGATCAGCGTTTGCAATTGGTGACAACACGTTAACAGAGGTGAAGAAAGCTGCATTGGGTGCAATGGAATAAAGGCTATCCAGAACACTTTGTGGAGGAAGTTGGGCTGTACCATGTGCATGAACAGAATCTATTTCCTTAGTACGTCTTCCTTTAATTTCACTGAATATTCCAGAGATGGTGGCTGGGGTTACCTAGAAAAAAAAATATAAATGTAATAATATTAAACACAATTTCTTAAAATATATTTGTAAAATATGTCTTATTAATAACTGTTAGTTCAGACAGTAGGAATTAAATGGCATTAACAAGGAAAAATTATTATTTAATGTCTATAACTCAAAAGAATCAAACTCATAACAGTTATATATATATATATATATATATATATATATATATATATATATATATATATATATATATATATATATATATATATATATATATATATATATATATATATATATATATATATATATATTACAATTTTCTTACCTCTTTTCGAAAAGAGCTATTCCACTGACAGGCTTTACTTGTGGAGCTTGATTGTGTCAGTCCCATCTTTACAGCCATCTCCACTTTGAACAAAAGTGCCGCCACATGGCTGCATACTTCTCCAAGCCTGAAATGATTCGTTATTGCTGATCAATAGGAAATTGTGATTAAAAAAAAGTGATCATAATTTCACAGTAGATATTAAAATATTTACCCAGCCATGCATGTACAATGTGCACAGTAGACAGTTCCACTAGATTTCTCTAAATAAACCCATGGTTCATGTGGTTTGTCTCGTATTCTCTGGGATGGAGTAACCTTGGTCTTCAGAGCAATGTAGGGGCAGCTTGGATCAATTTGGGGTGACAATACCTCCTGTACATGTCCACTTAAAACATACCTACAAATAAATTAATAGTGAATAATTTTAAGAATCAATCATTATTTAATAATGCTCTTTACACAGTAATTTATAAAACCTCTAAGTTTCTTTACATATGACATACAATACAAAGAGAGAGCGAGAAACTATCACTATGTATCACGTGATCTTTGTTTACAGAGAACGTCACCTTTACACCTAAGTAAAACGTTAATTTAACATTTTTCTCAACAAAATTAAAAATTGTAAACAAAAATAAAGCTGTGTTATTGCTTACTTGTATGCTTCCAACGATTTGTAGGCTTTCATTGATTCTTTGGTGAAAATGGATGGCGTATCGATCAGATATAGGTAAATGTCGCCAAACGTTAGGTCCGGCCACTCGTCGGGATTTTTGCTCCATTGTTCCGTTAAACTATATGGATCGGGCAAGGAACACGTACCAGCGTTGTACAATAACTTTATCTTATATCTCTCTTTCGCATCTGAAGGTAGGGAGTTCGCATACGCGGAGAAAGGCATAAGATATCCGCTCGAGTTCGTCCTGTTTACACCATCCGCCATGTTTTGCCAACCAGTCAGCGCACTGACGTCACGCAAAGGCTTCGCGAATAACCCTATAGATTTAAGATTAAAAAGAGGATAAATACTGTACAGTTGATTTGGGTAAATGTATAAAAAGAGAAAGAGATTAATGTAAAAGCTGCTGCTCTATGCAGGTTTTTTTTTTGTATGAGTCGGTTTTGATCACTGATCTCTATTATACACTGGAGTGCTAATAGCCGCTGTTAGAACGAGTCGCTGTGAAGCCACCAGCCGCCATATTGGTACTCCCTATTTTCCTCCAGTAACTAGGGAATATGTGCGCTACAGCATCGAATAACGAGGATTTTCTCATGTTCAGGGGGGCTTAAAAGTGTTAAAATGTCAAATGCCATATACTTCTATGTTATGGTCTAAAACTATCATGTACTGAGAAAGTCATGTGCTGAAATATTTAGCATTTTATTTATATATATATATATATATATATATATATATATATATATATATATATATATATATATATATATATATATATATATATATTTAATATGAATAACATGTAAAACATTTCAGCACATAATTTCCTAGTAGTTGATAGTGTTAGTACATCCACTGACTGTAGAATTTCCTGTGAAACGTTTTCACTCAGCCAGAAAACTGCTTGTTGTTGCAACCAAATCCTGTGAGATTCTGTGAGAGTAGGGAGTAGCAAGATGGCGGCCAGTGACTTCAGTTTTTAGGGCCAATCATCAATCCAGTGTATAATAGAGCTCAGTGAGCACCGAGCAGTTGTGGGCTGATTACTATCTTTCACGTTGTGTTTCAGACGAGATTTGTTCGTAAGTATTGGTTAATTAGGAAAACAATAATTGTCTTTTTGCCTTATTTAACTGAGGTGTAAATGATTGTACGCAAAAGTTATGAAAATGTTTTTATTTTAGCTTGCAGCAAGAGTGACTGATTTGTAATGTTTGTTGCTAATCCAAAGCCTGGTATGTTACAGTTTACGATGGCTAAAGCGATGGCAGAGGTCAGAGGTCACTCTTCAATAAACTAAAGAGAGAAAGAAGTTTGGTTATTGGAGCGTCGTTATCTGGCTGTCTAGCTGCTGAAATAATAAATAAATCAGGAAAACTCAGGGCGAGGACAGCACAGCTGCTTTAACTGTTTTTTTCTCCACTCTTGGTCTCTTCAGATTGTAGCCGGGGCTGCTGTCCAGGAAGTAGGGCGCTGTGTGCTGGTTCTCTTGCCCATATATGGAAGAAGCGGTGACAGAGCACACCTGGTGGGGGTGAGACAGGTAATGAGCGTCTACATTTAAAAGCAGGTAGATCTCTGAGGAGGATCCATCCTGTTCTGATTCCTGCAGAGGCAGCGCATTTCTAGAGCGGCGTCCGGAGCACCGTGGATCGGTTTTACTGCAGAGAAGGTAAAGGCAGTAGATCATCACCTGGCTGCTGGGGACGCTGATCTAGTTTAGATCTCTTTAGTCTGCAGGTTGACCTGCTACTGTTTTAGCTACTGTTTCAGTTATTGGTTTGGCTGCTGGTTTAACTGCTGTTTTAGGGTTTTATTCCTAGTTTATTAAGGCAGGGAGAGTTTTTATTTAGTCCCCTGGCCCGGTTTTAACCCACAGGAGGACCTCTGCTGTCCCTGGGTCCTGTGCTGGTTTTATTTAGATTAGGTTAAGGAGACTAGTGGGAGGAGAGATTTTCTGTTGTGTTGTATTCACCATGGTTTGTGGAGTGAGTGTTTTTGTTGGAGGTACTAAGGTGTATTCTGTTTGTTTTCTTTAGTAGTTCTCCCCAATACAGTCTAATTAATTTAATTGGGTTTTAATTATTCTCTCAGCTATCAGGATTCCAGACCAGCATAGTTCCTACTTTTAAAGCAATTTCTTTTTGGTGCAATGAAATTGATCTTTGTTCCCTGGAAACGGTTAACTTAATTAGAAACCGTACCTGAGGTCACAAGAGCATCAATAAATGTCACTACATTGAAAAATAAAATGTTACTGTGTGTAGTTTAGTGCTAAAAATCACATTTCTTAATGGAACACGTTTAGTTTTAATAAAAGCTACATTATTAAATGTGTTTATGGGGATTATCTGTATTTATGGGGCTGCAGGTTCTGGTCCTGCTGGGCTCCAAGTCTGAGCTTCTGCTGCAGCCACAGCATCTTCTCCATCCGCATCCTGAGAGTGGAGGACGGCGAGCCGCCACCAGTCCACGCCGTCAGCGCGTGAGTAGCCGGCGCCACCTCAGCGTCTCTGAGCGTCTGCTGTGCTAACGGTGTTAACGTCCCGCAGGTTGTGTCTGTGCCACCTGGCAGGCTCTGAGCGCAGCTCCAGGACCCAGAACAAAGGAGAGGACCTGAAGGAGGCTGGAAACATCAACGCCTCGCTGATCATCAAGGCTCTGCAGCACAACCAGCACACCAGGTAGGACCTTCATGGTTCTGGGAACCAGTTCTGGTCCTGGAGCGTCCTGAGTGACCCGCTGTCTGCTGCCTCCAGGCTCCTGCAGCACGTCCCATTAAGGGAGAGCAAGCTGACCCACTACCTGCAGGGCTTCTTCTGCAGCAGCAGCAAGGCCTGCATGGTGGTCAACGTCAGCCAGTGTGCCTCCATGTACGACGAGACCCTCAACGTCCTCAAGTTGTTGAGCCTTAAGTTCTGATATCCAGTTAGAACATCAGTTCACTCCCAAACATTTAGCACTGCTGTCTTTGTAAAATGAACTGAGCAGCAATCTAATCACAACGGGGAAGCAGCCATTATGTTTTTGACTCAGACGATTCATCAGCCTACCTTCCCTAAGATCACCGCTGCATGACTGAAGAACTTCCCCTGGAGCCGCAGCACCAGAGCGCTCTGAGGTCTCGGTAGAGCCGCTTGATGTAGTCAGGATCCAGCAGAGTGAACGCTGGACTTGCTTTGGCTTGAACGGACATCAGCCTCCATGAATACCAGGTCATCCATGTTGCTGTTCATTAACACCGTGCTAACTTTTCCACTGTGGAGGCTCGCCTTGCTACATTCACATAGCAGAGCCGTCCGCACCAAGTGACGACCCAAGATGGTTTAAAATGTCCTGGTAAGTTCTAAGAGGCCACTTCTTCATGTCATCCTCTCAGTCATGAATAGTTTAAGGCTGCGGCGCTGACCTGCCACTTCCATCGCTCTGCAATTATTGGAAATATTGCTGCAACAGTTTATCATTTCAGTCAAGCTAATGTTATTTGGCCGAGGGAAGCGCTGAAACTGAAGTGGAGCACAAAAAAAAACAGAAGTTGGACCCAGAGTTACTTCCTTGTTCAAAAATAAGGTGGATAGAACAGAGAGAAATGTGAAAGGTAGTTTGTTGGCTTTGGTTCAGGTGGAGGTTGTGATCTCCAGGCTCCTCCCCGTCGTTCCTCCTGCTTCCTGCAGCAGGAAGACGCTGCAGAGCAGCAGCAGCTCCCTGACCGGCTGGGAAGCCAGTCTGGAAGACCTTCAGGTGGGAAGGAGTTGCCTTTAGCCGTGTAGCTGCTGACGTCTCAGTCATCCCTGATATCTAAAACATCCGTCCAGCAGGGTGAAGACCAAGACTCCAGTCTGATGGAGGACAGCATGGAGGAGACGGCTGACAAGGTGAAGAAGTCGTCATTAATAAGAGGCTTCACCAGGTCAGTGGTTTTAGCTGCTCCACATTTCTCCTGACATGAATCCACCTGCTGGGTTTCCTGCTGGAGGCGGCGCCACGTTTACCTTCATTCTGACGTCAGAACCGCAGCTTCGTCCCTCCTCCTCTTCATCAGCTGCTGCTGCAGATTTCTGCAGGAAACCAAGCAGCTGGTGGTCGGGTCTGCATGTCCAGGTCCCAGCCTCTGATATCATATTTACTTAGTTATAATGATGAGAATAATAATAATAATAAGAAGAAGAACAAATCTTATTTAAACTCCATCCCAGTTTTCTCTGGCGATGGATTAAAGCTCCAAACGCAGCTTTGATGTTTGATTCTGTTGCTGCTCGGTTGGAGAAAACAGGAAGAACGATCGTTTTAGTTTAAAATCAAGTTTGACTGTCAAAATAATTTCTTGTTTAAAGGAAGCGGTCCGATAAAAGCCCGTCTCTAGTTCCTAGGCTGGGCTTTTCCTGCTGGACCCGATGGATGGAAAGAGATTTTGGACCCGACCTTGAACCTTGACCTTTGGCCTCAGACTTCCCTGACCTGATGAGACCGTTAGAGAGCAGTTTTGATTGGCTGTCAGTGAAGCTCTGTAAACATATTGACTTGATCTACTTTAGTCCTCTTTCTATTAAATACTGACGTAAATCTATCTGCAGCCAGTTGAGTTTCATCTTTTTCTGCCGGATTTGATCCACCAGACAAACTGTTTCTGTCTCCTGATTTATGGACTGATAGAAAGAAGCTAATTAGTGCCTGACATCACAGCATTGTGAAATGACACAATGTGTTTCTTAGGTAGAACTTTTGCTTACTAACCAGAAGCTTCTAGTAACTCTGGTTGACATTGACAAATGTCACAATGCTCCTGTATTTGTCAGAATTCACCTGTACAAATACCAGTTAGAATGCAACAATTGTCATTTCTGACTTAAAAGGACAAAAATACCCATGGATAACATGTACTAAACACATAAATAATTACACTTGTAAAATATATATATTGAAATTAAACATATATTAAATAATGACATCAACAGATATTTCAAAATTCTAATCCATACTTGAGTCTTTCTCTAATGTCTTGCTAATAGATGCATATTTCTTTCAATGTCCACCATGCAGACGAATCACCATGGATTAGTTTCAACAGTGAACTTTACCCATCATCACCTGTGGGTGGAGCTAATGAGGTTCTTAAATTTATCTTTAGAACGCTGTCCACACCTAGTTTCTGTCACCAACCAGTACCTCAATAACTTCTTTGGATCAATGGTCAGTGAATTACAGAGCCGGTCCAGCTTTGTCCACCGGTCCAGAAAACCACCTTCAGAGTCCCTCAGCAGCTTTTCTCCCACAGTCTGACCTGATGGGTCCCAAACGGTCCTCCAGATCCAGAACCATGTTAGCGATCCTGATGACTAACAGGACGAGGTGCTGCTGGACGTCCACCTGCTGGAGGATCTCTGCAGCAGAGCGCAGGCCGTCGTCCTGAGGCGTCGTGATCAGGAACAGAGGATGAATGCAGGAGAGACGAACGGAACCACAGGATGAGGAAGATGAGGGAGAGGAAGGGTGGCGGTGAAAGTGGGCCTCATCCATGTGGAGCTCAGGAAGTCATTGAGAACGGCGGTGAAGCAGGAAGTGCTGATGTGTGGTGTGAATGATGGAGAGGCTGCCATGATGCAGTTTTAGCATCACTTCCCTCACATCTGGGCCCTTTGTGCCGTCTGAGCTGCTCTGCCTTCCTCTTCATCATCTGCATCCATTACTAACCTCCTCCAGACTAAACGCTGAGGTCCATGAACCACCCAGACGGGTCAGCAGGGTCTCACTCGTCCAGCCGGGTCCGCTTTCAGCCGTTTAAAGGTTTTAGTTCAGGTTTCATGTCGTCTCTCTGGGTTTTAAAGAGCGTTACAGGATGCTGAGTTACAGAAGCGCCTAATTCTCACAAATGGAATAAACTAATTGATCTTAACCCCAGTTTAACTTTGCTGCAGCAACACGGTTCACAGATTGTCTGAAATCGTCAGTAAAGAGAAGATGAAGCTCAGCTTTGGTTCATAAATCTGCGTCTGAAGGAAGAGTTGGGGACCAAAGTGCTTTGGACCATTTACAGCAGCGAGACGGTAGAAAGCTAAAAACAGAGCCGGTGTCAGCTGCTGAGCACGGTGGAGGACGGGTCATGGTTGGGCCTGTTTAGCTGCCTCAGGACCCGGGTCACTGAGCAGAACCAGATCTGAGTCCGTCTGTCTGAAGCTCGGTCCAGAATCACGTTGGTGGAGCCAGACGTTTATTTCAGGGGTGGGTCGGTTTTATTATAAGGTCCGTTTACTAATGAAGGAAAATATTCTGTTCCTGTAACCTGGTACCTAAATACTGCAGAAAGGAACAAAAAGTAAAATAAGTTTATTTCTCCTTGATCTGAGCAGCTAAATAATCTGATCTGCAGATGGAATCAGAATTTTATCCCTAAACTAAGATATTCAGATTTACTGCAGTAGAAATAAGACGATGGAGATGAGTTGGATTCTAAGTTCTGCTGAACTTAGACGGGTCCAGTGGTTGTCTGGGCTTCTGTTGCCTTTCTGGTACCAGTCTGCCGGTTCTCCTCTGATATCGAGACAGTTTCAGTCACAAACTCTCCTCAGAAGTTTGTCTCTCGGTGCCTGAATATTCTGGGTCGGTGCTGTTCTGTTGGTTCTACTGCGGCGCTGACCCGCTGTTCCTATTACAGCTTTGTTGTTCTGGCTAAAAGCAGCATCAGAGAAACTCCCTGCTTTTCCAGATTTAAACCTGCAGCTGTTTAAGTTGGTTCTGAAGGTTCACCTGGACCCAAACCTGGAACCCTGCAGCTTTAGGGACCGGTTCTGGGTCCATTAGGTCCAGCCACACCAGAAAACAGGAAACGGGTCACACACAAACACCAGCATAGATGGTAAAGCTCCATCTGTCCGGCTGGACCGACCCGTGTCCCGTGAACCCGTTCATCTGGAGCGACCCTGAGATGGAAGCGGGCCTCGCCTTTATCTGGGCCGGCAGTCAGAACCCATCTGTTCCTCAGAACCTCTGGTTCTGAAGTCCATTCTCACTGTTATGGTTCCATTTCCTTCCAGACCGTCAGGGTCAGGCCGGTTTTATCTGGACCTCTGGGTGCGTTTGGAGCGGCTCTGGTACCAGGACGGCCTCGGTGGCCTCTCAGCCTGAGGAGGAAACAAACAGTTCTGGTTCTGGTCGGAGAAAAACATGCAGCCGGTGCTGAGAGGTTCTCCACGGTGGCTTTATGATCCGGTTATTTCTGACATGTTTTAACAAGCCGGGTCAGACGGGCCTGCAGAACATCAGCAACATGTCAGAGTTCCTGCCTCTCCACCGGTTCCCTGCATGAAACAGAGACTCCTCCATCCATCCAGACTGCTCAGCTCTGCAGGGAACCGGGCCCAGAGGGTGCGATCCGGACCGGGTCAGACTGGGTCAGAACATGGCGTGTGTGTCTGATGGATCCATCACAGCTAAATGTTTTATTGATCAAACACCAGCGCAGCTCCTAATGAGGCCCGGCTTCAGGAGACGATGTGTGATTGGGTTATTGATGCCGTGTCAGCTGGTACCAAATGTTCTGATCTGCTGGTACCAAATGTTCTGATCCGCTCCAACAGGCCCGTAGGAGCTGCTTTAGTTCATCAGAGGGTTTAGAATCTGCTGCTGGCGGCTCGCTGCTACAGGAAACGCTGAGATGCATAAAAAGGGTCTGAATGCAGCGTTTAGCAGCGAGCAGGACCGGCCCGGTTCGGTCCAGATACACACCGGGGATGGAGGCCCAGACGATTCGGACCTGGACCTGCAGCAGATGGTGGCAGTCAGAACGGTGACTGAAGGTTTTAAATGATTTACTGCAGACGTGATGAATGTTTTCCACGTAAAACGTTCAGGACTGAGGTTCCTTCAGGAGAACCGTTGGTCCGGACCGTCTAATGGTCCAGAAGTCAGAACCCGGTTTTTCTCCTGATAAACCATTATTGTCATGATTTTCATTCAGACTGCAGGTAATTCCTCAGAAAAAGCCTCATCAGCAGCTTTAATCTGACTGCAGTTTCCTGTCAGCGGTTATCAGCACTAAATGGACTTCTCCCCAGGACCCGTCAGGTTCTGATGGGTCCGAGCTGCAGGTGGATGAATTCAGCCAGACTGGATCTGCTTCAGCATTTAGAGCAGGGGGGTCCAAAGGGTGGCCCGGGGGCCATTTCTGGCCCCTGGACTGATTTTGTGTGGCCCATAACTGAAACAATTATTTGACACAGCAGCACATCTGAATGATGAAGAGTTTTTATTCTTAATTAGGACAAAATTGTCAAAGATAAGTTAACATAGTTGGGCAGAACACAATGACCCTAACGACTCCCCATTGAAAAGGGGTCGACCAGTTTCAGTTCAGTTTACATGTTATCTAAGCCATAACAAGACCTTTTTTTTGGGCAATAATATAAAGCTTGGAACGCCACATTACTCCAGACTTTTAAATTGAGAAAGCTTCCTGAATGGGAAGCTAAACGTCTTCAAACTTCAGAAAAAAGTCCAGTTGTTTTGTTTTTTAACTTGTTTGGGATGTTTTTAATGTTGATTTTCCTTTCTGACTGACATTCCCTCTAAATTAGGGGTTAAAGCAAAAATAATCAATTTGACTTAATTTATTTTTTCTATTCAGCCCATCTATTCCCGGGCCGTGGACATCATGCCACATTAATTACCTCATGTGCTTATTGTGCAAAGTACATTTTAACCAAATCTGGTACTTTTAAATGATCCGTTGACCATTCCTGTATCTCTCCACCTTTCAGCTTCAGAGCCTTGGTGTCATCCTGGACAGCCTCTCCATCCTCTGCTTCACTTTCCACATCCACAACATCACCTGGTTAACTTTCATCTCTGCAGCATCAACTTCTTCCTTCTCACTTTTAACAAAATTGTTTAGTCCACTCACCGCTCCACTTTATAATTTCAGCTCCCTTCCCTCCCTGTCCCTCAGAAAACCTCCATAAACTACGACTAGTACCAAAGACAGCAGCTTTCATCACTACTTTATCTACTTCACACCTGTATTCACATTCAGTATAAATTAATCCTATGATTATACAAGGCCAACCCCAACCTGGACAATGCAGGACACATAACCAACACTATGATGACGTCAGACATTTAAATTTAACACAGATCTCACATTACAATAATCAGTCTCTGCTTTGCCCCCCACCCCCAACCAAGTCCTAGCGCTGCCCTCCAGAACTTTACTGTAGAAATGAAGCTGCTGGTGATGGATCGTTGTTCTGAGACGCATTTATTGGGTCGGTTCTGTGGAGGCCGACCCGTTAACACTAACCAGCATTTAGAAGTTCATGTTTCACTTTATTAACCAGCAATGGTTCATCTCTAATGTGCAATCTGCTCTAACTTTACCTCCTAGAACACTTTGTGGAACGTTTAACGGTTCTGCTGCAAAGTCTCACTTTAACCTGAATCATTATGTTCTGACGGGTCATCCGGTCTCATCAGAGTCCAGAGCCATCATGTCCAGGAAACCATCTGTTCCCAGAACCATGATCCTGGCCGGGTTCTCCTCCTGGTTCCTCTGAGAAGAAGCCTGCAAACCAGATGATTAAAGTTCTCACGTTCCTCCTCCTCACTGTGGAGAACCGTGAATTTAGACGTTTCTGTCAGAGATGGTAGAAAGCCTCGCCTTGCTTGACCTTCGCTGATCTAACCAGACATGGATGGACCGATGCATGTGGGTTCTAAGCAGGTACCGCTTACAGAGTTCTCCAAGGTGTGTTTTTCATGGTTAGAGCTGCTGACATGTGATGAAGGCTCAGATAAAGACCTCACCTTTGCACCTGGGTCCTTTACTCACCTGTAATACAGTGAACCCTCGCTACATCATGGTTCACCTTTCACGGTCTCGCTGCTGTGTTCTGTGTTCTGATTGGCTAAACAGTCTCTCCGCTTCTTCTCTACCTGTGTGTCAATAACGTTGCGGTTTAATATTTACACGTACGTAAAACAGCCAAATTTAAGTTTGCAAAGTCTCTTGCAATTTCAAGTTTCTCTAAAACCAACCGGAGGCTCGCTGGACGAGATCCATCAGTCTGCCGTAGATCCACCAGTCTGCCGTAGATCCATCAGTCTGCCGTGGATCCACCACTCTGCCGTAGATCCATCACTCTGCCGTAGATCCATCAGTCTGCCGTAGATCCATCAGTCTGCCGTGGATCCATCAGTCTGCCGTGGATCCATCAGTCTGCCGTAGATCCACCAGTCTGCCGTAGATCCGTCTGCCGCGGATCCGCCACTCTGCCGTAGATCCGTCAGTCTGCCGTAGATCCGCCAGTCTGCAGTAGATCTATCAGTCTGCCGTGGATCCACCAGTCTGCCGTGGATCCACCAGTCTGCCGTAGATCCACCAGTCTGCCGTGGATCCACCAGTCTGCCGTGGATCCACCAGTCTGCCGTAGATCCATCAGTCTGCCGTAGATCCGTCAGTCTGCCGTAGATCCATCAGTCTGCCGTAGATCTATCAGTCTGCCGTGGATCCACCAGTCTGCCGTAGATCCATCAGTCTGCTGTAGATCCAGCTGTGAATCTAAACAGCTTGGAGGAGACGGCTTTACTGACATGACTCTGGATGACATTAATGTCCTGATTGATGCAGACCTGGCAGAATTGACAAAGCCACCAAGCGACGATGAAAGAGAAGAGGAAGAAGAAGACAGAAGTGTGAATGAAGATGAGGAGGATGGACTAACACTTGGTTGCTTAGCAACAATGCTGAGAATGGCTGAACTTCAGCGAGCAGCTCAGGAATGGGAGCCTTTGATGAGCCGTTCATTACGGTTCTCAGACATAATCCATGGTGGCATGTCGGTTTATAAGAATCTATTTGCCCAGAAGAAAAGAGAGCGACAACAAATAAAAACTAAAAACTCACCTGCACCGCGGCTTTAGAAGAAAAAACGCTACAGAGCGGAGTCAGGATGCAGCAGCTCAGTCAGAAGAGCAGTGAAACACACGGGAGTCACTATTTGTCCTGCTGGACTTTCTATTTTATTCATAATCATTTTTAATTTTCTCCTGTTCTAATCCAATGACTCGGGTCGCGGTGGGGCGGTGCTGATCTCCGCAATTTGAAGCCTTCAGTTCGTATTGATGATTAAAATCATTATTTTGTAAAGAAAAAAAAACATTTACACAGTAGCTACTTTTATTTGTGAAAGAAATGCTTGGGCCTGTAAAAAGGTTTTGTTCTTTGGTTTCATTGTATAATAATTGTAAAATAATAAAGGTTACTGTTATGATATATTTTTCTGGGATGAACCCGGACACAGCACGCACACACAGAGTCAGTTCTTATGAGTGAGTTTTTATTGAATAGTGTGGAAGATGGATGATGAGACCAGAGTCTTACAACGGACGGAGGTGAAGGGTGTAGAAGCTGGCTGGCAGGAGGAGTGTGGAGAGACTGACCGGGAGGAACTCTGGAGCCGAACACTGGAGAGCAGGACCTCTGAGCAGAGCCGTGGAGCGCAGAGCATCAGAGCCGAGCAGAGCATCAGAGCCGAGCAGAGCATCAGAGCCGAGCAGTGGCGAGCAGAACGTCAGAGCCGAGCAGAGGCGAGCAGAGCATCAGAGCCGAGCAGTGGCGAGCAGAGCATCAGAGCCGAGCAGAGGCGAGCAGAACGTCGGAGCCGAGCAGTGGCGAGCAGAACCTCAGAGCCGAGTAGTGGAGCACAGGACGTCCGAGCCGTGCAGTGGAGGGCTGAACGTCCGAGCCGAGCGGTGGAGGTCTGAACGTCTGAGCCGAACGGTGGAGGTCTGAACGTCTGAGCTGAATACTGGAGAAAACAAAACTGTCGGAAAGTCTTTGGGCTGACTGAAACAAGACCAGGTGAAAGGAGTCTTCAGGCTGACGGGTACAAACGGAGCTGACAAGAAAAACTGGCAGGGACTGAGCGGGAGTGAACGCTATGGACCGGCGACGGGAACAGAAAGAGGTGAGTCTGATAAAGCGGTGGGAACAGGTGGAAGCAGTTGTGGGTTAATTGCAGCCTGCCAGGTGAAACTGATCAGGCTGCGCAGGAACAAGAGAGAGGGAGAGAGGCTCAGCATGCAGCCAATAAGCTGCATCCTGACAGTTACTACTTCATATCACGGGTTCTTTAGGAACGTAACCCCCGTGAGAAATGAGGGTTCACTGTAACCGTATAAGTCTAATAAAAGCTTCCTGAAGGGTCCCGGCCCAGACGGGCTCTGAAAGACAACAAGTGTCTCAGTTTCCAGTCATTCTGCAGAATAAAAATTGTTTTAATGGTCTGAAGGAAAATGGAGCTGAAAGCAACAAAGTCCATTAATGGAGAAAATGAGGAGCTTTTCTGTGCAGTGAGGTTTGATGTGCTGAAGGCAGCAGTGATGGAGCTCCCAGTGAGGACCGTCCTCCAGGAGGAAACCTCAGAGATGTGAGGAACCTGGAGATGAGCTGAGTCCACCATGAAGACATCTGCAGCTTACATCTTAAAGTTGCAGTGTGAGAGTCAAATTTAAAGGCATACTATGCAACATTTGTTGCATTTGTTGCATAGTATGTGTTCCATACCGTTTTGGATGATTAAATGAGTCATTTCAGGTCGAACAAAGGTTTTCTCGGCCGCTCTGGTGGTCTGTAGGGGAAATACCGTACTTACAATGGCGTACCGCGAGCAAGCTATTTTTAGAACGTGACGTCATATCACGTGGTACAGGTAGGGCAAATATGCGTTTTCCTCCACTCTTTCGCCGTACGTTACCCTTGGTTTTACTTAGTAAAACGACTGCTTTTTCCAAATCTAAGACGTCTCCTAACCATGGTTTTTAAACATTGTTGTTATGGAACGTGCAACAGCGCCTCGAGGTACGCTGATAGGCCGCATATGAAGGATGTTAAAGCCGCAAGCGGCGTCGATCGGCCCTCGCAGCCAAGCGCCGCTCCGGCCTATTGGCCACCGCTGCGGTGCCGGCCGGCCGGCGGGGTTCGCGCACCGCCGGCCGCCCCCCACCGCAGTTGCTGTCACGCATTCTCCCGACCCGTCCACCGGGCGATTCCCACAAACGCGTTCGACAGCGTTCCCCCATGACTCACAACAAAGCTGGTGCAGATCGGTCGATGCAGCGAGGACATACAGCCGTTTGATAATGATAATGCATTTGGCCACCGGACCGGACTAAATTGTTCGGCGTGCCGGACAATTTATACCGATTCCTGGACGGTGATTACAAACAGAAAAAAAACGGCTGATGACGCCGTGAACGCCGAGCATGAGAAAAACAACGACTTACCTTCCTATCAACTCGGCCCGTTTTCCAGTCTAAGACCTCGACACTCAATCCATCGTTTGAGCTGAACGTTGGTATGTTGTTCCACAGTTCTACCAGTAAAATGGGCGCCTGGACATCCTCTTGTGAAAGTGTAACCGCTGAAAAGTCGGTCATATCGTTGTATCTGTTGCCTGTGTAATGGCTGGTTGCTACGTGCGCTCTCACACTGTTTGCCCAACCTTAGCGGTAAGGGGCGTTGCTCATAAGATGGTGACGTCACGTGCGCGGTACGCCATTGCAAGAGCCCTCGGCCCGCACCCACAGGCTCAGAAGTCTGGTGCATCGCGAGAGTCGGTCTTGCTTTATGGCGAGAACTGCTACACGCCCCTAGTGAAAGGTATGCTCGTTGCTAGCGCAGTGCCGATATTTGTGCAGTTATTATGGCGGAACCAGCGACAAAACAGCAAAAGTGAATGGCTCTGGACAGAGAGAAGAGTCGTACACGGGTGAACATCGGGCAAGCTTTTTCAGAATGGCGAGAGCTAAAAGAAAAAGAAGGCTGCAAGGCTGACGCGGACCTCACGTTTCTGCTGATGCGATTGTAAGTAACATTGTAGGGTTTCCCTCACGCTACCGCCTCGCCGACATTCCAAAAAAAAATAAAAAACTAACTCGAAAAAGCGGGTCTCCCGCTCTGCTCGGTCGGTCATCGGCGCAAAGCTTGGCCAATCAGATCGCTGTATTGTCAGCTGAGCGAGTTCATCAGTTCATTTGCTTGTGTGACTCTGTGAAATCAATCTTTGAAAATGAAATAAAACTAGCCTGAACAGGAGAGAGAGCCAGAGTTGCAGCCCGCAGAGTCTGGCTGGTGCATCTCTCCCTTTGCAAAGGCGAACCTGAATAATGCGTCCGTGGCTGATTAATTGTTTTAAGTCCTGCACAACGAATCAACGAACCCGGAGAAGCAAGACGGCTTCAACACGGTTAAAACTCGATTGATCACTCAATATAACACGTTATGAGAAAGTGAACGGCTTTGTGGGCATTTCCAGATGTGTCACCAAAATATTAGCTTTATGTTATTAGATTGTCGCATGTCTGTCTGCTGAAACCACAAATCCTCCTTCCTAAGTCCATCACAGCTGTCTGCTGGTTCTCTTTTTTCTTTTTTGGTAGCTAAACCTGCATGAATAGATCGTATAAAGCGGATTTCGCGTGTGATCAAATGAACACTAAATAAAGGTACAGCCAAAATGATCAGATTTAATAAGATTTTAAGTCAACCAAGAACCATATAGAGATATTAACCATATTAAGAAAAGGAGATGTCGCTTTTAAAGCTAGAACAATGTAGGAGTTTAAAAAAAACTATTTCATTTCATTAGAATGTGATGTTCTAATAAAATGCTGGAGGTTAAAAGTTTTATTGATTTCAAACACTCTCCCTACGCAGGGGATACAAATTCTGGCGTGGATAAGTGGTTTGGCACAAAGGCCGTTTCTCAATATGCGTTCTTGAGCGTTCTCGTGTGCTCGTGACACGTCATCAGCCTCAGCCCGAGCACTGTTCCAATGCCGAGAACGCCAAATCGAGAACGCGCCGAATTCCCCGGATGTTGTTCTCGCCCCCCCTCTTTATCGAGCATGCATCAGAGCAGACTTGTGCGTTCTTCAGACTGACCGCTTGCCCAGAATGCACCGCGGCCGCAGCTTGATTCGAGACAGCGCAAACAGAGCTCACAGCGGTAAGTTAAAAAATTCCCTTTTCTGCTGCTATTGTTCAAAAGTATGTTTTAAGATCGTTTGAGGCGAGAACATTATACTTTTAAGTTTTCTCTATGTGGCCTGTTTACAGAGTTAAAAAAAGTAGTGTGCATAATACCGCTGGTTATGATTTATTTGTTTTGTGTTTATCTGACTGACGTGTGTTGCTTTATTAACTCAATACTTGCTGGAATAAATTGTATATGTCTGCCAAGGACGACAGCAGCATATAAAATAAATAAATAAAATCTACAAATGTTTTCCTATCTAAGTGAGTTTATTCTGAGTCAGGACACAGATAATTGAGAGAAGAAAGAGGGAAAGAAAATAATAGTAATAATAGTATATGAAAAAACAGACATTTATTTTATACAAATGTTTAATCTTTGGAAAAGAATGAAGGTGTAATATATTTAACAAATTAATAACAGTTACTAACATGGTTTAAAACAAAGAAATAACTCCTATTAAGATCTCATACAAATAGACAATGCCTATAAACTTACAATTAAAAATAGTTGGAATGGAAATTATTTAACGATTATTTAATGTATTTTCACAGGTGGTGAAAAAATGAAACGACGCAGCATGTGAACATGACTCCAACTGATCTACATTAGGTCAGGTGTAGTCATGTTCACTTAAACATGCAGCCAGCTGGAGCAGCTCCCTGTCTTCAGCCGCCGGATGGTCATCCTCCTCTGGGTCCACCTCTTCATCCTCCACAGCAAGCTGGTCCCCTGCCTCTATACTAATATTGTGAAGGATGCAGCAGGCGGCGATTACTTTTGGGGCAAACGTCGGGCGGACCTCCAGCGCCCTAAAGAAGATGGAACGCCACCATGTCTTCAGACCACCAAAGGCACGCTCAATGATGTTTATCAGCCTTGGCGTGGTGCCTGTTGTAGCGTGCCTCCAGTTGACCTGTACCAAGTATAAAATTAACTTGTAATTTAGGTAATATGCTGATATGTCTTAATCTTCTATCCAATTTATATAATCTATGTATCAATTGTGTGTCATTGCTGGCTCTATTTAAGGACAAGAAGGTAAGAGATCTTACTGGCAAGCTGTTTCCCTATGGGATGCACCACAGACCAGCCAGCAGAGGGTCACCAGCACCTCTATCTCCTGTGGCCATCCATGGACCTTCTGGATGGGCAGCATCTGAAGGAGGAGGACGATGGTGGCCCTGTTTAGCCTGACGGCTGGTTTCAGGTCCCCTTATTAAAAAATATTTGGAGGATTGGCACAGAAGTGTTTATCCTCACATATTTTGTTTCTGTTTCTTCCTGTAAATAAAAAATGCCAAATGTTACCATAATTGTTTTTTGTCACCTTTTTTATGCATAAAACTATACCTGCTAAACATGCAGATTATTATAGTTCTCAATAAATAACAAGGTAAAATGTATAGTGTTGTAAAACTAGTCAAGTATAGTAAATGTAACAAATGGCTTCCCTTCTCTGGTATTTTTACCATTTCACTGAAAAATGAGCTGAACTAACTGCACATAATTTATAGATTAATCACTGTAAAGGTGGACAGACATAAAAATATGTTTTTTCCTTTCTTAATCAGTAAGTAGCTTAACCCTACTGTTACTAATTTTAAAATTTGGTCTTCATTTTAATTATTTATAGAAAAATAGTCACAATTTCAACCTGATCGTGTTTTTAATACCATCCTCAATGTCTTTTTAAAGATAAAAGTAGGAAATAGGCTGTCAGTCTTAAAATGCCTATCAGTTGGCAATAGATGGGTGAGCAAAGCCTGCCTTCTAAGTCTCCTCTGCCGCATCAATCTTCTCCTTGCTCGGATTTTCCTCCTCAACTGCATCACCTCCTCTTCAGCCTGCTGGTAAAGCTGACCAACGACCGAAGCAACAGCAACATTGCTCGTATTGCTCATTTTGCTTCTACAAAGTGCTGATTTTTAAAGAAGATTCAATCGCCTCTACAACTACAACAATTACAACTCACAACAAAGAAATTCCCGCTATTGCTGGTTTTATATCCACAGTTCTGTAATTTTTTTTTAGATATTTTATTAGACTTTTTAGAAATTAATAAAAAAAACGTTTTCAATAAGATATGATGGTGTAGTGTATAAATAGTTTTGAACGTTAAAGAAATGTTTAAGAGCTGCGGGTGTGATGACGTCACGAGTACGCTTCTGTTCCAATGCACAATACGTGCTGCGTGCTCGCGTTCTCGTCAAGTCCGATCTTCCTGTGTTCTTACCGAGAACAGACTTGACGAGAACGCGAGTACGGACTCGCGTTCTCGTGAATTGAGAAACGGCCATTGACACCTGTCACCTGTGCTATCCTAGTGCAGCAGGTCTTGGTGATATCACAGTAAAATGGGCAAAAGTCTGGACTATTTCTGCTCTGCGATGGACTGGTGACCTGTCCAGGTTATACCCCGCCTCTCGACCATTGACAGCTGGAGGTCTTTAAAGCACCGACTGCTGTTTATCAGGTCATTGTGAACCAAACAATAGTTTTTATCATAAAGTCCTGAATGTAGAAGTCTGAGCTTTAAAATCTCAAGGCTGATGGCAGCAAAGAACATCTGGGAGGAGTCAATGGAAAAGAGGAGGAGTCAATGAAGCAGAGGCTTCTAAGCAGCATGCAGACCTGACAGATCTATAAAAAGTAATGATCAACAACATAAAGGCAACAACGCTGTTATCCATCCACACTGGTCTGTAAATGTGTAACATCTGAAGCTTGACTGGTGTTCTGGTAAAATGGTAGAAAACTGTTTTTTAGAAGTGTTTTTAAAAAACACTTTATTTTACAATTTTGTAAACAGCTGCCGAATAAACTGAATGTTACAACCTTGACATGATTATATGAGTTGTTTTACCGAGAAACCGATAAGAAGCGCCGTGAAAACCCGCCTGTCTGGCTGCGATGCGCGCTCCCGACACAGGGGAACAGAATTTAGCACCACCCTGGTGTCCTGCAACTTTTATTTGTGTCCCTGGTCCGACACGCCTGAGTCAAATAATCCGGTAATTATCAGGACTCTGGAGAACCTGACTGCAGACTGAGGAGCTGATTGTTCCATTTTATTCAGGCATGATGGACCAGAGAACCTCTAAAAGGTTCAGGACACCGGTCCTCCAGGACTGGAGCTGGACACCGTTGGAACCTGAAGCTGAAAATGTGGGACTGTCCCTTTAAGAGGAGCAGCAGGACGCCGTGCACGCTGCGGCTCTGTGTGCGCGTTCACACGTTTCCTGTGTCAAAATAAAAGTCCAGAATAGGAAGAAGTTGTGATGTGGAAATGTTCCATGTGGTTCTGTTGTTGGTGTTGGTTCAGCTTCTGGTTTGGTGCCGCAGGAGTTTAGCTAGAAAATGAAAAACTGGTCTTCAGTCTGTCCAAGTCAGCAGTTTGGAAGTAAAGAAGCTGATTTTAGTCCCAGACTGTCAGCATCGGCTCTTCTTTTATTCTCAACGTGTTTTCAAGGTTTGGAAAGATGGAGCAGAAATATCATTTCATCATTGCTTTGAGTTTCTGCTGCTGATTTATTCAACTAAAGAAGAAAATCTGTCATTTAAAAACATGTCAGAAAGAAGATGGAAATGTTTTACTGTAAATTAGGACTTATTGAAAGTCAGTGTTGATAGAAAAAATCTGTTTTATTGAAACAAGCGTCAGAGTTTTATTGAAAATTTAAAAATTGATCAGAGGAACAGAAGAGAATGAGCAGCAAATGAATCAATCACAGAAGAAGAAAATCTGTTTATTTCACATTAAATCACATTAAGTAAAACTGCAGCAAATATACAAAAGGAAGATTTAACATGTGAATGTAAAAAGTTTTTAGAAAAATAGGAGCCGACAGAAACAGATAATGTCCAGAGATTGAGAAAAACTGGCCAACATTTCAAAGAAATCTGACTGATGAATGAAAGTAAAAAACCAAGAGAGAAAGTCAACATGCTGATATTCAGAGTTAAGCTTTGACTGGAAACAGGCAGAAAAACAACATGTGGATCCTGGAATAATCCCAGCTTCCATCTTTAAAGGACTGGAAGAGGAAGAAGTTTCCAAGGAATCATTTAGAAGAGTTTCACAAAGAAACAGATTGAATCCATGAATGTGAAAACGTGTTTCTGAGTGAAAGAGACAGACATGAACAGACTGAACTATCTGTTCAACAGGGAGAGGCTTTCTCTGACAGGAGGAGACTCTTTAGACTCAATCAGCACAAAAACACTGAGGAACCAGAACTGGACCAGAACCCAAAGCCAGGAAGCAGAGGTTCAGTGAATGTGGTGTTGAAGGTGTGGAGGTGGATCAGTGAGTCAGAGGAGACTCTGTAGAAGGACAGAATACCAGCAGGACAGTCCACATACACTGCTGCTCTGTTGGAGACGGAGGAGGAGGAGATAGATGTTACTCTGTTATTGTGATAGACAGAGTAACCATAATCAGAGCAGTTCAGACTCCAGGACTGATCATTCCATCCAAACCAACAGTCTCTACTGCCTCCTTTCCTCCTGATTCTTCTGTAACTCACTGATATATCAACGTCTCCTCTCCACTCGACCTCCCAGTAACAGCGACCAGTCAGACCAGTTCTACACAGCAGCTGAGACCAGTGATCAAATCTGTCTGGATGATCAGGATATGACTGAAGCTCCTCCACATCTGTCACCTTCCTGTTGTCTTCAGACAGTTTGAGTTTTCTGTTCACTGTGTTTGTGTCGATTGTGAGTTGACAGGAATCTGATGGAGAGAACAAAGACAATCCAGCTGCAGTTATTGATCATTTATTGACACTTTGATGATGACTCCTGAATGAGTGATGGACAGTTTGAAGATGGTTGAATGTGAGCTGCTTTGTTGTCATGAATCAAATGAAAACACACTTACACTTCCTCAGACCTGGTGTCAACCATCGTTCTCCAGCAGGCTCCACCCTGAAAGAAGGAGGGTGGTCAGACCATCAGTCTCTTTCAGCAGCAAACATGGACATTACATGTCTCTCAGACACACATTGTCCTCCACTGAGAAAGGACCAGTCCAACATTTGGACACGTCCACTTGTTGTAAAAATCCAGAGAAAGAAAGAAGAGCTGAGAGCAGACAGACACCTGGGCTCCGATGATGATGATGATGATGATGATGATGATGACGATGACGATGATGATGATGATGATGAAACATTACAACCTGCAGTGGATTTAGTGTCGCTGTGGAAAATTCACGTGCTTATTGCCCAGCACTGCAAACCGTTTTCAGATGGTGAAATAATGTGGCCAGAAAAAGTGACAGATTTCAACAATGTGAGTGTATCCAGAAATACAGGTGTGTGGAGAATCCAGGACTTATCCGCTAACTCCAAACTTCAGCTGAGAGGCTTGTGCTTCTGGTTTTTACTCCATAGCAGTGATGAGAGCACAGATGACACAGACACTGAGCTACTGTTCATTTATTTGAGGGGAGTAGATGATAATTTTAGCTGTAGGGATGAGCGGCTTGATATGATGAGCCTAAAAGGCAGAGCGACAGGAAAAGCTATTTTTGAAGCTGTGTCAGAGGCAGCTGCAGCGCTTTTATTGGGGCTCCACCAGGATATGTGACCCTCTGTGGCTGGCAGACCTGGTATCTTTAGTTGATCTTACGCATCGTCTGAATCCACTGAACAACAAGGCAAAGAACAGCTGGTGCCACACCTGTATGCACACCTGAAAGCCTTCTGGGTAAAGCTCCGCCTGTCATATGTGAACAAAGATTTTCTCTGTTAAATCAGAACAAAAGCAGACTGAGAAGCACAATGACTAACAGCATCTCTGTGAAGTCCTTTGTGTCTCAACCACCAAACTTTCTGCTGACATGTCAGCCATCCTTCAATCAAAGGACAGCATCACTGCTCCCACTGACTGCAATGTTCTTCACATTATAGCTGACTTAGAAATACACACAGTATTCATGTGGCAATATGGCACCTCTAGTGTGGCCCTTTGTTTAGTTTTCTGGATTTGGCCCTCACTAAAAAAGTTTGAACACCCCTGGTATAAAGTGTTAATGTCCCCCCTTTTATTTAGGAAGATAAAAAAGGTGAATAAAATAAATTACTTTAGGACCTTTAAATGAAATAAAGACAAGTAACAAGTGCTTCTCTGCATAAAACACTAAAATAAAAACACTCAGGGTGTCAATTTAAAATCACAGTTCAATAATATGTGCTTAAATGCTGATTAATTAAAGCTAAAGCCAGCAAACACCAAGCTAACCCTACGTTGCAGGCCTGTTTCCATGATTGTGAATATGGAGGCCAAACTTAGTGGTCGCTTCACTCAAAGAGCAAATAATAAACTAAAAAGGTCCCTTGTGCCAGATGAATAATAATCCTAACAGAAATGCTCTGCTCCGTTTAGTCCTCCTCTCCTGTGGAAAAAACTCAGCTCCCACAGTCACGGCTCTGACTCCAATACTAGGCCACCTGCTTTATAAGTTTGGTTTTTATTAATTCTGCATTATTTTAACTACATGCGCTGTGTTTCTGTGCCTCAACGCTCTTACTGCTCCTCTCTCCCCCCTTCCCTCAGACCCAGGTGCTTTTATCAGCAGCCAGCCTTCAAAACGTGAATCACTACGTTTAATGTCCTTCCACTCGTACCAAAATGTCCCAATTAAAGTCAATAGGAGAGTCAGTAGCTGTGTTTCATGCTATTTTGTTTTTAACGACACAGAACCAGCGATAGTTGAGTGGAATGCTGCCTTGCTCTTTAATTCAGGTGAGCATAATTACGTTAAATGTAATTTAGGTGTGGACTTTTAAGGGTCATTTTAAGGAACTTGTAACATCAGGGGCTTCAGCTCAGACCCATTATTCCTCCTCTTCCCTCTAAAGGAGCCCTTTACACTATTAATTTATGCATTTTCCCCACTGTTTATTCCTCACGTGCAGAGCACCAATGGGGGTAAAATCTGCCCACCTCACCGCCTCAAACTGATATCATTAGTATAAATTATGCTGATACCAGACGTTACCTAAAAAAGTGTTTTTTTTCTACCGTCACTTAGGAACCAGAGAGACGCAGAGCTTGAAAAGCTTCACCTTTACTCATCAACTCTGGGGTTGCCATGCATAAAAAGTGCTATATTTCCTGTAGGATTCCCCAATAAAGACTATTAGTGGCTAAAAGCGGAGCAGAAAGTCATTATTCCGTCAGCTCTGACCACAAACAAAACGCTCAGAGAACAACTTCAAACTGAGCCTTCAGCTTGGTAATTACGCACCAGAGCGCCCTGAGGAGAGCAATAGAGGAGATTTGTCTGGTCAGAGCAGATACTGAGATGAGAAACCTGTGGCTGTGAAAGGTGATGATGGTTATAAACTGTAACAGGCTAGAAGTTCATGGAGCTGAAAAGAGGGAAACATCAGCAGCTGGATCAGCATAAAGACGCAGCGTGAAGCCCTGAGTGCTTTAAGTGTTCCTGCTGAGGGGAAAATGTCAGACCATACAGGCTTGATGAAACTCAGCCTGATTCACCAATGAGGTTATAGATCTACACTGATAAACAAACCCATAGATTAATGTGTAACAGTTTAATAATACGGTCAATAAAATAAAGCCTCCCCTTGGAATAGGTAAAGATAACTAGCAAATTCATAAACGATTGTTTTCAGCAGCAGACAAACTGAACTAAACAGACGCCAACGTCAAACTGAACTCAGGTCAACAGGAGACGTCAACTGAAATAATAATAATAAAAAAAATAGCCTGAATTTAACAGACGTCAACATATTCCTTATTGTGATTTACTTTTTAGGCCAATTATACACAATTTAAACCTGTTACTATTTTAACAACCATGTTCTCAAGCATTCTCAATGTGAACAATGAGGACGCGCCTTTGATGTGCAAAGCTGTACGATGTTGGGTTGTAGAGAAGAAGAAACAGCAGCAAGTCATCCTGCACTTGTAGCCTTGACCGGTATTCATTTTTGATCAGGGTGAGAGTGGAAAACCTACATTCACACAGGTAAGTGGAGGTGAAGGGCATCAGGACTCATGGCTTTGGTGGACACACGGGGAAATTCGCTCTCGACACTCAACCAGAATTGCGTAATCAGCATTTCCACCAGTCTCTGTTTTAAGTCCAGATTTGAGCTGAGCTCAACAAGAGCCTCCTCCTCTTGGATGTTCAGTTCATTGCGGACTGTGGGTGGGAAAGAGAAGGGGTTCCTGACCCACTGGTTTCCCAGTGGCTCCTCTCCAAAATACTCTCAGAACTGATCATGCAGCCCGTTCAGATGCTGATGACCAGTTTCTCAGAGTTGAGCAGCAGTGCTGTCTTATATTTCCTCGTGCCTCTCCTGCGACTTTTTGGCGCCTTTCCTGCAACTCTTTGGTGAACCTTGGGGAAGGCGCGCCTCACCTATTGAAAACCACTGATCTAGGCTGCATGGTCCTGATCCAAGCTGGATGAGCTCTGAATGGATGGATCTGAGGCTTCAAAGCAGCTTTTACAGCCAACATATCACCAGAACCCTGTTCTGCTTTGTTGGGTCTCACCTCAGACGGTCAGAGGGACCAACAAAGTTCTACCTCTTCAATCTGCTGCTCACTGCAGCCTTGAAATGCAGATCAGCTGATTGGTTGAAGGCAGAACCTCCATCCTACAACTGGTGGTGCTGAAAGTTTGGGCCAGGTACCAAATGGAGAGAAGAACCAACCTGACCAGACTTTAAATGAATGTGTTCTATAGGCGTTGGGAACCTGCAGTAATGTTACTGATGCAATAAAACTAAAGCTAGTAATTAGTAATTGGATCATTGTTAGATGGATGGATATTCCATGTGCATTAAAGTCACCACATATTACTGATTATCTCCACCTTTATTCTGCATTAACTGATTCACATCTAACTTTATACAAGGATTATAATAGTTAAATATAGTTAATTTAACCTTATTTATTATTCTCTCTATTACTACATATTCTAGATCAGTTCCTCTACTTATTTCTCTGCATGTTAGATGATCTTTTCTAAATGTTGAACATCGTCCTTCTGTTTCTTCCTCTCACTGAAACATCTCCACTTATTCAGAAAACTAGTTACATTTTTCTTTTTGCATCTTTTAAATGTTATTCTGACATTTGTCTTTGGAGCTCAGAGTCCTGCAGGCTGGAAGTCCTCTTAACATCACCATCACTTCCACCTCAGTGTCTGTTCTAACATCAGGTTTCTTAGTTCATTTTTACACTGCCAGAATCTGGATCATCTACTCCACTTGTAATGATGATTTCTAAAATTAATGTCAGTCTCACTATGGTGGTGATCTCAGGGTGGGCTCTGGATAAATGCCTGGATGACCCCAGATCCAATGACCAGGCCAAGTGATGCTTTCTGCTTTCTTTAATAAGCAGATTTAGGTCTCTCTATGTTTGTGGTTCTACAAACTATAATAAACTAATAAAAACACAAATTATAATCTGATGTTATCACAACCCCATAATCATACCTCTCAACTTTTGACGATTGTTGAGAGTGAGATTGTTGACGGGGGGGGGGGGGGGGGGGGGGGGGGTTGGGTGCTGTTGGTCGATTGAAGACGGTCCAACGGGGGGGGGGGGGGAGCTGTTGTTCGATTCAAGACGGTCACTATTTTACACGGACTTTAATAACACATGCCGACTTACCATTTAATTCGCACACAACACGGACCGTAGAAGTGTTTCTCTTTGGATGAGGGAACCTTGATTGCGCGGCGCCGGTCCTTGCAGCTGTGTTACCGCTACTACTGGACGTGCGGAAACCATTGTACCGCAAATTGGTTCCGCCATGACGTGAAGCGTCCGTACGCGTGCGTTTCAAGAGTGAGATTTTCATTGTAAGATTGAGATTTTCAAAGTAATGCGTGTGAGCGTGTGCAATTGATGAAATGCGTGTGTCACACGGTCAATGCGTGAGAGTTGAGAGCTATGCCCATAATAGTAGATCACACAAATTATTACAGCCACATGCTGTCTAGTAAACCTAACAGGCCTTTATTTGGAGCCCAAACTAGATTTGAGAACTAATAAAAACTGTTTTATCTTCTTTCAGTCTTGTGCTTCAATCACTGACAATGTGGAGATCAAGCAAACAAGGCAACTAAACATGATCAGAATCACAAACTGAAGGGAAAAAGTTAGCTTAGTTAGCCATATCTGCTGTCAGCTAAATGAGCTGATAGAAAAGATCCAGAACAATAAACATACAAAACAAATTATTCTGATAGGACAAAAAACAAAACTCAGCAGTCTTAAGGACACACACTGTCAGGAAATACCACAGACTGCTTCTAAAACTCAGCTTGTAAAGATGCTCACTGCTTCCAGAAACATCATTTTTACATCTCTTCTAACATGACTCAAAACGCCTGGGGGAACAGACTATTTTGGAAAATGTTATTGATGTATGTAACTCTGATCAAATTTGGTCTGGATGCACCTGCATAACTTCCTGTGATAAAGAAGCTCACATGCTCATCTAATTCTGAGCTTTCACACCAACAACAATAACTTCTTTGAATAGTTTTGCTTGCTGTTTATATCCATATTCATACAGTTTAAGCCTGGAAAAAGGTTTTAAACTTCCAGGTCATTCCAGTCTTACACTTTGCTTGTAATTGTGTAGGAGCTTAATACCCTTGAAAGAGACTGTTTAGCAACTGTTTAGTAACTCTTTCACATTTCACTGTTTTATTTTTGGTTCATGGTGAGTCATATTGATTTTTATTCAATTTTTACGGTTTGTTCCTTTTAGATCCGTCTTTATTCTGTTCAGTTTTGGCCGTGGGAAAGACACCGTCTCAATAGGGTAATGGGTGGGTAACAGTACAGAAGCTGCAGAGAGGTGTGTTAAACTACGGCTCTGCTTCCTGGTCTGGACCCTGGGTTGTCAGCATTTAGGAGAAATGAGGGGATAGAGACACAGTCAAACTCTTCTCGCCTTTGAATTAAATAACTCACAAAGACACAGATGCATCTTTCCTTTTCTCTTGATTAAAAACGATTGGTGTGCTTACTTAATTGAAAATTATTAATATTCACTAAAAGAGCATCATGCTGAGCCTGCCAGGATTTGCATTATCATCTTGAATCTTCCCACTGTGGGACGCTGCATTAAACTATTCCTAATTAACCTTTAGACTTATTTAAATAAACTGCAACTATTCTGACTTCAAGTGATAAGAGGAGTAGGAGAGGAATGGCTGGGATTTAATTGAGGAGGTTTTGATTTATGATATGAGGTCATAAATCAGCCCAAACTTTGTCATAAAGTACCTCTATTCCGTTATTCCTCCATACCTGAGAGCTTCCAGTCTCCAGCGTGGATCCTTCAGTCCAGCCGACAGCAGCTTCACTCCTGAGTCTCCTGGATGATTGTAGCTCAGGTCCAACTCTTTCAGGTGGGAGGGGTTGGAGCTCAGCGTTGATTTCAGAGAAGCACAGCCTTCCTCTGAGACCAGACAGCCTGACAAGCTGCAGACACACGATTCAACACAAGATGTTAACATGAGAACGTAGAGCTCAAGAAGGTGCTGATTAGCTGGTTTTAATTAAAATAAACTAGAAATCAAACTGTATTTAGTTCTGTGGGTAATAAAAAGTAACGTCTGACATATTCAACCAGATGAATCCTGACTAGAGCTTCACTGGGTTGGAAACTCTGCAAACTGACTCAAACTCTGCAGAAGATTCTGGCTTTAAGCAAACTTTAAACTGGACCTAAAATACCAACGATAAACTGGTGGTCCCAGTAGAACCATTGTTCTGGTGTCTAGATCGCTTTAATATCATTGATGGAGCCAAGAATTGAAGCTGAAATAAAGAATAAAGCAGTGGTTTGGATCAGTGGCATTAGCAGTGAATGGTGAACACATATTTCACACTTGCAGCATCAGCAGAATGTCTTTGAGAAATCTCCCATCTGAAGTCAGATCCAGTCTTTCAGTGCGCTCTCTTTCTTCTACTCTTTATTAAACTTTTCCCCATATTTTCCCACTTACTGCATTCCATTCTCTTGCTGTCTCATCACTAGTTTCCCTGTCACTCTGGGCTCTGGCCTGCGTGTGTTTGGGATGTTCTGAGTCAACGCTGGTGGGTGTGATGACCAGGAAACTGAGAGATAATTATATTATTTATCTCAGAAAGAAATTCAAGCCCAAAGCAACTTCACCTTCAAAAACATTGGGTCCTGGTTTTTGGGGTAGTGGAGCAGTCGTGGTGTTGCCTGTGCACAAATAATCTTTTTCTTTTGATTCTTTGTCAGGTTATGGGGGAGCAGGTAGTGACTATATGTGATACACTAAGAACTAATCTGATTGTGTTTAAATTAAATACTTAATTTAGTCATTTTGGGGCTTAATACATTTTTTAACAAACAACTAAATGTCTTTCCTAACGTATAACGTATATACTTCCGGCGGCACCCTGACGGCTGCAGCTGCTACGTCTCCCGACAACCTGTGAGCATTTCTACAAAAATATGCCGCCTAGAACGCTACAATCTATACAATTACTCTCGATTGTTTACGCTGCTTCGGAGTGCTTCAGGCACAAGTCCCAGAGGCCCACAATGCAGCAGACTCGCCGAGCAGCACACACCGAAGGAGGAGCGAGTGAAGGCGGTGTGACCGGCGGTGGGAGCGCGCCTGTCGAGGTGGGCTAACAGCTAAGCTAAAAGCTAACACCTACAAACCGCCGCTTCCATCTGTCTTGCTCTCCAACGTCCGCTCACTGGACAACGGAATAGATCATCTACAACTTGAACTCTCTTCAAAGAGTGAGTTGAGTAACTGCTGCGCTCTCATCCTGACGGTGACATGGCTTACCTCATCGATACCGGATGACGGCGTTAGCCTGGAGGAGTTAGCTACATTTTGCGCCAACAGCGGTAAGACCCGAGGGGGTGGGCTGTGTGTTTACATCAACAACAAATGGTGTAAAAATGCCAGATCTGTCACTAGCTTTTGCTCTCCGGACATCAAGCTTTTGACTGTGAACTGCAGACCTTTCTACCTGCCCAGGGAGTTTACTGTTGTTAGCATCACTGCTGTTTATGTTCCTCCCAGCACTCCCAGGATCTTTTCCACGATGCCAGCCACACCAGGAGCACGTGGCAAGGCATATGGATGATTAAAGATTACAACACACCCTCCCCCCAGTTGGGTGAAGTTGATGCTGACTTCCTCAATGGACTAAATAACTTCTTTGGGAGGTTTGAGGCACTAAACAGCACTCCAGCAGTGAAAGCTGTTCCCCATCAGGAAGAGGAGCTACTCTGCCTTGACACAGCCGACGCGTGGAAGACTCTGAGGAGAGTCAACCTGCAGAAGACCCCAACAACATATCAGGATGGGTGTTCAGAGAGTGTGAAGGTCAGCTGGCTGGTGTCCGGCCTGTTGCACTGACTCCCGTCATAATGAAGTGCTTTGAAAGGCTGGTAAAAGAACACATCGTCTCCAGTCTCCCCCCAACATTTGACCCGTTCCAGTTTGCCTACCGGCGGAACCGCTCCACTGCGGACGCCATCTCCTCTGCTCTTCACCTGAGCCTGGCACACCTGGAGGAGGAGAACACCCATGTGCGGATGCTGTTCCTGGACTTCAGTTCAGCGTTTAACACGATTATCCACAGCATCTGGTAGGAAAACTGGAACATCTGGGCTTCAGCACAACCCTTCGCAACTGGCTGCTAGACTTCCTCACTAACAGACCTCAGCCAGTCCAGGTCGGACAGAAAACCTCTGATGTCATCACCCTCAGCATGGGCTCCCCTCAGGGCTGCGTCCTGAGCCCCCTGCTGTTCACCCTGATGACAGACGACTGCGTCCCCAGGTTCACCACCAATCACATTGTGAAGTTTGCTGATTACACAAGTGGGCCCGATCAGAGACGACAACGACCAGGACTACAGAGAGAAAGTGGAGCAGCTGGTGGGCTGGTGCAGAGACAACAGCTTGACCCTCGTCGACTTCAGGAAGAACCGGCCTTGCCACGCTCCACTGCTCATCAACAGCTTAGCTGTGGAGGTGGTCGGCAGCACCGAATTCCTGGGGGTGCACATCATGGATAACCTCATCACTGGTGAAGAGGGAACAGAAGCGCTTGTACTTCCTGCAGAGGATGAGGAGAGCCCACCTGCCCCCGCCCATCCTCACAACCTTCTACAGAAGCACCATAGAGAGCATTCTGACTAGCTGTCTCTCTGTGTGGTGTGGAGGCTGCAGCGCCTCCGACTGGAAGAACATGAGGAGAGTGGTGAGGACAGCAGAAGGGATCATCGGGGCTCCTCTTCCTTCCAATAAGGACATTTCATCCCATCGCTGTGTGTCCTGAGCCCGTAACATCATCAGAGATCCCTAACACCCCCACCATGGACTGTTCTTCCTGCTGCCGTCTGGGAAAAGGTTCTGCAACACCTTTTCCCTGCTGCTATCAGGCTGTTGAACTGTTGAACTCTAACTCAACTCTGCACCACACTTGCATCATTATTTTGCACTACCAACTTTTTATAATCCATTTAAATAGTAAACAACACAACGCTTTGGATACACTCTGTACATACAAAATGACAATACAGTTTGTCTAAGTCTAATGAGATCTGGGGCTGTTCCAGGGCTTCAGACCATTTTGGTAGAATAACAGCTTTTTATTTTCTCTTGCTTTTTCTGCTTCCAGCTCTGCTTTGATAGCTCTGCTTCATCTTTCTCTGTTCTCATCTCTCCTGTTGCTCAATCAGCGCACTGCATTCTGGGATCTTTATGTGCTGCGACAGAATAGTCCATTTTAGTAAATGGAAAGGGGAGCAGAAGTTGATGATGCATTATGTTACATTTTTGTTACTTTTGTGATTGTAAATCTTAATTATTTTATTCAAAACACATAAATAATTAATGGGTAGTGTTAAATGGCTGGGTAACCAGCGGGTCCCCTTACTGGTGGGGGCCCAGGTGGTTGTTTTCAGCTTCTCTGCATTGAAGTAACGTATAGTTGTTTGTAGATGAATAATATATCAGAATCAGAATGTCTATTATTGTCATTGTACATCATGCTCCAAACATGTACAACGAGAATAAAGCCAGCTCCAACCAGTGCGCAAATATCAAAATGTCAGATAATCAAAAATATATACAATATACAGTAGTGTTATGTACATTGCAGATATAATATATGTTGCTGTATAGATTGTTAAATCTGTGTGTAAATATCTCACATTGTAGAACAGAAGTATTGTATAGTGTCAAAATTGCACCATGAATAATGTAAATAAACTTATATTTCCATCATGTTTTAGCAGGTAATGGACAGAAACCTGGTTTCAACAGGATGGAGAACTTTGTACCTGAGAGTTTCCAGTCTGCAGTTTGGACTCTCCAGTCCAGCAGAGAGAAGCTTCACTCCTGAATCCTGCAGGTTGTTGTTCCTCAGGTCCAGTTCTCTGAGACTGGAGGACTGGGAGCTGAGAACTGAGGACAGAGCTTCACAGCTTCTCTCTGAGAGGTTACAGCCACCCAGTCTGAAGAGACAGGGAGAAAAATCTGCTATTAAACAATTCATCAGAAATATTGTTGATTTCTTTACAGTCACCAATGTTCTCCTTGGAAAGATTGATGGATCTGTCTGATTTTACACATCTTTATGTTGCCTTTTATTGTGAACTGGTTCATTATAAATAAACTACCTTTAGGTGTAATTTAGGATGCTGAGATGGAGAAAAAGTGAGGAGGCTCAGAGAAACTGTGTGAATATAAACAACAAATTGCTTTTCAAGCACTTACTGCCAAATGTTCAAAAATATCAGAAATGGTTGTGGCAGGGCCGTCAACAGCTGCCATGACTGATGATGACGGTGGAGGAGACATCAGGTCTCTCAGTGGCAGCAACATGTAGCAGAACCTGCGCTAAGCTGGGCTGCTTTCAGAACACATCATAATGTTAATAAACTCCTAAAAAATTATAAAACCTAATGTAACTGAAGTTTGACTCTAAGAATGATGGCTTGATATTAATTTTGCCTTATTTTCAGCTCGTCTATTCTGGGTCTCTGAATTTTATTGATGATGAGGTTCATGGATAGTTAAATCTAACATGCGTCGTCTTTCCAGAGAGAGAAGGAGCTGTGTCTGCAGGCAGTGAACATTTTAGTTTCAGCCTTTGTTTTAACTGAAGGGACGAGTCGGGCTAAAAATCTTTTATTTTGTTGTTTATATTATAAAGTTAAAAAGTGTGGCAGTAATGAAAGATTCCAGCTGCTAGAAACCATTTAATATAACGTATTTCAATTTTAAATGGATTCTGACTAATCATCAGATCAATGGCTTTAGGGGACCAAAACTTCGCTGCTGCCACCCCAAACCATCAGGAACTCAGACTCATTACAGAACTACAAATCCCACTTATTTAAACTTGATTTGCTGCAGAATGATTTTTGTATATTTCTGTGTTTTTAAAAATTGTAAAGCGTCTTTGAGTGTCCAAAAAGCACTGTATAAGTTTGATGTATTATTATCATCATCATCATCATTATTATTATTATTATTATTATTGTTATTATTATTATTATTAGTAGTAGTAGTAGTATTCTGCTGTCCTCACAACAGGTGACTATGTGAAATCAGTCAGTGAACAATATGTAAAAAGTTCTCCACACAAGGCTTGATTTTCTTGAGTTCTCTGAATAACCTTTATTCATAAATTTTGTTTTATTGTAACTGAAATATACAGAATAAAAAAATTATTACTGACCAATATCCATGTTTGAATATCACCAGTACATTCCACATTCATCTAGCTTAGCTTCTGTTGGAAAAATGTGAATGTAATCATTTTATTTCTATCAAGTTACAGGTATTTGGTTTGTTTTAAGAGTTTGCTTTCAGGAAGGTTCTGTTGTATTTAACCTTAGACAGGGAGAACAAATGGTTCTCTCAGATAAGGCCGCAACAAAGCTTGCTCCCATGTTTGTTTTCCACCCCCATGCTGTAAATTCCTGAAACCTCCTGACCCCCTCTTTGATGTGTGATAATAAAGGCAGAAGGACAGAGATGACCCGGTGCAGACGTTCCTAAACCTTAAGGGAGTGTAGTTCTCCGTTTGGGTATCTTCTGTCCTTTTCAATAGAAATGTTTAAAACTTGTGTTGTGTGGTTTTCATTCTAGGATAAAAGGGGTTATCTTTAATAACCATATCAGCTTCAGCACAAATATATCGGTGAGACATTTTTTCATATTCTTTAGGTATAAATCTGACAAAGGTGAGATGTCTCACTATGATTGAATATCAAACCCTAAACCTTTTTAACTGTTATTAGCATGGATGTACTTGGACTAATTTTAAAGACTCAACTTATTTATTATCTTATTTAAATGAACCTCTGGTGGCAGAGAGGTTTGGGAGTTTGTCCTGGAATTAGCGGGTTGTTGGTTCAATCCCCCGCTCTTACGGTCTCCGTCGTATGCTTGGCAAGACACTTCACCCACATTGCCTGCTGGCAGTGGTCAGAGGGCCCGGTGGTGCCGGTGCATGGCAGCCTGGCCTCTGTCAGTCTGCCCCAGGGCAGCTGTAGCTACTAACATAGCTCACCACCGTCAGGGTGTGAATGTATGGGTGAATGACTAAACTGTAGTGTAAAGCGCTTTGGAGGTTGTCAAGACCAGTTAAAGCGCTATACAAGTGCAATCCATTTATTTATGTAATTAATTCACACCATGAATTTATTGCTCTTTTAACAAAAGGCAGGACAATTATTATTATTATTTAATGCATTAAAACAGAAAACTCTAAAAGTTCCATTCTAACTAGGGCTGTCAAACGATTACATTTTTTATCGCAATTAATCACATAATGTCGATAGTTAACTCGAGATTATTCGCAAATTAAGCGCACATTTTATCCTTTTATTTCTGAAAGTGTAATACCCTGTTGGGGCATTTTAATATGCAATTTTGCAATAAATGACACTAATAAAAAGCATGCTTGTACAAAAAATATTTTTATTTTATTTTTCAAGAACTTTTCAATATTGGAATGAAAACATCCTAGTACCATAAAATGTTAAACTCTGGCCTATAATGGCTAAATCACTTGTCATGATGCTCTGATTTTTACACAATGTATAAACTAATGTGCAAATAAATACCTAATTTCATGCCGATATATTTTTTCACCTCTTCAACAAAGACAGACATGGTATTACGCATATACATATAAATTAATAAAAAAAATTACATTTCAATAAAGTCATAAGTTTTGTGGTTCATTTTTTTACTCTCTCTCTCACACATCTAATTCTGAGCTTTCACACCAACAACAACTTCTTTGAATATTTTTGCTTGCTGTTTATATCCATATTCATACAGTTTAAGCCTGGAAAAAGGTTTTAAATTTCCAGATCATTCCAGTCTTACACTTTGCTTGTAACTGGGCAGGAGCTTAATACCCTTGAAAGAGACTGTTTAGCAACTGTTTAGTAACTCCAGGTACTTCATTTGGTACCGTTGTTCAGCCTTAGTTTGTCAAATACAGAGACAACAAATTAATAACCATTAAAGTACGGTTTATGGGTTGGGTTTCTGCAATGTTACCTTCAGAACCAATCTCTGCCCCGCCTAATCTACTTTCAGCAGTTATCACATGTTATTGCAACAGTAAACTGCAGAAAATACGGGCAGAGTTGCTCTCTCTGCGTTTACTCCCTCGGCTCCTATGGCGGAGGGATATTTCGTGCAAGCAGGTCTCTTAATAACCAATGTTTCGTCACTTATTTTAGAGCATGAATAAACGATTTCACTTTCAGAAACATGCCCAAAAAACGCACAACCCCCGACTCATTAAATTTACAAGTGACTTTAGAAAAAAAGCCCAAAGTATCATGAAATAAGCAGTCTTGGCAACAGTGAGCGGGTCTGTTTTGCTACAGTCTCTAGCGACCTTGAAACTACGGAAAGCGCCGAGGGTAAAACAAACACAGTCCAGAGAGCGCGGCGGGTAATTACATAATTACAAAACATTAGGGAACGGTGTGCGTGTTTTGACACGAGATTAACGGCGACAAAATAAAATTGTCGGCGTTATGGTCTAACAAAGTTAACGTGTTAATAACGTGCTAAAACTGACAGCCCTAATTCTAACACATTTTGTTGGGATGGGCGTCCTGAATGTATTTATTTCTTCAAAGTGGTCACAAAATAAAACCTTTGAGAATCACTCCTATACGGTGAATCTGTGCCTGGTTTCTATTCATAGGGAAGAACGGTCAGACAAATGTTAACAAATCTATCACTGAATTAACATTTCCATCATGTTTTAGCAGGCAATGGACAGAAATCTTGTTTCAACAGGATGGAGAACTTTGTACCTGAGAGTTTCCAGTCTGCAGTTTGGACTCTCCAGTCCAGCAGAGAGAAGCTTCACTCCTGAATCCTGCAGGTTGTTGTTACTCAGGTCCAGTTCTCTGAGACTGGAGGACTGGGAGCTGAGAACTGAGGACAGAGCTTCACAGCTTCTCTCTGAGAGGTTACAGCCACTCAGTCTGAGGAGACAGGGAGAAACATCTGCTATTAAACAATTCATCAGAAATATTGTTGATTTCTTTACAGTCACCAATGTTCTCCTTGGAAAGATTGATGGATCTGTCTGATTTTACACATCTTTATGTTGCCTTTTATTGTGAACTGGTTCATTATAAATAAACTACCTTAACATGTAATTTATGATGCTGAGATGGAGAAAAAGTGAGGAGGCTCAGAGAAACCATGTGAATAAAAACAACATCTTGCTTTTCAAGCACTTACTGCCAAATGTTCAAAAATAACAGAAATGTTTGTGGCAGGGCCGTCAACAGCTGCCATGGCTGATGATGGCGGTGGTGGAGACATCAGGTCTCTCAGTGGCAGCAACATGTAGCACAACCTACGCCAAGCTGGGCTGCTTTCAGAACACAAGGCTGTGTAATGAGCAGGTTAAAGCAACCCAACCACTCGGTAAATCTGAGAAAATGATACAACGTCAATACAGTAATCTTAGCTAATGTTCTAAGGCCAAGTTAGCCTGCTTTGTAAATGTTAGTGATGGGTCCTTCCAACGCCGATGCGTGGACCATTGTTTTACAATGTATTTACATTTTAAATTCTGCATAATCTTCAGAGCGACTGCTTTAATGCATTATAAGAGAAAACAATAAAAGTTACATTTCTGACACATTTTGTTGTCGTAGGTCCTGGAAATGTTTAATTCTTTAATGGGGCACAAAAAAAACTTTCAGAATCACTCCTATACGAGGAATCTGTGCCTGGTTTCTATTCATAGGGAGTAAAGGTCAGACAAGTTAGCAAATCTATCAGAGAACTAACATTTCCATCATGTTTTAACAGGTAATGGAAATAAATCTGGTTTCTACAGGATGGAGAACTTTGTACCTGAGAGTTTCCAGTTTCCAGTTTGGACTCTCCAGTCCAGCAGAGAGAAGCTTCACTCCTGAATCCTGCAGGGGCTTGTTGCTCAGGTCCAGTTCTCTGAGGCTGGAGGACACATCCAGATCTTCTGCTGATGACACTAAGATGAAGATCAGAGCTGACCACTGAGCAGGAGACAGTTCATCTGTGGAGAGACTTCCTGAACGCAGAGACTGTTGGATCTCCTCCACTAGAGAACGATCCTTCAGTTCATTCAGACAGTGGAACAGATTGATGCGTTTCTCTGCAGACATATTCTCACTGATCTTCTCCTTGATGTACTTAACTGTTTCCTGATTGGTCTGTGAGCTACTTCCTGTCTGTGTCAGCAGACCTTGTAGGAGTCTCTGATTGGTCTGCAGTGAAAGTCCCAGGAGGAACCGGAGGAACAAGTCCAGGTGTCCATTTGGACTCTGTAAGGCCTGATCAACAGCTGTCTGGTGAAAAGACTTTAGTTTAGGTTTAGAAAATAAAGACTTCTTAGATGTTTGTGTTTCTTCCATCAGGTTGACACCAGAGTTGATGACGGTCTGATGAACATGAAGAGCAGCCAGAAACTCCTGAACACTCAGATGGACGAAGCAGAACACCTTGTCCTGGTACAGCCCTCTCTCCTCTCTAAAGATCTGTGTGAACACTCCTGAGTACACTGAGGCTGCTCTGATATCGATGCCACACTCTGTCAGGTCTGATTCATAGAAGATCAGGTTTCCTTTCTGCAGCTGATCAAAAGCCAGTTTTCCCAGAGACTCAATCATCTTCCTGCTCTCTGGACTCCAGTGTGGCTCTGTTTCAGCTCCTCCATCATACTTGACCTTCTTCACTTTGGTCTGAACCACCAGGAAGTGGATGTACATCTCAGTCAGGGTGCTGGGCAGCTCTCCTCCCTCTCTGGTCTCCAACACGTCCTCCAGAACCGTAGCAGTGATCCAGCAGAAGACTGGGATGTGGCACATGATGTGGAGGCTTCTTGATGTCTTCATGTGGGAGATGATCCTCCTGGCCTGCTTCTTCTTCTTCCTGAATCTCTTCCTGAAGTACTCCTCCTTCTGTGGGTCAGTGAACCCTCTGACCTCTGTCACCATGCCAACACACTCAGGAGGGATCTGATTGGCTGCTGCAGGTCGTGTGGTTATCCAGAGGCGAGCAGAGGGAAGCAGTTTCCCCCTGATGAGGTTTGTCAGCAGAACATCCACTGAGGTGGACTCTGTAGCATCAGTCAGGATCTCCTGGTTCTGGAAGTCCAGAGGAAGTCGACTCTCATCCAGACCATCAAAGATGAACAGAACCTGGAAGTGTTCAAAGCTGCAGATTTCTTTGCTTTCAGCAAAGAAGTGATGAACAAGGTCCACCAAGCTGAACTTTTTCTCTTTCATCACATTCAGCTCTCTGAAGGTGAATGGAAATATGAAGTGGATGTTCTGGTGGGCTTTGTCTTCAGCCCAGTCCAGAGTGAACTTCTGGGTTAAGACTGTTTTCCCAATGCCAGCCACTCCCTTTGTCATCACTGTTCTGATTGGTTGATCTCTTCCAGGTGGGACTTTAAAGATGTCTTCTTGTCTGATGGTTGTTTCTGGTCTGTGTGGTTTCCTGGATGCTGTTTCAATCTGTCTGACCTCATGTTCATCATTGACCTCTCCAGTCCCTCCCTCTGTGATGTAGAGCTCTGTGTAGATCTGGTTCAGAAGGGTTGGACTTCCTGCTTTAGCGATCCCCTCAAACACACACTGGAACTTCTCCTTCAGACCAGATTTAAGTTGTTGTTGAACTGCAACAAGTTGTTCTACAATGAACAGAAAAAGTGAAATCAGGAAGGAAACCAAATGATCTTGTGAAGATGATGTGAATAAATGTGATTCCATCTCTTCAGACATCAGTAAATGTGTGATTTATCCATCAGGTTAAATCTTTGTAGAAATCCTCTTACTGCTCTGCAGATGGTCAGCCAGCTCCTCCTGCTTCATCCTCCTCAGGAAGTTCAGAGTGATCTTCATCAGTGCCTCTCTGCTGCTCCTCCTCTGCTCTTCATCCTCACCTTCCAACACCTCCTCATCATCTCTCTGACTCTCTGAGCAGTCTGGGTCATCTGGACTCAGAACCTTCTGGATCTTCTTCAGCTCCTTCTTCACAAAAGTGACAATGTTGTCCTCCAGCAGCTGGAACAGAATAATATATGAAGGACACATCAGACTGAGATCATGGATCCAAACATCAGAACCATGTTGGACAGACTGACGGTCCACTGGTCCACAAAGTCCAGCATGGAGACGACTGAACAGAACCGATGGAAAAGTAGTTGTTGTTCATGTACAGACCATAAATATGGAGTCCAGCTGGGTTTGATGCTGCCGGGCAGACGGACCTCTGGGAACCTCAGAGTTCTGCTGGTCCACTCTGTGGAGGAACCAGAACAATTAGGAAGGAAGGAAATATTCATCCAGCAGTTTTCACAGATGAATTCACCAAGAACTTCACAGTAAAAGTCCTTAAAACAGAAAAACTGAGCATCAAATGAACACGATACAAAGAAGTTAAAAAGAGGAAGATGAGATAAAATGATGAAGACCAGAACCACCAGAACCACCCAGTAGACATTTTAAAAAGTGGGTCTTGAACTGGGACTTCAAACTGTCCACACTGTCAGCAGATCTGATGCTGGTGGGGACAGTGACCCAGAGCTTGGAGAAAGTGGAGGTGAAGGTTCTGTCTACACAGGTCTTCAGGACAGCATGTGGGACATCCAGCAGGTTCTGATGACTAGATCTGAGGTGGTGTGGACCTGGAGGAGGTCTGAGATATGTGGGTGTGTGTCCATGTAAGGTTCTGTCCTGGATGTGATGGTGAGTATTTTAAAATGGATCCTGTAGGTCCCTGGAAGCCAGTGAGCTCACATTATATCTGTCCACTCAGAGACAATCAGAAGGTAAAGGTCCATGAAGGACATCTGGATGTGAGCAGAGAACCAGAGGATCCAGGTAGATGGAGATGTTTAATGTTCCTGCTGATCCACTAAGAACTAGCAGAACCTCTGATGGTCCACTTCAGCTCAGCTTGGTTCCACCAACCACATGATGAAGCTTTCCTTCCCTGCTGAACTGCTCTCACAACGCACACAGGAACCAAGTCTTGATGGGTCAGACTGGCTCTACCAGCTATTTCCCAGCGGGTCGTGGAAATGTGATCCACTGTTAGTCTGACATGGAGCCAGGAAGCAGCAGAACCTCCTGATCAGCATCAACACTCCACACATGAAGACATGAAGGTGTTTTCATCAGAACAGGGCAGCTGATTTCTGGAGATAACGGATCAAACCTCTGTCTGCAAATAGAACTGGAACATCTGAGAGCTCACTGGGAGGAACTGGGTTTCTGTTCTTGGCTCTTAAAGAAATGTAACGGGTCATTTCCAGAACCTCAGACCCAGACTGAGGAGACCGGTCCATACTAGGGCTGGTGATTGGCTAAAATATCACAACATGATTCCTTGCAGTGAAATCAGGATTTTATTAGTTTCTCAAAGTAACAATAAAGCTGTTGAAGAAAAATCTAGAGAAGCATTTAGACCAGAGCATTTCTGGACCCATTTTAATGAGTTGCTGCAGTTCTGCTAACTTGTCTGAAGCTCAACTGAAATGTAATAAATCCATTGAGATATTTAAGAGCTGAAGAACAGCTGCAGCTCTAAACTCCTGTGAGGGAACAACACCAAGTCTCTGGTTCTGATCCCAGTGATTGTTCCAGCTCCAGCTGAGAAGAAATGAAACTCTTCATCACTAAAACTGAGGAAGACTTTCAGATACGATGATAAAACGGTTCAGGGACAAAGAAAGAAAGTCCAGTTGGTTCCATGTTGGATTTGATTCAATCACTATGAATATGGGAGAGGGACTAAAGAGTCCAGTTAGCTCATTAACATGGAACAGAACCAATCAGAGTGAGCTCCAGTCTAAACTAAATCTTTGACTTTAAGCAGAGAAAAGTGTTTAATGATGGCGACTAATCAATGAGGCCCAAAAGCAAACAGATCAGAGCTGTTAAACATGATGTAGCAGCATCCAGGACGCCTCCAACAACATCCATTCTTTCCACTTTCACTGCTGTGGTTCTGGAGAACACCCAACACACACCGCTTCACATATGAACATAGAAATGTGGGAAAAAGAGCTGAGCTCACGTTAAACACATGTTGGAATAAAAACATTTCAGACTGACTCAGTTTCTACAGTTACAGCAGTTAGATACAGCTCACCTCTCTGAGGACGCAGGTCCTGAAGATTTGAAGTTAATGATGGCACCCTTCGACCAGTCGCTCTTAAAGGACACACAGCTGGGTTCTGGTTCTGGTTGATGTGTTTCTGTCAGTGTCTTAGGAATCCTGTCAGAAGAAAACATATTTTAACACATTTAGAGAGTGTAGTTTATTTTTTAAAATATGACTGATTGTAAAATAAACAGCTGTGAGACACAACAGAACCAGAAAGTTCGTAAACTTGATGTTCTAAATGGTTCCCATCAGAACTGATCCAATCCTCCATCATGTTCCTGATCATTGATCCTCCTGAATAAAGTCCAGCCGTGTTTCCAGAGCAGAAAGAGCCGTTTCTGAGACAAATCCTGAGTCTGTTTCACTCGGACCATCAAATGCTCCATTAGTCAGTTGATGAGGGGGATTTGGGCTGAATCCTCAGGGCAAGCGCATGACGTGCTGCGCTCTTGTTCTAATGGTTCAAACTGTTGTTCAACTGCTACTTTGTTGAGAGTCAGAGTGAATAGGGCAGATTTCATGGAATGGAGGGAGCTCGGTTCTGTCCTGTAAATGAAAATGGACCAGCAGTGTGCTAAAAAGACAAGATCCTGTAACAGAAATCTTTTACTTCTGACAGAATTTGTATCTGCTACGTCGGGAGCACATTTAACAGAAGTAACAAATCCAGTAGACTCCGCCTCATTTCCAACCAACTACTTGATAGCTCTTGATAACAATCTATGGCGTTCATGCACTCGCTCACTTGTCTTTTTTCTGTGTTATTGGTGACTTGGGGGATTCGTGACTCCCTTTCACTTCAGTCTCAGAGACAGCTGCTGCTGCCTCGTTCTGGCTGCTCAGACCTGCCTGCAGTCATAGCGGACGAGGGGAACCTTGTCCTTGCTGCAAAGACAGCGAACGTTTGTCTCAAGGACATCGGTGCCTGTGAGACTGACTGCAGGAAAGGAAAGGCGTAAGTTTCTCTGTTAACAAAAGCAACCTGAACCTTTGAGATCACTGAGCGGACTAGATCAGGCCAACGGGCCAGGCCACCTTTGGGAGCACCAGGAAAGGTTCTACCGATGGCCAGTTTACCCCTTCTGTTACTGACCAAACAGAAGGGTAGCTATGTTTATCCTCTGAAATATTTCTATTGAATCAATATGGAACATTTCCATTTAAAATAAAATAATATTTCTATATAATGTTATATAACAAAATTATATTTCTAACTTTCTTAACTCAGAAGACATTATGCCTCTAAAACAACAAAAACATGTGATGTCCTAACGGATACTTAATCCTATATTTAATGGGTTATTAGTTATTTAGCTTTGTTCTCTTCTCGCATGCTCCTGCATGACAATGGTTTCATTTCAACTTGTCACCAGAGGGGACAGACATCAGCAAAAATCCTGGAATTTGCACAATACATCAGCTATAGGTAGTAATAAGATTTATGGTCATCCTATTTGATAAATGAGCAGAATGTTGAGATAAATCATGGAAAAATGGCTGATGAATTTATTCTTTTTTTCTCAGTGTTGGCACGAATCTTGCCAAACTCTTCCACTACTGAATAATGATAGCTGGAAAGGTGAAAACAAAGTGATGCTATCCTTATATATATATATATATATATATATATATATATATATATATATATATATATATATATATATATATATACTGTTACTGCATTGAAGTATGCAGTAAAAGTGTGTGTGTGTGTGTGTGTGTGTGTGTGTGTGTGTGTGTGTGTGTGTGTGTGTGTGTGTGTGTGTGTGTGTGTGTGTGCTATTTACAAATCAAAACTTCCCCGAAAATATTAACTTGAATATTAATTGTATCAGAATTTAGGTTCTTAGGACTCATTGATGAAAAATTTAAATGGAAGGCTCACATAACCTTTGTTAAAAAGAAAATTGGTAAGATCTTTGCTGTTTTTCAGTTAAGGGAAATATATGTTGACCTATAAAATAATTACAATTCTTCATTGTTCTTCGATTATCCTATATTTAATGTTGTTTGTGGAGGGTTAAGTGTCAGGAACTCCGAACTGAGACTTAATTAGTTGATTGCACTCACCTGTTGATACTTAATTCCCTTCCATATTTAAGCCCCCTTGGTTTGTTTCCCTGTTATCGGGTCGCTCTGTGGTTTCTGTTTTTCATGTTTTTCCTGTACAATATGATCATAACTGAAGGACTATTAAATAAATCAGGACTATTAAAACTGAAGGACTTAGTTGTATTACAAACATCATTAGTTATGCATGAAGCTAAATATGGCTTATAACCACCTGGTCTGCAAACTCTTTTACTGTAAACAGTGAGACAAGCAGAACAAAAAATTACTAAATATCCTCTGGCAAGGACCACATTCAAACGAATGTGTGTTTCTGTAACTGGAGTGAAACAATGGAACTTGTTGGAAAATGATCTGAAATGTTGTCCAAATATTATTCGGTTTAATGTTTAAAAATCCATAAATTGCAAGTAAAGTGAAAATATCTAAAATAGTAATATAAAGAGAAAGTATATGTATGTACTCGTGTGTGTGTGTATTAGACAGCGTCTGAAATATTCATTTTTTTGTTTGTTTTCCTTTTTGTTCTCAAGCACATAGGCAAGGCTGTGATATTTGATTTATGAAATATGAGATAGGAGTTAATAAGAAACGTTGTTCTTCTTACTCCTATTGTTTTTTGCATGGAATGTTTTGTTGTCATTGTATTTATTGCATTTGTGGATTGCGACAGCCATACTTATGATATTGAGTGATATATCTATGAAAGAATGAAAATAAAACATGAAATGTATGCAAGTTTAATGTTTTATTTTGTGTGTACCCAAGCTTTATAAGTGAGACATGGACACTTAGAGATGCTGATCTCACCTCTGAGCGTGGCTCTGGCTCTCAGCTTCCCCACACAGAGTGGTTTTAGAGGGAGGGACTCCCTCCTCTCTGTCCTCACACTGATCCATGCTGCTGAATTCACATCCACATCAGCTCACACACACTTTCTACCTTCACCTGCAGAGGAAACACAAATCATTCATCTGCACATCAACTCTGATCATCCTTTACATCATTAGTGCTGGAAAAAGATCAGCTGCTCCTCCTCTGATTGGCTCTTCTTCTCTGCTTCATATCAGTGTCAGTTCAATGCAGTCAGACAGCAGTGAGATGATCTTAAAGGAAACCTCTTTAACCTTGTTGACTAGTAAACATTTATTGGGTAGAGACCACGTTTTGTTCCAGCAAACTTCTTAGACCAGACCAGACTGAAATTACATAAGGAATTGTGAGATGTAGTTTGCTTTGACTAAAGTGTGAATATGCTTGTTATTTTTAGGAGATTTGGGTTGAAAACACAGTCTACCTACATAAGTCTCATGTGGATCAGGTAGAGGTCTTGGGCCTTCCGAGAACAGAGAGGTCTGACCTTTAAATAACATAACACCTGATGGAATAGCATCAAAAACAATAGCAAACTGTTTTGGGTTTATAGGAATCTTAAAATGGCAGAAATTATTGATAATTAAAGAGGTTGCCTTTTTCATTAAAAAGTTGACTTACCAGTGTGATATCATTCCTGTTCCTGTTTTTAAAAAAAACAGAGATTTTTTCTTATAAAATAAATCTTTGTTATTCCAAAGAAAGTACCTATTAGGAGAAAAAATATGTTTTAAAATCAGTGACCAGCCTAAAAAGGTTTGTTTATGAAAACTAGAGAGTGCGACAGGAATATGATCAATGTTATAATTATACAGCAAAACAAACTTAAGTTAACCTGTCTTACAGAACATGAGGTGAGGAATAAAATTCCAGATTGAACTAGGATTTTTTTAAGGCAATTTTCAGTCCAGTTCACTTTCAATGTATTGTTAATTGTCGTAAAGTCCAGAAAGTTAAGACCTCCTGCATCATAATTATTCATTCAAACAGATTTTTTTATGTAATAAGTTATGTTTTTCCAAATAAAGTTGCATAGTGTCCGATCCATTTCTTTGCACATCTTTTGGTCAACAGCCAGAGAAACAGCTGCATAGGTTAGTCTGGATATTCCTTCAGCTTTAGAGAGTAATATTCTGCCCTGAAGGGATAAGTCTCTTTGGAGCCATGAGTTAAATTTTTTCTTTGTTCTTTTTAAAATTGGGCTAAATTTAAGGTCACATGTAGTGTTCTGTTTTTTGGTTATCGTTATTACTAAGTAATTAACGGTTTCTTAAATTGGAATATTGCAGAGATGGAATGGTTCACATTCCTTAACAGCCATTAATTCACATTTGTTCACATTTAAGTAAAGGCCAGAAGCATCAGAAAATAACTTTATCAATTCAAGTGCCGGAGAAACTTCAGAAGAGTGTTTTAAAAAAATTGTATCACCGGCTAATTGTGCTTAATTCAGCAGTGAACATGTTCTCCAGACATCAGAGAGCAGAAACAAAGAGGAAAGTTCCTCAAGACAAAGTTCTGGTAGGAAACAAAGCAAACTTACAGTTTGTTCAGACGCTCCAAAGTGCTGAAGAACAAGATCTGAACAACAGACTGAGACCAAACAGAACCACCGTCGATCCACCGAAGAACCTATCCTACGCTTTCAATGCAAAATCGAAACTGTGAGGAACGTTGCATAACCCATAGACGCTATCTATGCAGACACCTTGTTGGGTGGGGTCTCCATACGCTGCAGCAGTCAGAGCGTCCGTCATGTTGAATGTGGCAAATCTACTGTTAGACTCAGACACCTAAACAGTATCAGAGGGACTTTAATCTCAGAATAAACTTTATATTTGTAATATTTTTATTTTTGTAATATTACAAGTTTATTGAAGAGCACAACGTTTAGATTTAATCAATTGATTTCTATATTCACAACACATACACACACACATCTCTCTCTCTCTCTCTCTCTCTCTCTCCCTCCTAGTGCTGTCAAATTATTAAAATCTTTAATCGCATAATCTCAACAGTTAACTCGAGGTTAATTGCAAATTAATTGCATATTTTATCTTTTTATTTCTGATAGTGTAAAAGCATATTTTTAATCTGCAATTTTGACATAAATGACACTAGTAAAAAACATGCTTGTACAAAAAATATTTTTATTTTCAAGCATTTTTTAGAATTGGAATGAAAACATCCTGGTGCCATAAAATGTTAAACTCTGGCCAATAATGGCTAAATCGTTAATCATAATGTCCTGATGTTTACACAATGTGTAAAAAAATGTGTAAATGAATAAATATTACATGCTAAAATATTTTTTTTGCCTCTTAACAAAGATAGACATGGTATTAAGCATTTACATGTAATGTAATACTCATTTTAAATTTCAATAAAGTCACAAGTTTTATCGTAAATTTTTTCACTCTCTCACACGCGTCTAATCCTGAACTTTTACAAAAACAATAACTTCTTTGTATATTTTTGCATGCTGTTTATATCCACATTCTTACACACACACATATGCATATATATATATATATATATATATATATATGTATATATATATATATATATATATATATATATATATATATATATATATATATATATATATATATATATATATATATATATATATATGTGTGTGTGTGTGTGTGCGCAACTGGGCTAGGAGCTTATATATCACCAGGGGTGACCGCAAATAAGCAAATGGTTTAACACCTGAAACAGGTCCCAGAACAAGGACACACACCGTAACCTACCCAACTATAAAGGCGTCTGCCAGCTGTTGATCGGAGCGTGCACTCAAATCCACTCACAGAGCGTTACCGCAGAACATCGTCTCACCAGAGTTACAAAACGGTACAAAATCACTTGGTTTATTATTATTTTATTTACAGTTCAGCTTGAATTTTATTTACTGCACAGCATAGGTTTGCTGTGCGTGCTGAATCAAGATACAGAGTGTGATTGCTCACACGAGCAGCTTGGAGGGAACACTGCTTGTCAGGCTCTGTGTCAAGTTATGTCTGGTTTGATGTTTCAGCTCCTGCCCAAACTTGAGAAATGGTTGTTCATCACAAAGAAGGAGACTAGGCACAACTTAAATCCTTTTCCATTGTGTTTATGTGTTGAAAATGGTGTTTAGGTTTGTCAGAGGATTTAGAATTTAGGTTGAAAAATTGAATTAGTTCCAAACAACATTACCAGGCCACAAGCCATAATACAATATCTTCAAAATTTCCAACTCAACTTCTACCTTTTAATAAACAATATCTTTATAACTGTAACTTAATTTCCTCCTTAGCAGTTATGTGTCTGGTGATTTGACCATGAACTGAAACCTGCTTGGCTGAGAGCCTGTCTCTTCCTTTGTCTTCCAAACTGCCACACAGGTGTGCACAGGTGTTTTAACCACAGGAAGGCCTAAGAAACCAAGGGTCAAAACTGATTCAATTAAAATTTTAAGGTATTGAAAATTTTAAAATATGGTTAACAAAGGGCCAATGGAAAAGAAATTGAATGCTAAAATGTCCTTAAATTCTGATGTAGTGTACCCTGCATAAACTCAAATTCTAAATTCTAAAAATATATAAATCATTGTTATATTGTTGTATTTTAGTTTGTTTAACCTTGTAAAATCCCACTGAGTTTAATATTTTTGTTGTTATGTGAATATAACCAGTGCATTAAACAGTAAATTAGTGAATTGAAAAATAAGTGGATGTGAATTAATGTTTTTTAACAGAAAGCAGTTCAGTGAGTAGAAGTGCTGCTGCAATAGCTCCTGCTGTAATGGAGGTGGTGAAAAGCCCTGCAATAAGGAACCAGAGCAGGAACCTTCAGGTACCTTGTCAGAGCATAAAACACCTGCATCTTCTAAGGTTATGTTGGTGGTGGCGTGGCTTGGGATGGTATGAAATTCCCAGCCTGAATTATTGTCTCAGTCCACTCCTGGTCACAGTCAGGCTTTCTTTAAGGGTGGCAGCTGCCCCCCCCGTGTCACCCCAGTACATGCGCCTGGCACACAGGGATCCAGCAGCTGATTTCCACCACCACTACGTCCCTGTTCTGCTCCTGCTCTTCCACACTGTTCATAACAGTTCATAACCTTCATAATCACCTCTCACATCAACAGGTATGTCAGCAGCCACCTCCACCCTCTCCAGACCTGATTTCTACTCTATTGCCCATCGTGCCTGTAAGTGTGTAATTACACATGAAGAAGGCTGATTTTAAAGTTGCTCCCTGAGCAGATTAATGATTGTGGTTGAAGCAGACCCAGTGAGGCATGGACTACATCCTGCTTCACCTTTAACCTACTGGTAATAGTTTTAAAGGGCAAAATCTATAAGAATAGTGCTCCTTTAACCCCAGATTATAGCAGTATGGAAGCGCAGCCCTTTATGCTTTGCACCTCACTGCAATGGTTAAAAAATTAATAAACACTATTTGGGAGCTGATAGTCTCGTCGCAGTAAAATTTATTGATAATAATACTGGGTTGATACTGGGCGGTGAGATGGGCGACGTGTCACGGTTTAATCAAAGTCCATATTTCTATGTATTATGATATGGGCAATTTCCTCAGCTTTAAATTGAGCCTAATTTAATAAAAACTGATTAGAAGGATGTTTTTGCTGTTGATGTGCCTATGTGAACACACCATTGTCTAGGTGAATAGAGGATTTCCTCATCTAAATTTTGTCATCGTTATGACAAAGTGGGATAGCAAAGTGATCTGTGCTCAGGTTTTGTGAGGAGCCTGTATGTTCAGCGTTTTGTCTTTGCTTTAGTGTTGTGTGTTATGCCTCTATGTTTTTATCATGAGTTCAGTATCATAGTCTTGGACATTCAGGACTAATTAGTTTCACTTTCCTCAGCCTTCTGCCGTCTGTCACCATCCTATCAGCTCAGTCCAGTCGTCTGTCACCGTTATCAGCTCAGACCAGTTCCTCCTGCTGCCACTAAGCAGTCCCAGCTCTGTAAACATGTTCCCCAGCCTTCATATACCTGCCTCATTCACCCACTCACTGCCAGATGGTCTGCTCTGATTTTATGTGCTCTGTCATAACGCTCCTGATTCTGTTTGCTGAACCTGCTGGATGTAGAAACTCTGCCTGTGTTCAGCCCTCACTGAACGTTTCCAGTGTCTGCCTGCTGCTAGTCTGCTCTGTTTCCTGTGAGGTCCTGCTGCTTGCTCTGCTGAACCTTCAGCCTGCATTATCTGCTCCAGTCAACTCCTGCCTTCACCACCGGCTCTGGTTCATCACCGCCTGCACCTCCTGGTCTGTCTGCATCCTTTAGGGTCTCCTTTCCCCTCCTGCCTGCCTCGTCTGCCAGTATTCTACGTCTCAATAAACCTTTTAAAACATACTGTGTTGGGTGGATTTGGGGTTTACACCTACAATCCTGACATCAGAAGGTTGTTGGTTTGTAACCAGAAGCTGTCAGCTTGGCCGGATTGACAAGCTAACCTTCATTGAAGCTACTGATTTTATCTGGGCTGCTCAACTTTTATTTATTTATTTTTCTGTCCAAGAAACCAACTGAGCAACTGAAGCTGTTAATAAACAGTTTTATCACAAACTACTGCACACTGTTTAAAATGTTGCCAGTCTTTATTGTCTTTTCTCATTCTTTCTTTGTGCCGACTTTCGCTTCAGTAAAATATTGTGATTAAAAAATGTCAGTCGGTAGTTTAACATTATACTCTGAATTGTCCATTACATTTATTAAATGTGTTGAGTGGCATTATATTTGAAGGTAACTGGTTGACACATTGCGTCTGAAAAATACATTAGACCATTAGTAATCTCTGTTTGTGTTGGCTGTTGGAGTTAAACCAAAGTTTCTAAGTGTGTCACACAGTTCTTTTGCACCTCTGTCTTCAGGTTTGTCAACATGAAGGTTGAAAATTCCCACAATAATTAAACCGTCGATTTAATCAACGTGTCACAGGAAGTCATTAAAGTTTGATTTGGACTCAGGAGGCCTGTAGACATTCAGAAACATAGTTCATATCAGAAGAATATTTACCTGGAGAGCCAAATGTTCAAAGAGTCAAACTTTCCCAGAAACACATTTCCACCTTTCCTTTGCTGTCTGCTCTCACAAAGAAAGTTGTAGTTTGGAGTTGATTCCATCAGAATAAGAGTCTCATTGAATTCATTTACCCATGTTTTTGTTTAAACCATAAGATTATTGCCAGTAATAAAGTCATTGATTAAAAGTCATTTTCCTGAAAGAGATCTAATGATTAAAAAAGCAAGAACAAGAAGAACAAGATGTGAAGCACTGAGACACAGGTGAGCTGCTTCCTGGAAGGAGGCGGAGCTTCAGCTGTGATGGAGGTGGGACAGGTAGGAGGGCGGGGCAGCAGCAGGAGCAGCAGTGGAGTTCCTGGAAGCTTCAAGGTTCAAAGTTTCTTTCTTCTCTTCAAGGAGCAGTTTGGTTTGCAGCTGCCAGGAAGACATCAGGACAGAAAACAACAGTCACTAAACACCAGCTTCATCTGCTGGTTCTCCTGCAGAACGCTGAGAGCTGCTGGAAGCGGCTGCTTCTCCATGGTGGCAGTGTGTAGCTGCGTCCTGAATGATCCAGTAGTTTAGCTGCACATCTTCAGCCTGCAGCTGGTTCTGGTGTTTAACAGGAAGTGAGCCGTGCCGGCAGCTCAGAGAAAACCTTCCAGCAGATTCATTCAGATCAGGTCCACATTAAAACAAGGCAGCTCCCAGTCAGAGTGCTGCAGCTTCTGCTTGATGCTTTGTGTGCACGCTGCTTTCTGCACACAGCACCAATGTGGGCTTCAGAGGTTCTGTCCGTCTGGGTCCAGAGGTGTTTCTCCAGCTTCACTCCTTCAACAGACGCATTCTTCCTGAAAACAGAGGAGGACAGTCGGCTTCTTCCTCACATCACTCACAGCTCTTTAGTTTTCACCACATTGATGTTTAAAAAGGAGGAACTGCTCCATCTGACACCTTCCTCCACCAGGAGACCCGGTTCTGATGGATCACTGCTGGGAACGGACACAAGGACAGAACCTCCTGCAGGTCCAATAATGTAGCAGCCTCTGCCATGGCTTTGACCATCATTAGTGTAGAAAACAAAGAACAGAGGAGAAACCACTGTTAAAAAGTCTCAGAGTTAAAAAGTCCATCAGCCACCAGATCAGAACAGAGTCCAAGTTCTAGAGGTTCTGGAAGCTGTCTGCTAAAATGTGGAGCTGGATGGGATTAAAAGCAGAAGAGAAGTCCATAAAAAGGGAACCAACAAGGTCCTCTGCTTCCTCCAGATGTTTCAGAGCAGCTTTCAAAGTGTCCCTGTCTCACCATCCAGTCCTCGGCCCGTCCTGGAAGCAAACTGCAGGAGGTCCAAACTGTCCTGACCCGGTTCCATCAGGTCCTCCTTCAGCAGCTTTTCTAATGCCTTCAGAACCAGAGAGGTGAGAGGTTCTGGACTGAAGACAGCGAGTGTCTCTGAGCTTTAGATCTTAGCTCAGGGAACAATTACTGAGGGGGAGTGGTGGCCCAGTAGTTAGAGCAGAACTCTTGGTTCTGATAAGGCTGCTAGAACCTGGAGCAAACCTGAGCAATACCCTTAACCCCCGATGGTTCCCTGGGTTCTGGAGAAGCTGCCCGCTGCTCCCTAAGGGATGGTTAAATGCAGAAGACAGATTTCATTGTAATGTAAAATTGTAACTTCAAATAAAGATTTCTTCTTCTTCAGAACTGGACCAGGTTCTGCTGCAAAGCCGACTGAAAGGTCCAACTAAAAATGTCTGCTAGCTACAAAGAACCATTTTCCACACACTTCCTCGGGTCCCATCTGGACCAGGACTTTTCCTTTCTTTGACTCCTTGGAAAGGTTCCAGCTCTATACACTTATTAATGGACCGGTTCTGTTCAGGGTCCAAATCAAAGTTTAGGAAAACAAACATCTCCTCATCAGAATAATGAACATTAAAATGATTAATTGAACATTGAAGACGTTAGAAAGGTCCAGGTTGATTCTCTCATTCAAGGAGTGGTTCTGGTTCTTTGGCTGCATCTCCATCATGTTCTTCACACCATCCCATCCAGAACCGGACCTGTTGGTGTTCAGCAAACACTCAGCTTTGTCCTCATATCTGGACTTTGGAAGGTGAAGCTCCTTTTGGCCCATTTCCACAGTTCCCTGTAGAGCGTCATGTCCTCCTGGATGAAACAGAGATTTCTCTGGTCATTGTGGTTCTGACCCGTTTGGTGAGCCAAACTTCATTATTTGGAGAAGTGAGGATGGATTCCTGGAGGAAGACCATCTCCTCACAGAACCAGACGTCTGCAGATCCGGTTTCTGTCCCTTCACCAAGATCCACAGTGAAATGTTTAAAACCATCCCAGTCAGTGGAAGAGAAGCGGTTCTGGAGACACGGAGTGGACTCCTCCATGAGGTCCAGAACTGTTCTTCAGGTCAGCAAGAACCCAAAAAGATCAGAGAGGCAGTCTGTGCTCCCAGAACAAGTTCAGAACCAAAGGTGTCTCCAACTAGAACTGGTTTTGACTAAATGTCCCAATTCTGCCAAAAAAAACACAAAAGCTGAGAAGAAATTGTGAAAGAAAGGAGAAATAATTGATGTCTTGATATAATCAATCAAAAATGAACTATTTAAAGATCCAGATTTAAAGAATCTATATAAACTGAGCCGTTGACATCTGGCCAAACTGTCTGAGTTGTTCCTGCAGCAGCGTCCAGACACTCCCGTCTCCTCCCTGCAGCTGAACACCTGACCCAGATAATGAGCTGCTGGAAGTCTGAAAGTCTGCTAACAGAGACAGAGACAAGATGGCCGCCTGGACAGAAGGGTTTGTTAGAGCTGCTGTGGAATGTGCCTCTAGTTAATGTCGTCTGACTTTCTTCACCTCTGCAGAACCTAAGTTTTACTAACCTGATCATGACTTAGGTACAAAGAAAGCAAGAAAAGAGCCAAAGCCCAGAAGAAGACACAAAGAAAGAGAAAAGCTCAGCTACAAGGACCATGACTATGCATCAGACATGGAGACTGGAAGAGGCGGAGGAGGGAATCGTGTTCTCCACCATACGGCACAATTGATTCAAACTCCTTCCAAGGAGCTCATGCTCACAAAATAACGAGACAAAACACAACAATGGAGAATCTACTGGAAGCCATTCAAGCTTTACACCTGAGATTTGACCCTCAGGATGAAAAGATGGCCGACATGAAGACAAAGCTGAGCCAAAACACGGTCATGATCAGTAGTCTGGCCAAGGCTCTAGAGTTTAATGCTGCTGAAGTGAAAGATTGTAAGGAGAAGATGGCTGTTATGGAGTCGGAGGTGTCAGTTCTACCAAAGGAAAATGAGCTCCAAGTTAACTGGAGAGAACTGGATGGTTCTGAACCAAGATGGAAGCTGAGGATCAGAGGGATGAAGGAGACGATGGGGGAAAACATTCAGCAGGACGTGGTTCACCTCCTGGGGAAGATTGTTGCAGAATGGGCTGAGAGGATGGATGAATACGTTGATACGGTTCATGGGCTGGGGAAGAAGGAGGAGAAGCCAACCCGCCAGATTATTCTACAGTTTACCAAACGGCAGCATAGAGACGGCAAAAGGAAAATGACTAAAACGTCTCCGCTTTGGGAGTCCACTGGTGTCCGTTTTCCAGAAGATCTGATGAAGGAGGAGCGGCTGGAGAGAGAAACTGTGGCCCCAGATTCTTCAGGAGAGGAAGGCAGGGGACCGGGCCTTCTACCACGGCCCGTTAGGATCCATAAACGGGCGACCCATTTATGCCAAGGACTAAAAGATTTAAAGGTGTTTTCTAAACATGCTGCTGAAGATAGTTTTACAATAAGCCTGTCATTTGTTTTTGTTTAGAAACCAGAGGGATATACACCCTATTCCTTTTCTACCTAAAATAGGAAAAAAGTTATTAGCTTTACTTTTTCCAAACAGCTGTTTTTTGGTGTGTTCTGATATTTTCTTAAGCTGTTATTGTTCAAACAGCGTTGCTGATGCAAAAACAAATCTGTCTTTTATTTCTCTGAATGCAAGAGGACTCAGGGACAATGTGAAAAGGAAAGCATTATTTTTATTTTGTAAAGGACAAGGAGCAAACTGCACTTTTCTGCAGGAAACTCACTGATGTGACACAGACGCCACCTAGTGGTCAAAGCAGTGGGAGAAAGGATGTTGTTGAGCCTCGGTTCTAAAGGTTCTAAAGGTTCTAAAGGTTCTGGAGGTGGAGCGTCTGTTTAATAGATGTCCTGCAAAGGTTGTTGCCTCCAGAGTTGATGAGCTCAGTCACTGGATGGTAGTTCTGTTAAATGTTGAAGGATATTTTATCATAATGGGGGAGTGGTGGCCTGGTGGTTAGAGCATTGTGTTCCAGAGGTTCTGGGTTCAACTCCCACAGACTGCCACTCTGGGTCCCTGAGCAAGACCCTTAACCCCAGATTTCTCCCTGGATGCTGTGATAGCTGCTCACTGCTCCCTAAGGGAATGTATGTTACAATAAGGATAATTATTATTAAATATTTATTGATATGCCAACACTAATCGGAATAAGTTGCTAATGTTAAAGCTAACTGATGTTATTTCTGAATATAAGGAAATTTACTCTTCAGATTTAATTGTGGTAGGTGGTGATTATAACCTGACAGCAGATGACTGGCTAGACAGATGTCCTTCTAGATGCTCTAAGAAAAGGTTGAATCCTACTTTATGTGAAATTAACGACTCCAATAAACTCATAGATTTATGGAGAGACAAAAATCCTGGTGCTCTGGTAACATAAATTATTTATTCAGGAAATCTGAAATGACTGAAGATGACAGACTTAATGAAATGAACTTATAAAGAATTTCACATGTATTGTTTTCTAGATTTCTGTGGAGGTAAATGTTCTTCATCCAAACACTGACTTCTACAGCCAATCACTTTACTACCTTTGGAACACAGAGAAATTACTTTTAAAAGTCACAGCTGCTTCTTTGATGAAGTTATCTCAGTAATATGTTCATAGGAAACTCTTCTGAAGTAATCCCTGGGGATTTTCCCTCACCACATCATCATTATCATCATTATCTTTTTACAGTGTATTCTAAATACTGATATATCTATAACAATGGCACATAAAACATGTGAACACAAATCGCTTCATTTCAGATATTCCACTAAAACAGTACACCCAATAACATCCAATTAAAGGTAATATTATTATTTTTTCATTTTAAAACCCTTGATGATCTGCTTTCCCTCAGTGACTGTTATACCTGTATTTTTACTTTATGCTCTAAAACTAAGTCAGTTCACAGATTCACAACGTTCTGAATAAGCATTGTTACTGAGCTACAGGTATACAAATGACTAAATAATTACAAATGCTAATGCGAGTGAGCAATCAGGCCTTCATCTGACTTAGTAGCTGACTAAGCTGGCATTTAGTTACCTGCAGACAATCTGAAAGCCGTCTACTGTTTTCATGTTGCAGATCCTGCTGAGGATTAGCTGAATATAGCATGATCACACGTCCATTATGACACCATGAAATGCTCCACATGCTGAGGATTCAGTTACTAAACGGCAGAAAATCAGCACCAAACAATACATTTACTCAGCCAGTTTGTAACTGGAGGCTCTGGCTGCTTTTACCATAGAACACAAGGAGCAGTTGTTCCATGAATCAAAGTCTACAATGGCAGAAAATAGGTAACATCACCTTTATGGTTCCATGTGTTCCATCCACTAAGATCAGCTCCATGTTCAGAGGTCACACTACCACATCTTCATAGAAAACAAGCTTCCATCCTTTTCTGTCGCTGCTATGTGTTAAACTACAGGATCATTGTTATCTGTCAACATCCAGATCATATTTATAATGAAGCAATGCAGTTTGCAGACAATCCCAATGAAGTGTGACAGAGTTTGTGAAAACCAAATGATCTGCTGAAGCTAGATGTGGCCAGCAAGGCAACAGGGATGCAGCTACGCTGTTTTTCTCTGCCCACATCATCCAACCTATTGCTGGGACATTTACAGTAAAGCTTAACACTTCAGGGCCAACCTAAAAACCTGCCTTTGTTACACATGCACAGAATCTTTATTACTACATATAGACCAACATTTTAAGCTCTGCTCATTTTGAAGAAGATTCTTGACATTCTTTGGAAGAGTTAAATGTGACAGTGATGTGTGTTTGAAATGTGAAATAAATGCAGTTTATGTAAATAGTAAATGGTTTCATATTTATGAAGGTGTGCTGTGAATCCTTGAATAAATAGCTTTTTACCTCTTGGTGCACCTTTTAAAATGCAGAATAATAATCAAATAATAATAAGAAGCTGCTGCATATGTCTCTATGCTTGCATCCAAAGCCTTGAGTGAAGGCGTATCATGAAGGGGAGAAGTTGCCAGGTTCCATATTTCATAAACTGTTTCTGTTGGGACTCAACTGGATGGCGTAATGCCCAAAGCTTCTGACCACAGATGTGCTTAATGCCACAATTTCTGCCATGCAGTGAGAGGCGTTTTAGTACCAAATGTTTCCCTCCTACATGCACTCTGGACTGGAAACACTGAGAGCTACTTTTTAGGATCTGATTGAATGTGACTTTGTAAAGAGCCTTGAGATGACGTGTTGTGAACTGGCGCTATAGAAATAAAATCTAATTGAAGTGAAAACATTTTAGTGTGGTTATTGTGGAGCATTACCTGATCACTGCTTGTTCCACAGGCTAAAAACCATTCTTTGGGGATTTAACAGGACATGAAGTTTCTTTTTCTTTGTCTCTATGTAACTATAAATGTCATCAAATAGTCGGCTTTTATCACTTCCATGCGTTTCATATTCCACATGACATAAATGTCTTAATGTGGGCGTGGCCAGCAGATTTTGTAGCATCTCCCTAAACAGAGCTTAGACACTGAAACAAGGTTTACCACTTTGCAATATACTCTAGTTGCATATTCTATACATTAGCTCTACATGGCAATATTTAGCCCTAAAATCCCTGCCTGGTCCTACCTGATGCCGTCAGTATTTGTTCACCCAGAGCAACTCTTTCCTTTTCCAGGTTGTTTTTGATGTAGAAAAGCTGATGGCTGGAATATCTGGAAAAGCTTTCCTCACTTCCCTTGAAATCTAAAAAAGGCAGAATATTCATTTTGTGTTATCTGTAATATTCAATAGTTTGTTTCTGTTGTAGTTCCATATTTCTGCCAGCAGGGAGCGTATTCACAACTACAAGCTCTACGCGCTTCTTCTTTTGTCTTTTTTCTCTTTGCGCTGATGCCGTTACTGCAGTTTAGAGAGAGTTAGAACAGGAGGCGTCAATATAACTAGTTACTAAGTAAATACTGATTAAAACTGTGTTATATCTTGAGTTATTGATCCTAGGAGATTATCTGCACCTACCAGGAGGGTTTTTGGTTGCAGGACATCACCGTGTTGTTGTGTTTTGTCGAGTGAAAACTCCGGTGAGTAATGATGATTAGCGCTTAGCATAGCATGCTAACTACTGCTGATTCTGGCTGATTGCTCACTGATTTCATGGAGAAAGTATCTTTGTTATATTGTTATGCTTGGAGACGATGTTTAAAACCAGCTGGAGACAGATGAAGGTATATGAGTGAATTGAGGATGTAAAAAATTTAGTTTTGTGTAAATTATCTGTGTTAATTGAGCTATTGCTGCATGTGATTTGTACTATTACTATATGCCAACTAATGCTATATAGTTAAGCGAGCTGGTTTTATGAGCTAAAACAAGCAACAGTGTGCTTTTGAGTTAGTGAGAGACAGTAATTTAATGAATGATTAACAAACATGATTGAAATGTGATTTAAAATAATTCATATACACCATTTTGTGTGTGTTGGCTGTTTAAAAATAAATTTTATAGCTTTATGTGATACTTTGTCAATTTGAATGGTTCACGTTCATTGATTTAAGATTAAAAAGAGGATAAATACTGTACAGTTGATTTGGGTAAATGTATAAAAAGAGAAAGAGATAAATGTAAAAGCTGCTGCTCTATGCAGGTTGTTTTTTTTTGTATGAGTCGGTTTTGATCACTGATCTCTATTATACACTGGAGTGCTAATAGCCGCTGTTAGAACGAGTCGCTGTGAAGCCACCAGCCGCCATATTGGTACTCCCTATTTTCCTCCAGTAACTAGGGAATATGTGCGCTACAGCATCGAATAACGAGGATTTCCTCATGTTCAGGGGGGCTTAAAACTTTAAAATGTCAAATGCCATATACTTTTATGTTATGTTCTAAAACTATTAAGTGCTGAAAAAGTTGTGCTGAAATATTTTGCATTTTATTTATTTAAAAATATATAATCAGCCCACACCGAGCAGTTGTGGGCTGATTACTATCTTTCACGTTGTGTTTTAGACGAGATTTGTTCGTAAGTTTTGGTTAATTGGGAAAACAATAATTGTCTTTTTTGCCTTATGTAACTGAGGTGTAAATGATTGAACGCTAACGTTATGAAAATGTTTTTATTTTAGCTTGCAGCAAGAGTGACTGATTTGTAATGTTTGTTGCTAATCCAAAGCCTGGTATGTTACAGTTTACGATGGCTAAAGCGATGGCAGAGGTCAGAGGTCACTCTTCAATAAACTAAAGAGAGAAAGAAGTTTGGTTATTGGAGCGTCGTTATCTGGCTGTCTAGCTGCTGAAAATGATAAATAAATCAGGAAAACTCAGGGTGAGGACAGCACAGCTGCTTTAACTGTTTTTTTCTCCACTCTTGGTCTCTTCAGATTGTAGCCGGGGCTGCTGTCCAGGAAGTAGGGCGCTGTGCGCTGGTTCTCTTGCCCATATATGGAAGAGGCGGTGACAGAGCACACCTGGTGGGGGTGAGACAGGTAATGAACGTCTACATTTAAAAGCAGGTACAGTCATGGCCAAAAGTATTGAGAATGATTCAAATGGTAATATTTGCAAAGTCTACTGCTTCAGTTTTTATAACAGCAATTTGCATAAACTCCAGAATGTTATAAAGAGTGATCAGCGTAACAGCAATTAATTGCAAAGTCAATATTTGCCTAAAAAATGAACTTTATCCCCCAAAACACATGTCAACGTCATTGTAGCCCTGCCTTAAAAGGACCAGCTAACATGGTTTCAGTGATTGCTCCATTAACACTGGTGATGAGGACAGGGCTGGAGATCAATCTGTCATGATTAAGTAAGAATGACACCACTGAACACTTTAAAAAGAGGCTGGTGACTCTTGGAGCAAGGCCTGGTCTCAAGGAGGGCAGCAATGAAGCCACTTCTCTCCAGGAAAAACATCAGGGACAGACTGATATTCTGCAAAAGGTACATGGAGTGGACTGCTGAGGACTGGAGTAAAGTCATTTTCTCTGAGGAATCCCCTTTCCCATTGTTTGGGACATCTGGAAAACAGCTTGTTATGAGAAGACGAGGTGAGCGCTACCACCAGTCTTGTCTCATGCCAACTGTGAAGCATCCTGAAACCATTCATGTGTGGGGTGCTTTTCAGCCAATGGAGTCGGCTCTCTCACAGTCTTACCTAAAAACACAGCCATGAATAAAGAATGTTACCAGAATGTCCTCTGAGAGCAACTTCTCCCAACCGTCCAAGAGCAGTTTGGTGATGAACAATGCCTTTTCCAGCATGATGGAGCACCTTGTCATGAAGCAAAGGTGATATCTAACTGGCTCAGGGAACAAAACATAGATTTTGGGTCCATGGCCTGGAAACTTAACCTGACAACAGCCAGCTGCATGTATCGCTCCGCCTAGCTCCACTCACATACATCTGGGACACGGCTCATTCAAAGTGATTTCCTCAACCAAATTTTTGGTCTGGCCAATCAGGACGCAGGGCGGGTGTTTCATGGATGTGACGTAGTGGAGAAGCCACCGTGAGATTCCAACAACAATGGCGGCTCGCATCGAGGAAGCAAGCGTTAGCATTGATGCTGCTATTTCTTCCGTGTTGTCCAATCTACCTGATCTTGTTTCATTAAAAGAACATCAGAGAACGCCTCTGAAGGCTTTTGTTGGTGGAAACCATGTTTTCGCCCTTCTCCCTGAAGGGCGAAAACATGGGAAACCCAGGGAAACCCTGCACTAGAGCCGCAAACACATAAAAAAAAAAAAGTTTTTTTTTTCCTGCGTCGGTCTCATCAGCGTCACGGGTTAGCTTCGGTGTGAGTGGTTGAAATAGCACGTTGATAAAGATGACAGACAAGTGGCTTATCCAATCATATGCAAGGAGTTTTGATAAGGCCCAGCGTTCAGTAAAGGCAATGCCTATGGCGGTGTCCCAGATGTATGTGAGTGGAGCTAGGCGGAGCGAGACATGCAGCTGGCTGTTGTCAGGTTACTGGAAACTCCCCTGATCTTAATCCCATTGAAAACTTGTGGTCAATCATCAAGAGACGGGTGGAAAAACGAAAACCTAGGAATTCTGACAAAATGCAAGCATTGATTGTGCAAGAATGGACTGCTATCAGTCAGGATTTGGTCCAGAAGTTGATTGAGAGCATGCCAGGGAGAATTGCAGAGGTCCTGAAGAAGAAGGGTCAACACTGCAAATATTGACTTGCTGCATTAACTCATTCTAACGGTCATTAAAAGCTTTTGTTACTCATAATATGATTGCAATTGTATTTCTGTACGTATGTGATGACATCTGACACACACACATGAAAACCAGAGGGCAGCAGATCATGTGAAAATATAATATTTGTGTCATTCTCAATACTTTTGGCCAAGACTGTATGTTACAATAAAGATAATTATTGAATATTTATGGATATGCCAACACTGTTTAAAATACGTTTCTAATGTTAAAGCTAACTGATGTTATTTCTGAATATAAGGAAATTTACTCTTCAGGTTTAATTGTGGTAGGTGGTGATTATAACCTGACAACAGATGACTGGCTAGACAGATGTCCTTCTAGATGCTCTAAGAAAAGGTTGAATCCTACTTTATGTGAAATTAGCAACTCCAATAATCTCATAGATTTATAGAGAGACAAAAATCCTGGTGCTCTGGTAACATAAATGATTTATTCAGGAAATCTGAAATGACTGAAGACGACAGATGTAAAATCAATGAGATGTTCTATATGGTAAAAAGGCACAAGGTGCTGACATCAGATCTGGAGCTAAATGGAAAGAGGAAGGTGAAAAAAATCATCTTATTTTAGTGACCTAGAAAAAAATAGGCCAGAAAGAAAGAACATAAATTCATTAATTTTCGACAACAAAGAATTCACAGATCATAAAGTTATTTCAGAGGAAATTCACATATTTTACTCAACTTTATATTCATCTGAATACAATCCACTGAACTCCAACATTTTTTCTAGAATAAATCAAAGAATATTTCCCAATAATAGATGTAGCTTTGAAGGAAAACTGTGAATCTGGTTTTAGACTGGAAGAATTAGACAGAATGATGAAAAAAACTGCTGCACTGATCACAGATCAGTTAAAAGATGATTTATCTCAGATTCTAAGTGAAACACAGTCTGGTTTTCTTAAAGAGAGATCTATCCACAACAAGCTGAGACTGGTTCTAGATCTGCTGGACTAAGAACATCTGCTGGAGGATGAAGGAGTCGTTTTCTGTCTGGATTTTTATAAAGCTTTCCATGGTTGAACAGACCTTTGTCTAAAAAGCTTTGGACTATTTTGCTTTTGGAGAAAAGTTTAAAACAACTTCAGTTGCTTTACACCCCTGATTCTCTTTGTGCGGCTCGTCATGCCTGATCTGGCGGCTTGCAGCTCATAATCCTGTATAAAACTATAACACAGCCAAGGCAAAAAATATTTAGGTGGTAGCGTCTTCTTTACGGCCTGTTCACAACGCTGCCACGCTTGATGACTGACGTGAAGCTAGCGCACATCCTCGGCCTTCAGCATCACTAGGTTACATGAGCAAAATGGATGGATTTCTACTAAAAACGGGACAAAAACCAGACGGACAGAGCCACAGTGTTGTAGGTAACACAGAGGATAAAGATTCAGAGGACGAGGGAGACGAAATTCAACAGGAACATAACGCGGGAGAGGGGAAAAGCAGGCAGGAGCACATTCATAGTAAAAAGATCAAGATACGTGGAATACAAGACGAGCAGCGAAGGTTTCAGGACAAATGGACAGAGGAATTTTTATTTGTTCTTCACAGCAAGAAACCTCTGTGCTTAATATGCAAACAAACCCATGTGTGTTTCAAACCAAGTAACTTAGAGCGCCATTTCCAAAACCACACATCGAAAAATTCAATGAAAGTTCCCCACCTGGCAGCGAACTGAGAAAGAGACAAATAACAGAGCTTAGCGCATCGCCTGAGCAACAACTAAACCTTCTCCACAGGACAACTTCTACAGCAGAGCCTTTAACAGAGGCATCTTTTCAGGCTGCAGGGATTTAGGCAAGGGCCAAAAAGCCATTCTAGGACACTGAGATAGTGAAAGACTGCTTTTTAGCGTCAGCAGAAATAATGTTTGCAGACTTTGACAACAAGGATGCAGTTGTTAAACAAATAAAAGCATTACAGCTGTCTGATTCAACAATAATGAGACGGATGGAGGATAGTGGACGGGACATTGGTGGGTAGCTGCTGACTGAGCTGCGCGCAGTGCCCTGTTTCAGCATAATCTATCCTTAGTAAATGGATATGTACCACAGGCTTTTAAAGTAGCTGTTATTAAACCTTTACTTAAAAAACCTTCTCTTGATCAAGATGAGTTAGTAAATTACAGACCTATATATAATCTTCTTTTCCGATCTAAAATTCTTGACAAAGTAGTTGCTAATCAACTATGTGTGGCAACAGCGGTACACTTGGTACTCTAAACACTAGCACTGTACAGGGATCAACCAATGCCACCCCAGGAATTTCACCTGGGGAATATGAAGTGGGAAACACTGAACCTAAGGCGCACAGGTGCGATATACATAAGATGGGCCGCAGACACTGATCCAGTTCACTTGTTAATTGAAACTCACAATCACATAGTAAAAGTAATGAATCTTTATTTCATCAGTTGGTTAATGGAACAATTGCTTCTCAGTATAAAACACACTCACGCTAAAACACACACACACACCAACAAGGGACTGAGGCCGTTCTGGGACGTGGACAACCAAGGAAGGGCTACACACAACACAAAGAAACACACCACCACTTACAATGCACTGCAAAGTCAAATGCCACCACCAGAGGGACCACCACCGCCACCAGGTTGGGCTCTCAGCCCCTGAAACCAGACAAACAATGTTAAAAATCAATCTCAAGACACATGGACTTACAAAAGATACGAAGTACAAAATAAACTAGAATCGTTCAACTTCTGAAGAAGTTGAAAAAGGCGCCCGCCTGGTGGTAGGCATGACCGTCAAAGGCAAAGCTTCCGAGTTCCTTGGTCGTAGTCTCTCATCGCTTGGGGATTTTAAATCAAACCTTCTGAGTGAAAAGGAGTTGTCTTCATCAAAACCTGCCGACCAGGAAAACTTTGCGTCTGCAGAGCTGCAAACTGCATACTTCGATCTGAGACGCAGCTAATGACCTAATTGGAGACAGCCGACAGTCAAAGTTTGCCATTCATTTGCTACGGTAGTCCTAAACCACTACTGACGTAATACACTTTTTGGCCACAAGCGTCATTTTGGGGGCGTTGTTTCCACCTCTTCTCTTAGAGACGTTTTTAATAGAAAGAAGAAAAGGCAAAAACGGTCCAAACAAAAGGTCGTAACATTTACATTTGTAACCTCTGCCTTACATAAACACTAGAATTAAATCTTAATAAATAAAAGTATAGACAATTATTTCAGTAACTCAATTCAGTAAGTGAAATACACTATATACAGGAGTTTGATAATGAAACTGAAACACCTCTCATTTTAGTGTGGGAGGTTTCATGGCTAAATTGGACCAGCCTGGTGGCTATTCTTCATTAATTGCACATTGAACCAATAAGAGCAGAGTGTGAAGGTCCAATTAGCAGGGTAAGAGCACAGTTTTGCTCAAAATATTGCAATGCACACAACATTATGGGTGACATGGGTGAGTTCAAAGGAGGACAAATTGTTGGTGCACATCTTGCTGGATGTGTCAAAACTTTCTTCAATTGAATAAAAACAAAACTGAAGTAATAATATTTGGACCAATAGAGGAGAGATCAAAAGTTAGCACACAGCTTCAGTCGCTTCAGCTAGAAACCACTGATCAGGCCCGAAACCTGGGTGTAGTGATGGACTCAGACCTGAACCTCCAAAAGCATTTACAGACAGTTACAAGGTCGGCATTCTATCACCTGAGGAACTTTTCCAGGATTAAAGGACTAATGTCTCAAAAGGATCTGGAAAAACTAATCCATGCGATTATATTATTTAGAATAGATTACTGCAACGGTGTTTTCACAGGTCTGCCTAAAAAGTGGACCATACAGCTGCAGCGGATCCAGAACGCTGCTGCACGCGTTCTCACTAAGACTAAGAAAGTAGAGCACATAACCCCAGTTCTAAAGTCCTTACACTGGCTCCCTGTATCTCAGAGAATAGACTTTAAAATACTTCTGTTAGTTTATAAATCCCTAAATGGCTTAGCACCTAAGTACATTACAGACTTGTTATCAGTGTATCAACTTTCCAGACCACTAAGGTCTTCTGGCTCCAGCCTGCTCTGCATACCTAGAACCAGAACTAAACAAGGAGAAGCAGCATTTAGTTCATATGCGCCGCTTATCTGGAACAAACTTCCAGAAAACTGTAAAAGTGCAGAAAGCCTGAGTTCTTTTAAATCAAGATTACAAACACAATTGGTAAAAAACGCCTTTGACTGTTCTAGTTAAACTGTTTTACTGTTTTTAATGTTCTTCTTTCTTTCTACATTCTATCTCTACTTGCTTTTATTCTATTTTCTATCTACATTTTATTCCTACTTGCGTTTATTTTGCTATATTTTAATCATGTAAAGCACTTTGCATTGTCTCTGTACAGACCCGGCTGCAGAAACAAATTACAGGGGGGGCATTCCATTTTTTTAGGGGGGCACACTTTAAAAAGAAAAAAAAAAACATTTTATATATATATATATATATATATATATATATATATATATATATATATATATATATATATATATATATATATATATATATATATACTTCAGACTGAACAGTGGCTCTGTGACTACGGTAACGAACAAACAAATAGCAATAGTGTCAGTGTTGCCAAATTAGGCAGGTTTCCAACCAATTAGGCTTTTGAACACATTGAGCTGGGAAAAAAATAGCTTATGGGCAGATAAAAAATTTCGGAAGCTTTCCATAACATTTGTTGGGCTTTTAGAAAGAATTACTAACAAAATATCAAAACAGTCATTATCTATTTTTTAAATAAGTTGAATCTGTCGATCTGACATAATCAATGAATAATAGTTATAATGAATAATATTGTTATAATAAAACAAGAAAAGAATAATGGTTAATCAAGTGTTTGGTCAGTGTAAATGCCCAAGAGGGGTTGAGTTCTACTTATCAACTTAAAAATATTTCAAGACTGCGTGTAAGAGAAATGTTTAATTGAGCTATACTGAGAGAAATTACGTGTATATTAAGGTAGATTTACAGCTCATGTTGGGAAGCTATTTCTAACTTATTTTTTTCCAGTTGATATATCCTGATTGTTAAAGAGATCTTGTGTGTTATTTGGTTGTCTGATTGTACATTTTGTTTGGAGCCCATATGCTCAGTTTTTTTCTTTGCTTCGGCGCAGTTGTGTGCTAATGGCATGTTCTTATGTGTTTTATTTTAAGTTAGGGATGTTTTATGCTGGTTTGGGTTACTGGAAAGTGACATAGGGTAACCTGTAGCGCTGTGTCAACTTAAAAGTCCAGCATAAGCTACACGCTAATAAACATGAGCGCTGGTGTCAGGCTGAACACTGACTGAAGTAACAATTCTGACTAGAACAGGTTCTGTAATTGCAGCAGCTATGAAACAAGGTGCAGAACAGCTTGTGCTCCTAGCTGTCCTAGCTAACCCTGCTAGCTGTCTAGCTAACCCTCCTAGCATTAATGTTTATTCCAGTTTAGACTTCAGTGCTGGCATTTCAAACATAAATTAATAACGCTCCTTCCAGCTCGCTCTCTGCTTCGTTGTCACTTCTTGTAATTGTTTGGTAATTAGACCAAATTTTCATCCCGCTCTACCGACACCAACGGTGACCACAGCCGAACTGCGGCGGCGGCGGCCGGCGGCGACTGAAGGCTATGACTCGGTGTCCCGCCCCACTCCAGCTGTGATTGGCTAGCATGCTGCCGTCAGTCGTTGATTTGATTGGTTAAATTGTATGATTGACACATCAAAGATAGTACTAAAAGGACGATGGCCACTCCGAGGTAAAAAAAAAAAAAAAAAAAAAAAAAAGACAGCTTCCAGTCCAGGGCGGGCACAGCTGGCTCACAGGGCGGGCACGGCCCCCCAATGCCCGCCCATGCCGCCGGGTCTGTCTCTGTACTGAATTGTGCTATATAAATAAATTTCCCTTGCCTTGCATCTGTGACCAAGACAGCAAGTGTTTGTGATGTATCAAGAGCCACGGGGTCCAGGGTAATGTCAGCACACCACCAAGGACGAACCACATCCAACAGGATCAACTGTGGACACACGAGGAAGCTGCCTGAAAGAGATGTTCGAGTGCTAACCCGGATTGTATCCAAAAAACATAAAACCACGGCTCCCCAAGTCACAGCAGAATTAAATGTGCACCTCACCTCTCCTGTTTCCACCAAAACTGTCCGTTGGGAGCTCCACAGGGTCAATATACACAGCCGGGCTGCTATAGCCAAACCTTTGGTTACTTGTGCCAATGTCAAACGTCGGTTTCAATGGTGCAAATCTTGGGCTGTGAACAATGTGAAACATATATAGTTCTCTGATGAGTCCACCTTTACTGTTTTCCCCACATCCGGGAGAGTTGCGGTGTGGAGAAGCCCCAAAGAAGCATACCACTCAGACTGTTGCATGCCCAGAGCGAAGCAGTGATGCTTTGGGCTGCCATATCATGGCATTCCCTTGGCCCCATACGTGTCCTAGATGGGTGCGTCACTGCGTGGACTTGTTGATTTTTATAATAAAAAGATTTCCCTTTTACACAACATTATGAATAACCTCAGAGTTTAAGAAAAGTATTTGCAATTTCAACAGTACTTTTACTCAGTTAAACATTTATTTAAGTGCATTATGCATAGGAACTGGTCACAGTGATTGTTGGATGTTGAAAAACATTTTTTCACAGTTTTTGGGACTTAAAAACACACACTAAGTGCTGCTGTTAGACTTGAACTCCCATCCCTCCAGACTTCCATAGGCCATTATTCATCTAGAGTTCACCATCCCCCCATTTTGCTTTGAATCCAACCAAGCTGGTCAACTTCTTTAGTGCTTCGTTTGTGCCGTTAAAATTAGCGTTTATGCTGCTTTGGTTTCGCAGATAACATAAGTTTTAATTTCGGCCGGTGACGTCACCACAGGCCGCCGCTGCAAAATAAAGCGCTACATTGTTATTCCTTTGCTGGTGCTGAGCTGGAGCCAAAGCAAACCAGAGTGGTCAACTTCTTTAGTGCTTTGTGCATGTTTGTGCCGTTAAAATTAACCTTTGTGCTACTTTGGTTTCGGAGATATTATGAATTTTAATTTTAGCCGATGACGTCATCCCAGACCGCCGCTTCAAAATAAAGTGCTACTTTTTTCTTTCTTTGCTGGTGCTGAGCTGGATCCAAAACAAACCACAGTGGGCTACTTTTTCAGTGCTTTGTTTGTGCAACAACAACCTTGGAATAAAATAAAATAAAGTTTTCATTAAGATTTGCAGCCCAATAGTTTTTGGGGAGCGTTAAGTTTTTAATATTTTGTGCTGAGCTCAATACACAACAAACCAAATTGGTCTATATTTTTAGGCATTTCTAATTCAATCTATATGCTTTATACTTTCAGCTGATAACACAGTCATAGTTGAACAATATTTCCCACTTCATGCATAAAGCCAATAAAAAGTGGAATGGTCCTTCAGCCTCATTAAAGGTTTAGCTTAAATGGACAAAGGAACGTTTTAGGAGATCGTTCCTTACGGTGTTGTTATACTTTATAGGCTGACCAGTGTGATTTATTTTTTGCAGTTTTTCTGTTATTGATTTTAGTTTGGGTATGTTTTCTGCGTTATATAAGCCTGTATACTTTAATTGCCCTTTTGTTAGGTGCAGACACCCCCAAATCTCCCTATTGTAGAGCAATAAAGGTTTGCGATTCTAATTAATTCAGAGGAGTAATGAACTATGACTACTAAGATCAACTATAACCAAGTTACTGTTTGAAAATGTTATTAACATTATACTCTCGAAGAAGAATAAACCCTTCTGATTAGGAAAAATAGACTTTATGAAAACAGTTGAACATTCTAATAAATGAAATGCCTTTTTTGGTGGGTCACTTGACATTGCTATCTAAAGTAAAGTTCTTTAAATGAGACAAAATAAATCGTTATACTTATTCAGGAATAAAGTACAAAACAATATAACACACATTTTACAATAGCGGCTAAAACAACTTGCATGATAAAAGAAAAATATAAAATTAAAAACTGCTTTCTTGAGAAAATTGTTGAGACCAAACGGTAGATCTGACCACATCTTCTTACACAATTGAGGAACATCATTAAGGACACCAGCCATCCTGCACAGAGACTGTTCCAGCCTCTCCCCTCAGTCAGGAAACTAAAAAAACAAACAAAAACATGTTTCCCCAGAGATCTTTGCCAATAAGCAGGAATATATAAATCATTTTATAAGAATGCTGTAGGGGGGGTTGGGGTGGGGGGAGGCTCGGTAGATGACACAACTTCATAGTAATGTTACTGATTTATCAGTAGAAATATATTAAAAAGACTTACGTTTTTTCCAGTGACGGCAATAACATGATTTACCGTAGCACTTTATTTTGAAGCGGCGGGCTGGGATGACGTCATCGGTTGAAATTAAAATTCATAATATCTCCGAAACCAAAGCAGCACAAACGATAATTTTAACGGCACAAACCTGCACAAACGAAGCACTAAAAAAAGTAGCCCAGTTTGATCGGATTCGAAGCAAAATGGGGAGATGGTGAATTCTGGATGACCTTAACAAATATTCTTTAATATCTTCAAAACCAAAACAGCACAAACGCTAATTTTAACGGCACAAACCTGCACAAGCGAAGCACTAACCATTCCGTCTATTTAACGGAGTTTTTTCTGTGGGTGGGGTGTCAGCTTCACGCAGCTCTTTACCGGCGCTGCAGCGCAGGAGAGATCGCGCTGCTGTTAGGCTTTTACTGCCATCCCTCAGTGGCGTGCAGCCTAGCCACCGCATTTCTACCATAATATAAAACCGACATTAAATAAACGACTCACCGTCACGTAGTTGCAAGGAAAACACCCAATGGAACACCCTTCGTCTGGGTAAATTGGACTTGATTCAACAATATCCTTCAGTAATTTAGGAAAAACGGCAGCACAGCAAGCAATAGCAGCCACAAGACGGAGGAGTTCACCTCTGACCCGGAACTCAAAGAGTACTGCTTGTTGTCTGCTCACACAGCGCCACTTGTGGACAGTATAGGAACTGCAGGAACGAAGTACGTCTTTTTCAGTAATCATTGTTGAATGATGATAATGCATTTTTCTAGCGATGATTTCTGTCACGAGGACATAATGCAGTGTTGTGCTGGCAGCCATCCCAACTAATAAAAATAAGATTTAAGATTAAAATAGTACATTATAGTAGTAAAATAAATACAATTATTGTGGTTTAAGGACAAGTTTGGTACCTGCATTAAGGTTAATTTCAAAAGGTACTTGTCATTTTCAGACTAAAAAACATTCTAAAAAGATGTTCTAATTCAGTGAATATGACTGGATATTTAAACAGAAAATAATAATAAAAATTAATTATTCTTTCAACTAGCAGTTTTTGAGTATGACTAAAATTCAAGGCAGTGAAGGAGGGTAACTGATAAGTGATGGCTGATGGTGGAGAGCTTGCAGGCCTGGCTTCGGTGGAGAAGCAGCAAACAACTGTGGCAGGAAATGTGACTTTCATTTCAATGCAATGCAATGCAAAACTGGAGAACAGTAGAAATCAGTAGAGTGAGAAAAACTGGCCCTGATGTCCTCCAGTAGCCTAAGCCTGATTGTAGGATGTCCCTGAACTCTCGTTACATTACAAAGTTTACAATAATAAGGAGAGCCAGCGAAATGCTTGAGGCAGGATTATACAGGAAAAGGAGGAGATTAAGTATAATATAAAATAAATTAATAAACAATACATAAAATACTTTAATGTTTTCTTAAAACGTCTGAATACAAACTGTCCCAAAACATGTTAAATAAATTCTTTTATCATCATTCATTTATACCAGTTGTTCAAGTTATTTAATTGTTACTTGTAAAAAAATATATATATTATTGTAAATTAGAAATGTCCCATGCAGCTTTCAGACGCTCGGGAACACATCACACTGGTCTGAGAACGCAGCGCGGAGTAGAGGCACGTTACTGCTTAAGACAAAGCTTTGCCGTTTGTAAAACTCATGTTGGCTGGCACGGTTTATTGTTCTGTGTGAATGACAACAGACCACAACAAATGAGGCTGCTAATGAGCCAACAGCCAACAGGAGAAGGTCTGCATCGAAGCAGCATGGAAAATTGGTGTTATTAAAACATGATTAAATACTTCAATGTAGCATGAAAAAATAAAATATGTGAATAAAAAAGTTAAAGGCATGAGGTGAACTGTATTGATTTAAATTGAAAAATCGTTTTTTAAAGCCAAAGGGAAATGAAATATTGGGTGAAAATGTAATTCTCTAAAATTGGCACAGCTTGGATTCGAACTTTCGATCTTCTGCTTTGCAGCCCGACACCTAACCCACTCGACCAAAACACCAGTGTCGTGCTCAGCCGAGCTTTATTGAGAGGTCAATTGTGTTAAGAAGTGTTTTTTTGCGAATTTTGTTCCAAATGTAAGTCGAAACGGCGTCAAGTACAAAAAGCCCTGATCGCGGCGTCGAGACCAACGTTTCGATATATAGTATGTGGGGGTAGACCCTACGGTTCGGGCTGTATTAACGGTACTATAATAATAATAATAAAGAAACCCTTATTAGGTGCATAGCATAAGGCCTCCGCCATGCATTTTCAATGCATAGGCGGGCGCCTAATAAAGAAATCCTTATTAGGTGCATAACATAAGGCCTCCGCCATGCATTTTCAATGCATAGGCGGGCGCCTAATAATAATAATAACTAGAAACGTTCAACTTCTGAAGAAGTTGAAGAAGGCGCCCGCCTGGTGGTGCGCGTAACCGTCAAAGGCAAAGCTTCCGAGTTCCTAGGTCGTAGGCTTTTATCACTTGGGGATTTTAAATCAAATCTTCTGAGTCTGAAAAGGATTTGTCTTTGTCAAAACCAGCCGACAGGAGAAGGTCTGCATCCAAGCAGCATGGAAAATTGGTGTTATTAAAACATGATTAAATACTTCAATGTAGCATGAAAAAATGAAATATGTGAATAAAAATGTTAAAGACATTACAAACTACTAAAGGAAGTACAAACTCTGTGAAGCAGAAGTTGGTGAGACCTTCCTAGAGCTACTTCCGGTTAGCAACATGCTAAGCGTTAGCCGCTAACATGGTTGTGTCCAGTATGACCGGGTGATGGTACTCTGTTAGTTTGGTCCAAATCCTGTACTGGGAAGTTCCTCAAAAAGGGTGCCAATACTTAATGTCACCAAAGCTCACCAAAGGCCATGTGTCAGATCGGCCTCCTTTAGCAACTAAGCCTCACCAAAAAAAAACAGCCGACAGGAGAAGGTCTGCATCCAAGCAGCATGGAAAATTGGTGTTATTAAAACATGATTAAATACTTCAATGTAGCATGAAAAAATGAAATATGTGAATAAAAATGTTAAAGGTATTACAAACTACTAAAGGAAGTACAAACTCTGTAAAGCAGAAGTTGGTGAGACCTTCCTAGAGCTACTTCCGGTTAGCAACATGCTAAGCGTTAGCCGCTAACATGGTTGTGTCCAGTATCACCGGTTGATGACCCTTCTGGACCATCACCAAAGAAAGCAAGGGACTCGATTGCTCCCCAGGTGCCGCACAGTGGCAGCCCACTGCTCCCCAAGGGGATGGGTTAAGATGCAGAAGTGAATTTCTCCATTGTGAGATCAATAAAGTTCAATTATTATTATTATTATTATTGTGCTCTGGCTGATCTTTTTGGAAGCGCATATACAACTCCAGTAGCAGTGTCCAGAACCACAGATACCAAGGCATTGGATGAGGTGGTGCGTTACAAAGGGGTACAACCACTGCCACTCTCAACAAATCCACTCAACTGGTGGAGAGAGCACGAGGGGGAATACCCTTTGTTGTCATGCCAAGCTAAAAGGTACCTTTGCATCCCAGGCAGTAGTGTACCTGCTGAAAGGATCTTTTCCACAGTAGGTGACATAGTCACAGCCCAGAGAAGTGCATTGAAGCCTGAGCATGTGGATCAGCTGCTTTTTCTAAACAAGAATCTCCACGTGCCTACTTAGTCTGTAACCAGAAATGAAGAACTGTACTGTTACAGTACAATTCTTTATTTCTGGCTACAGTACTATAGTTCAGTTTAAGATATGTTTAAAAATTAGAGGTTAATCACTACATATTGAAAAGCTAAGAATGTTTACAAGCACTAAACTTATTCAGTGTAATTCAGTTGAATACAACCCTATGATTTGTGTTTAAATCTGCACACATATGCACAGATGTTATTGAAATGCATTTTTATTTATATTAGACTTTCAAGAGATAAGCTATGCCTAATTTTATTTTACATGCACTTTATTTTTTATTGTTTATTAAGAACAGTTTTCTACTTCTACTACCTGTCTCGCTGCGCGCTCAGATTGGTTCCGACGCGCTCAATTCAGAAGACTTCATATGCTACTATGCTAAACTGCAGTCTCCCCCCCTCCCAACCACCATATTATAAAGACCGCGGGGCGCCTGGCTTTTATTCCCCCCAAGACCAAGCGTTGTTTGTTTATTTCAAATACCTCTATGTTTTAAAGCAGCGCAATAATAACTTACCTGAAGAATGACTGTCGTCGGGACCACCTCTTGCTCTGCGTAATCTTGTAACGTCTTTAGTCGGACTCGGAGCAAAAGCAGTCCGGCTGTGAGCTACAGTGCGCATGCGCTTGCGACCGTTTCGAAACGCAACATTTTTTTAGTAAAGTTTATGCAGTATAGACCCCTTGCAACCACGTGACTCCGTTACCCAGAACCCCTTGCGCGGCGGCCATATTGGTTGGCACGCCATTTGACGAAATGACGAGTTCTCCAGGTATTTTTCTTCTTTAGATAACGTATCACAAGATCGTTTTAAGAGTAAGTTGATGGTTGATGGTATCAGATTGCCAGATTTATACAGCAAAAGCCTGAAGGGACGGAGCGAGTCTGTGAAATGCTGGCCAAGTGCTGCGTACCGCGACACAGCTGCTTTATAAACACGCAGGCCAGTACGGACAAGAGAGCACGAAAGCCCCTGAAACCACTGGACGGCTGCAATTATTTTATATCAGGAAAAAGGCTCCAGCAAAGCCCGCGACGCCATGAGGGATTAAGAGGGTCAGAAAATGGATGAATGGATGTTCAGACATGTTTGTGTAACAGCACAAAGCAGAGAGGAAGACCCGCCCGGTAGGTTAAAAAAACATCACTCACTACGGATTATTTAGGTGTTTTTGTCTTGTTAAAATGGGTGGAGGTGTCGGCGACATTGCAGCGTAAACACAGAAGTACTAGTGCCTGTGAACGAGCGGAGGGGAGGTGGTGATCGCTACACTGGCCGGAGAGCCGCCGCTGTCTGGAGCAGCAGGAAGCGGGTGCTGCTCCAGACAGCGGCGGCTACAGACCCCTTGCATCTCCGGCCCGTGTAGCGATAGCTACCTCCCCTCCGCCGCTGTCTGAAGCAGCAACAGTGGCTCTCCGGCCCGTGTAGCGATCGCTACACGGGCCGGAGAGCCGCCGCTGTCTGCTGCTTCAGACAGCGGTGGCTACTGTAGCAAGCCGCCCGTGTAGCGATCGCTACACGGGCCGGAGAAGCCGCTGTTGCTGCTTCAGACAGCGGCGGAGGGGAGGTAGCTATCGCTACACGGGCCGCTTCTCCGGCCCGTGTAGCGATCGCTACCTCCCCTCCGCCGCTATTTAAGTAGAACAATGACTAGAGCAGAATTAAGTTGTAATTTAGCGGAGATGAAGTGTAGACTGCAAATTCTCTCGTAGAATGATGGCTCCCCCAGTCCATTGGGAGTGTCTGCCTGCGCTCTTTTCATTGAAAATATCCATTTCTTTCTTCGTCCTTTCTCCTTCGGTAAACGACAGAAACGTACATCCGACGATTTGGAATGCCTCTCTGTGCAACCGGGAGCACAACAAGTCGTAGGCATTGCTTAGATTCCAAAAATAAACTAACTAAAAGTACGCTCTAAATCACCCATTTTGTCATGTAGTAGACAGGCTGTCAGGCTAGCCTGCCCACCAAGATGGAGGCGCGCACCCCCGATCACGTGACTGTGACGTCAGATGCAAGGGGTCTATTTGTAGGTTTATGTGTTTAAACGCTTAATACCTGTCTCGCTGCGCGCTCAATGTGTGTGTGTGTGTGTGTTCGCGGCGCGCTCCGCGCAGCACGGATTTGCCGACAGACACACACACACACACACACACACACACAGCGGAGGAGAGATCGCTGAAGTGACTTAAGTTATATATTTGCCCCCCCAGGTGGTAATTATTCTATAAATATTAAAATATAAAAGCTTTCAGCACATGCTGGGGCGGAGGGATATCACATCACATGTGGTATCCCTCCGCCCCTCTGGTCGGTAAAATCCCTGCAAATTCTAATGTAAAAATTTAAAATTTAAAAATAACTTACCGAAAATCTTTGCTCTCATGTCATGTTCAAAACATTCTTCTTCGAAATGGTCACTGCATATGACGTGTTTTCTCTCTGGCCAGCTCTCTTCAAGATGGCAATCCAGCTACGAGCCCGGTTAGCTCATGGAAAGTTGAAATAAGCAATGTTTTTTCCAATTTTACCAGTTGTGTTGGAACATCCAATGGCCATGTACGTGGGCTTTGTTGCTTCAGCAATAGCTCCTGCGAATGTCAATGGTGAAGTCCTCTGGAAATCCGAAAAAATTGTTGATGATCAGCTGTGTAAAACGGCTCCAACTTGGCTGGTCAGATCGACTCGGGCGCTTCCCGATGACGTCATCATAAGGCAAATCCCTCCAAAACAAACTGCCCGTGGTCCCCATTTGTTACAAATCAAATTTATTTTGTTAATTTACGGTTATTTTCCAGTAACTTAATCAAGACATGAAAACTTTTAACATATTTTTGGAATGCTTCTGTGGTAGTCTGACAATTTAATCGGTAATTTTGCCGGATCAAAGTTATATCTTAAGAGAAATTCCTTCCTCCAATTTTTTTTTAAAGTTGTGAAGGGAAAATAAACCATAAATTCTTTTAATTTTTAATAAAAGTCTGCAGCCATTTTAATTTAATCACGACATTAATCACTTTAAAATCAATAACGTTTGTTCCTTCTTTTTCTACTGATGAATTTAATTATGTTTTATTGTAGTATTTGGTATATTTAAGATATATGCTGGATAAATTAATCTGGCTAATGTGAAAAAAATCGTTTTTTAAAGCCAAAGGGAAATTAAATATTGGGTGAAAATGTAATTCTCTGAAATTGGCACGGCTTGGAGTCGAACCTTCGATCTTCTGCTTTGCAGCCCAACACCTAACCCACTCCCCCACAACACCAGTGCCGTGCTCAGCCGCGCATTTTTGAAAGGTCAACTGTGTTGAAGAAGTGGTTTTTGGTGAATTTTGTGTTGAAGAAGTGTTTTTTTGTGAATTTTGTTCCAACCGTAAGCCGAAACGGCGTCAAGTACAAAAAGCCCTGATCGCGGCGTCGAGACCAACATTTCGATATATAGTATGTGGGGGTAGACCCTACGGTTCGGGCTGTATTAACGGTACTATAATAATAAAGAAACCCTTATTAGGTGCATAGCATAAGGCCTCCGCCATGCATTTTCAATGCATAGGCGGGCGCCTAACTAGAATCGTTCAACTTCTGAAGAAGTTGAAGAAGGCGCCCGCCTGGTGGTGCACGTAACCATCAAAGACAAAGCTTCCGAGTTCCTTGGTTGTAGGCTTTTATCACTTGGGGATTTTAAATCAAATCTTCTGAGTGTGAAAACGATTTGTCTTCGTCAAAACCAGCCGACAGGAGAAGGTCTGCATCCAAGCAGCATGGAAAATTGGTGTTATTAAAACATGATTAAATACTTCAATGTAGCATGAAAAAAATGAAATATGTGAATAAAAATCTTAAAGGCATTACAAACTACTAAAGGAAGTACAAACTGTGAAGCAGAAGTTGGTGAGACCTTCCTAGAGCTACTTCCGGTTAGCAACATGCTAAGCGTTAGCCGCTAACATGGTCGAGTCCAGTATCACCGGGTGATTGTACTCTGTTAGTTTGGTCCAAATCCTGTACTGGGAAGTTCCTCAAAAAAAGGTGCCAATACTTAATGTCACTAAAGCTCACCAAAGGGCAAAGCTTCCAAGTTCCTTGGTCGTAGGCTTTTATCACTTGGGGATTTTAAATCAAATCTTCTGAGTGTGAAAAGGATTTGTCTTCGTCAAAACCAGCCGACAGGAGAAGGTCTGCATCCAAGCAGCATGGAAAATTGGTGTTATTAAAACATGATTAAATACTTCAATGTAGCATGAAAAAATGAAATATGTGAATAAAAATCTTAAATGCATTACAAACTACTAAAGGAAGTACAAACTGTGAAGCAGAAGTTGGTGAGACCTTCCTAGAGCTACTTCCGGTTAGCAACATGCTAAGCGTTAGCCGCTAACATGGTTGTGTCCAGTATCACCGGGTGATTGTACTCTGTTAGTTTGGTCCAAATCCTGTACTGGGAAGTTCCTCAAAAAGGGTGCCAATACTTAATGTCACCAAAGCTCACCAAAGGCCATGTGTCAGATCGGCCTCCTTTAGCAACTAAGCCTCACCAAGTCTGGGCCCAGAACTCAACATTTGACAAAAATGGTGTGTAGTGCCATTTCCCACAGGTGAGTGGTGCTGTATTGGCCGGGGGGTAGTTCTTGCTGTTGCAATTTTTTCATCATTCATTCATTTACATCAGTTGTTCACATTATTTATTTGTTACTTGTAAAAAAGAAAAAAAATATTTGGCACCCCCAGCGGGTTGCGAACCTGCAACCTTTGGTGCACCAGCCCAACACCTAAACCACTGTACCAAAAAAAAGTGCCATGCTGAGCTCTGCATTTTTGAGAGGTCAACTGTGTCTAGGAAGTGGTTTTGAGAAGTGGTTTTTGGTTAATTTTGTCACCACGGTAACTTTAAATGGCGTCAAGTACAAATAGCACACTTCGCGGCGTCGAGACGCACGTTTTGATATATAGTTTGTGGGGGTACAGCCTACGGTTGGGGCTGTGTTAACGGTGACGGAAGAATAAAAAACAATATTAAAGAAACCCTTATAAGGTGCATAACATAAGGCCTCCGCCATGCATTTTCAATGCATAGGCGGGCGCCTAATAATAAAGAAACCCTTATTAGGTGCATAACATAAGGCCTCTGCCATGCATTTTCAATGCATAGGCGGGCGCCTAATAAAGAAACCCTTATTAGGTGCATAACATAAGGCCTCCGCCATGCATTTTCAATGCATAGGCGGGCGCCTAATAAAATATATTGCACTTCTCCCAGTAACCCGTCATGGGTTACATGTTGTAAATGTCCACTGAAAAGACAGCGCTCGCCCGCCCACAGCTCGCTGTATGCGCGTGTGTAGTCCTTGGCTTCACTACGGGTGAACAGTCTTGGCGTAAAAAGAACAACTGATGGTTGTCAACGGAGCACCGACCAGAGCCAACACAATACGCCACTACGCCGTACTATCCGGCGCCACGCGTAACCACAGCAATGGCACTAGCGTACGCTCTATTAGCACGCGAGCATACCCGTATGCACACAGACAGGACAAAACGGCAGCGTCTAGATTAGAAATGGAGGACAGTTAGGATTAAAATTTAAAAGTTCATGCACCAGCGACAGCCACTACTCACCATTCAAGGCACTAAAACAACATGCAAGCCGTGCAGAGAGAAGCAGGGGAAGTGATCACCGCAGCCAGGAGACAGAATATATACAACTAAACATCTACAGACTCTAGCGGCCAATCACGGGCCCGATCCCTCACCGTTAAGATGTGAAGTGGCTCCTCGGTCCGCACATGTCTCCGCGCGGGTCCGTACTACAATAAAGAGTACTATTAGCGGACGGCTCTACAGTTTAAATTGGAGACATTGGGATCTCCTTACCTGCTGCGGGCTGCAGACAAACGCAGAAGTGAATGCCGGAGGGCAGACCCTCGCGAGAAGTCAAAAGGGGGAACAGCAACCAAGACAGTGCTTTTATGGCCTGACCGCCAGTGCAGGCAGCCAATGAGAACCCCGTCCCTCAAGTGGCCAGGCCTACATGGTGTATTACTACATATGTGAACATTTACAAAGTAATGACCTACTTAAGGAGTTTCAGTCAGGCTTCAGAGCTCATCATAACACTGAAACAGCTCTGGTGAAGGTCACTAATGATATTCTAATAGCCTCAGATAATGGACTTGTGTCTGTACTTGTCCTGTTAGATATCAGTGCTACATTTGATACAGTTGATCACAATATTCTCCTACAAAGACTTAAGCATACTCTAGGGATTAGCATTAGGCTGGTTTTAATCCTTTCTGTTGTACATATTCCAGTTTGTTCATGTCATGTTTTTGAGATGCTTAGCCCACATGAAGATAAGAACGGGTGACCAGAGCACAGTTTTAAGATATTTATTAAGAAGAATGCAGTAAATAAAGCAAGAATATTATCGCCTGGACGAGGCCTGAATGTCAGGGCGGGGTTGACTGTAAGAGAGAGGGGAGAAAATTAATTGAAGGCAAGAACCAGGAACGTGCCAAATCACACGCTGCTTACCATGTAGCAGGAGAGACCTAACTGGGGAAGAGTAGCGCCTAGGGAACCCTGTGTGCCTACTCTAGACGGTGGGTGGTGGCTGGAGGGCGGCAGATGGAGCTGGCGAGAGATCCGAAGCAAACCTCAACTGACGGGAGCGACAAACGGATTAACCAGAGTTCAGGAGTCTTGGAGGAGTCTGTGGAATCCGGGAGGGGGGAACCTCGAGCCCGTCTTGGTAACACCTAGGAAGTACGAGGGGGAGCGCCAGAGCAGAATCTGAGCTGATGATTCCACAGGTTCAAAAATATCTTCGGAGCTTCGAGACTGGTGAGTGCACCCATGCACACAAAACTGTAACAAAAACAGGAGATCCAAAGTTAGTTCAAAATAAAAGAGACGAAGACTTACGAGCAGGTACTAAGGCTTGGACAGGGCCACGTCGTACCACAACTGGTTAAGGCTCTGGCATCTTCCGTCTGTCAGCGCTCTGCTTAAGAAGCCAGAGGAAGCTGCCTCTGACGAGCTGCAGGTGTGGGGCACGTCCCCTCAGCCACCACCTGTGGAGGTAATCAAAGCAGGCACACAAGTAGAACCCTGACAGTTCATGTTAATAATAAATCTTCTTCAAACTCTAGGGTCACTTGTAGAGTACCACAGGGTTCACTCCTTGGACCAATGCTTCCGATTGGCAGAATTATCAGACAGCATGGGATACATTTCCACTGTTTTGCTGATGACATAGACACTAGAGATAGTCGGGCTCACCTGGATTCATGGCTCTGGAACCAGTCTCCTTGAGAGGGGTTCGCCATTCTTCCACTCTGGAGTTGCCCCTGGTGAGAGGCGCCGAGCTGGGGTGGGCATACTTGTTGCCCCTCATCTCGGTGCCTGCACGTTGGGGTTCCCCCAGGGGAACGAGAGGGTGGCCTGCCTCCGCATTCGTGTGGGGGGGATGGGTTCTCACTCTTGTTTGTGCTTATGCGCCAAACCACAGTTCAGATTACCCACCCTTTTTGGAGTCCTTGGATGGGGTACTGGAGAGTGCCCCTCCTGGGGACTCCCTCATTCTTCTGGGAGACTTCAACTCTCACGTTGGCAATGACAGTGGGACCTGGAGGGGCGTGGTTGGGAGGAACGGCTCACCTGATCTGAACTCGAGTGGTGTTTTGTTGTTGGACTTCTGTGCACATCATGGATTGTCCATCACGAACACCATGTTCAAGCATAAGGGTGTCCACATGTGCTCTTGGCACCAGAGCACCCTAGGCCGCAGTTCAATGATCGACTTATGTTTCATCTGACCTGCGGCCGCATGTCTTGGGCACTCGGGTGAAGAGAGGGGCAGAGCTCTCCACCGACCACTACCTGGTGGTAATTTGGCTCCGATGGTGAGGGAGGAAGCCGGTCAGACCTGGCAGGCCCAAACATATTGTGAGGGTCTGCTGGGAATGTCTGGCAGAGTCCCCTGTGAGACGGAGCTTTAACTCCCACCTCTGGGAGAGCTTTGAACACGTCCCGAGGTAGGCGGGGGACATTGAGTCTGAATGGACCATGTTCCGCGCCTCTATTGTTGAGGCGGCTAGTCGGAGCTGTAGCTGCACGGTTGTCGGTGCATGTCACGGTGGCAACCCTCTAACACGCTGGTGGACACCAGCAGTCAGGGAAGCCGTCAAACTGAAGAAGGAGTCCTACCGAGCTTTATTAGCCTGTGGTACTCTGGAAGCAGCTGATGTGTACCGGCAGTCAAAGCGGCAGGCGGCTCGGCTGGTCGCCAAGGCAAAAACTCGGGCATGGGAAGAGTTCGGAGAGCCCATGAAGAAAGACTTCCGCACGGCTTCGAAGTGATTCTGGTCCACTATTCGGCGTCTCAGGAGGGGAAAGCAGTGCAGTACCAACACTGTTTATAGTGGGGGTGGTGTGCTGCTGACCTCAACTCGGGACGTCGTGAGTCGGTGGGCAGAATACTTCGAAGACCTCCTTAATCCCACCAACACGTCTTCCATTGTGGAAGCAGAGCCTGGGGACTCTGGGTCGGGTTCTCCCATCTCTGGTGCTGAAGTCGCCCTAAGAAGGGGTGTCAGGTCTCTGTATGACCAGTGTCAGAGCCTGGTCCGCATTGCCGGCAGTAAGTCAGACTCCTTTCCGGTTAGAGTCGAACTCTGCCAAGGTTGCCCTTTGTCACTGATTTGTTCATAATTTGTTCATAATTTTTGTGGACAAAATTTCTAGGCGCAGCCAAGTAGTTGAGGGGATTCATTTTGGTGGCCATATGATTGCCTCTCAGCTTTTCGGGGATGACTGTGGCTGCTGCTGAGTGTGAAGCGGCAGGGATGAGGATTAGTGCCTTCAAATCCGAGACCATGGTCTTGAGCCGGAAAAGGGTAGAGTGCCTCCTCCGGGTTGGGGAGGATGTGCTACCCCCCGTGGAGGAGTTTAAGTATCTTGGGGTCTTGTTCACGAATGAGGGGAAGATATAGCTGGAGACCGACAGGCAGATTAGTGCAGCGTCTGCTGTGAAGTGGGCGCTGTACCGGTCCGTTGTGGTGAAGAGAGAGCTGAGCCAAAAGGCGAAGCTCTCAATTTACCGGTCGATCTACGTTCCAACCCTCATCTATGGTCACGAGCTTTGGGTCATGACCAAAAGAACGAGATCCCGGATTCAGGCAGCCAAAATTAGTTTTCTCCGTAGTGTGTCTGGGCTCTCCCTTAGAGATAGGGTGAGGAGGTCACTCATCCGGTGGATACTCAGAGTAGGGCCGCTGCTCCTCCACGTCGAGAGGAACCAGTTGAAGTGGCTCGGGCATTTGGTTAGTATGCCTCCTGGATGCCTCCAGGGTGAGATGTTCCAGGCACATCCCACTGGGAAGAGACAAAGAGGACGACCCAAGACACGCTGGAGGGATGATGTCTCTCGGCTGGCCTGGGATTGCCTTGGGATTCCCCCGGAGGAGCTGGCCCAAGTGGCTGGGGAGAGGAATGTCTAGGCCTCCCTACTGAAGCTACTACCCCCATGACCCGACCCCAGATAAGGGGACAATGCATGGATGGATGAAAGATGGAGCAGAAATATAATTTCATCATTGCTTTGAGTTTCTGCTGCTGATTTATTCAACTAAAGAATAAAATCTGTAATTTAAAAACATGTCAGAAACAAGATGTAAATGTGTCAGGTCTAAATACCTAAAACATCATACAACACAGGGAAAGAAAGGTACAAAGACAATTAGTTCGCGAGGAGAGTAGAAAGAGACTGTACAGTTACAATCTCCAACCCACTCTATTGGTCTCAGCGTTCTCCTCGGGTTTTATTAAGTTTGGGGCGTTTCCCTAGTTACAGGACTGAGGCTGTACTGAAGGGTGGGGGAACATATAGTTTACAGCCTCAGTTGTCAACAAAGATACACAGCTGAGTAATCACGTTCAGTCAGCACATAATCTTGTATCTGAGTCTTCTTGTTTCAGGAAGGGAAAAAACAGAGTGTAATCTGTTTCTTCGCACAGACATCATTAAGCTATCATGTGGGTAATATGATTATATCAGAAGCTTACATTACTACATCATAACAACATAAATCGGTTAATGAAGTATAAACATTAATGTACTGGCCTGCGTGTTAGGCAGGTATAAGGCAGCTGTATATGTCGCAGTACGAAACACTTGGCCAGCATTTCACAGGCTTGCTCAATCACTTCAGGCTTTTGCTGTGTGGATCTGGCAACCTGATACCATCAACCATCAACTTACTCTTAAAACGATCTTGTGATACGTTATCTAAAGAAGAGAAATACGTCGAGATCTCTGTTTGCGTCCGCCTTTGTGTTCGTCTTTTGCCTACCAGTCCGGCGCGCATGCGCTAAAAAACCCCGGATCAAAACAATAACAATGAACTGGTCTATTGATAGAAAAAAATCTGAGTTTTACTGAAATGTTGAAAATTTATCAGAGAAACAGAAGAGATTGAGCAGAAAATGAATCAAACACAGAAGATAATCTGTTTATTGCTCATTAAACACATGAAGTAGAACTGCAGCAAATTTGCAAAAGGAAGATTTAACATGTGAATGTAAAAAGTGTTTAGAAAAATAGGAGCCGACAGAAACAGATAATGTCCAGAGATTGAGAAAAACTGGCCAACATTTCAATGAAATCTGACTGATGAATGAAAGTAAAAAACCAAGAGAGAAAGTCAACATGCTGATATTCAGAGTGAAGCTTTGACTGGAAACAGGCAGAAAAACAACATGTGGATCCTGGAATAATCCCAGCTTCCATCTTTAAAGGACTGGAAGAGGAAGAAGTTTCCAAGGAATCATTTAGAAAAGTTTCACAAAGAAACAGATTGAATCCATGAATGTGAAAACGTGTTTCTGAGTGAAAGAGACAGACATGAACAGACTGAACTATCTGTTCAACAGGGAGAGGCTTTCTCTGACAGGAGGAGACTCTTTAGACTCAATCAGCACAAAAACACTGAGGAACCAGAACTGGACCAGAACCCAAAACCAGGAAGCAGAGGTTCAGTGAATGTGGTGTTGAAGGTGTGGAGGTGGATCAGTGAGTCAGAGGAGACTCTGTAGAAGGACAGAATACCAGCAGGACAGTCCACATACACTGCTACTCTGTGGGAGACGGAGGAGGAGGAGATAGATGTTCCTGTGTTATTGTGCCAGACATAGTAACCACGATCATCAGAGCAGCTCAGCCTCCAGGACTGATCATTAGATCCAAACCAACAGTCTCTACTGTCTCCTCTCCTCCTGATTCTTCTGTAACTCACTGATATATTAACTTCTCCTCTCCACTCGACCTCCCAGTAACAGCGACCAGTCAGACCATCTCTACACAGCAGCTGGGGAACTTCAAATCTGTCTGGATGATCAGGATACGACTGAAGCTCCTCCACTAGTGTCACTTTCCTGTTGTCTTCGGACAGTTTGAGTTTTCTGCTCACTGTGTTTGTGCCAATTGTGAGTTGACAGGAATCTGATGGAAAGGACAAAGACAATCCAGCTGTAGTTATTGATAATTTATTGACACTATGATGATGACTCCTGAATGAGTAATAGGACAGTTTGAAGATGATTGGATGTGAGCTGCTTTGTTGTCATGAATCAGTTTTTGGATCAGTTGTCAGACTTCTTATCTGATTTGGTGTTAAACACTGACAAGGTTATTATAGTGGGGGATTTCAACATCCATGTTGACACTGAATGTGATAACCTTAGTGTAGCCTTTAAAACTATCCTAGACTCAATTGGTTTTGCTCAAAATGTCCAAAAACCGACGCAGTCTTGGTTACATACTTTAGACCTTGTGCTGACATATGGCATTGATTGTGAAGAATTAACAGCATTTCCTCACAGCCCTGTCCTATCTGATAACTTTTTAATAACATTTGAGTTTAATCTAACTGAGTTCTCCACCCCCAAAAGAGGATTCCATTATCTTTATCGGAAAATGCTGTATCAACCTTTTAAGAGTCTGTCGCCCTTTTAATATCTTCAAAATTGCAGAAATGCCCTGGAAATAGCAGCAATGTTGTTTTTTCTAATTCACAAATAGATGTCTTTGTTAACGGTGTGACTTCCTCATTGCGTTCTGCATTAGATAATGTAGCTCCCTTGGAAAGGAAGGTGATTATTCACAGGAAGCTGGCCCCCTGGTTTAATTCAGAGCTGCGTTCCTTGAAGCACAATGTTAGGAAATTGGAGAGAAAATGCCGCTCTACACACCAAGAGGAATCCTACCGAATTTGGAAAGACAGTCTATTGTTGTATAAAAAGAGCCTTCACAGAGTTAGGGGAGCATATTTTTCATCATTAATTGAGGAGAATAAAAATAATCCTAGATTTCTCTTCAGTACAGTTGCCAAACTTGCTCAGAGTCACAGCTCTGTTGATCCATCCATTCCCTTAGCTCTTAGCAGTAATGATTTTATGGGATTCTTCATAAATAAAATTGACTCCATTAAAAATAAAATAATTGGCATCCTCCCAAACATGATTCCCTCATCCTCAGTAAGTGAGGCAGTGCTGAAGGAATCTTTAGAACCTGCACAGTGTCTGAACTGTTTAGAAGCAGTAGAGCTTTCGGAGTTATCTAAAATTTTAGCTTCATCTAAACATTCTACCTGTATGTTAGACCCAATCCCAACCAAATTGTTTAAGGAGGTATTCCCTTTGATCAGTGGCCCTATTTTAATCTATCCTTAGTAAATGGATATGTACCACAGGCTTTTAAAGTAGCTGTTATTAAACCTTTACTTAAAAACCCTTCTCTTGATCAAGATGAGTTAGTAAATTACAGACCTATATCTAATCTTCTTTTATTATCTAAAATTCTTGAGAAAGTAGTCGCTAATCAACTTTCTAAACATTTACAAAGTAATGACCTACTTGAGGAGTTTCAGTCAGGCTTCAGAGCTCATCATAGCACAGAAACGGCTCTGGTGAAGGTCACTAATGATATTCTCATGGCCTCAGATAATGGACTTGTGTCTGTACTTGTCCCGTTAGATCTCAGTGCTACATTTAATACAGTTGATCACAATATTCTCCTACAAAGACTTGAGCATACTTTAGGGATTAAGGGGAAAGCATTAGGCTGGAGTACCACAGGGTTCAGTCCTTGGACTAATTCTCTTTACTATATATATGCTTCCGATTGGCAAAATTATCAGACAACATGGGATTAATTTCCACTCTTATGCTGATGACACTCAGCTATATTTATCTATAAATCCTAATGAATCCAATCAATTACTTAAACTACAGGCATGTCTTGATGACATCAAAAGCTGGATGACTTTAAATTTTCTTCATTTATATTCTGACAAGACAGAAATTGTAATCTTTGGACCAGAGTCCTCAAAAAATAAACTTCTCAACCAATCGCTTAATCTGGATGGCATTAACTTGGCCTCTGGTAATAAAGTAAAAAATCTTGGTGTTGGTTTTGACCAATACATGTCATTTAAATCCCATATTAAACAGCTTTCCAGAGTTTCCTTTTTTCACCACAGGAATATTGCCAAAATTAGAAACATTCTGTCCAGGCGCGATGCTGAAAAACTACTCCATGCATTTGTTACTTCAAGGCTGGACTATTGTAATTCTTTACTATCAGGAAGTCCACAAAATGCAGTTCAAAGTCTTCAGCTGATCCAAAATGCTGCAGCAAGAGTTCTGATGAAAATCAACAAGCGGGATCATATTTCCCCAATTTTAGCTTCCCTTGATTGGCTTCCTGTTAAATCAAGAATATAATTTAAAATTCTCCTTCTAACGTATAAACCCCTTAATAATCAAGGCCCATCATATATCAGAGCTCTGATTACCCCGTATGTTCCTAACAGAGCGCTCCACTCTCAGACTGCAGGTCTGCTGGTGGTTCCTAGAGTCTCTAAAAGTAGAATGGGAGGCAGATCCTTTAGCTATCAGGCTCCTCTCCTGTGGAACCAACTCCCAGTTTTGGTCTATGAGGCAGACACCCTGTCTACTTTTAAGACTAATCTGATCATTTCATCTTTTAACCTTTTGTTCTTTCTCTTTTTTTTTCATAGTAGGTACACCTGGTCTGGCATTCTGTTAACTGTGGCATGATTCAAGGAAGACAGATCACCCGCTATCACCATCTAATGTAGAACAAATTACTGGATCAATGTGTGCTTCTGTGCTTGTTAATGGGGTGTTTTTCTTCCCACTGTTGCTTCATGCTTGCTCAGTATGAGGGACTGCTGTAAAGCCATGGATAATCCAGACAACTCTCCCTGTGGCTCTACGCTTCTTCAGGAGTGAATGCTGCTTGTCGGGACTTTGATGCAATCAACTGGTTCCCTTACATAGGAAAGCTTTTAGACCAATCTGTATAATCTGATTGATTTTGACTTTGTAAAGTGCCTTGAGATGACATGTTTCATGAATTGGTGCTATATAAATAAAATTGAATTGAATCAAATGAAAAACACACTTACACTTCCTCAGACTTGGTGTCAACCATCGGACTCCAGCAGGCTCCACTCTGAAAGGAGGAGGGGGGTCAGACCATAAGTCTCTTTCAGCAGCAAACATGGACATTACATGTCTCTCAGACACACATTGTCCTCCACTGAGAAAGGACCAGTCCAACATTGTTGGCTACGACTCTGACAGTTTTTTTTCCAGATTCTGTTTCTGTCATCCTCCTGGAACAAAAGACTTTTCAATTATCAGCAACAAGGTGGCTCAAATAGTCTTCAATTTTATTAAACATGCCTCACATCACCATAACACGATGAACTACTGTAAACCCAGCCACACTTCTCCCTAAAGAGGAGGATTAGGAAAGTCATGACTGCGCAGCTGTCTTAAATGTTGTTTGTACCCCTCATCCTGACATACAAGTCACCCCTTTGTCTAACGCCGATCTTGTATTGTATGTTGACGGCTCCTCCTCCAGTTCTGCTCCAGGTTTAAATCGAAACAGGTTTGATGTGCATTCTGACTCAGATGTTTAGCACTCAGGTCCATTACCACACCACTACTCTGCTCAAACACCTGAACTCATTGCTTTAACTGAGGCTTGTAAGTTGGTGGAAGGAAAAATTGTGGTATGGACACACAGACTGGATCATGTGTCCAGAGGGGTGATGCTGGATTTGGTTGAAAAATATTGGTACACAAATTATTTAATATGACTGAGGAAAGTGCCTTGAGATGACATTTTTCATGGATTGGCACTATTTAAATAAAATGTATATTAAATTCAGCGATAGCTGAAAATTACTGCAAAACGTGTTTGATCTCTGCTTCTCACAACACGTCTAGGGTTCCTGCACAGCCACAACCATCACACCCCTCTCCAAAATTCGATCTAATGATGGAACAAATCATCAGATCAACATCTGATGATGGATTTCATTGAGCTGACAACTGCTGAAGAAAAGAAATATTGTCTAGTGCTTGAGGATATATCCAAGTATGTTGAAGCTTTTCCAACAAAACACGCAGACAGCAGTGCCATCGCCAATGCTTTATTGATGGAGATCCTACCACGCTGGGGGTTCCCGGAAGTCATTTCCAGTGATAATGGGACACATTTTGTAAACAAAGCTCTGCAGGAAATCAGCAAACTTCTGCATTTCCTATTAAGAACAAATTGTGCTTAACATCCACAATCAGAGAGAGCTGTGGGAAAGGAAAATGGCACTATCAGAATCAGAATCAAGTTTATTGCCAAGTAGGTTTACACTTATAAGGAATTTGACTTGGTGTTGATGGTGCAGACAAAAAATAAGATAAAATAAAGTAGATATATATACAGAAGCTATATACACAGTCAACTGTGTGTTAATGTAACGCAGAAACTTGTAAGTCCTGAACGGGGGAGAGAGACAGTGTCCAGAGTCACGGGTGGCTCTCGGCCTAGTTGATAAGGCCGGTAGCAGATGGGAAAAAGCTGTTCTTGTGGCGGGAGGTTCTGGTCCTGATGGACCGTAGCCTCCTGCCAGAGGGAAGTGTCTGAAATAGTCTGTGACTGGGGTGCGAGGGATCAGCCACAATCTTCCCTGCATCTTCCCTCCTCTTCCTGGAGAGAAGGAAGATTACAGAGCTAATATCAGTCCCTTTGAAATCCTTTTGGGAGACCTGCAAGTACGGGGTAGGACCCAATTCTAATTTATCCACATTAACAACTGCTCATTTTGAACACTCCATGTTAGAATATTGTAAGTGTCATGATTTTTCTTCGTGTACCCGGACAGAGCACACACACACAGAGCTAGTTTTTGAAGTTTATTGAAAGTAATAAGTTGTGGATGATGATGACAAGAGTTAATTACCGGACCGGAGATGATGGGTGCAGGAGCACGCTGTCTGGAAGAGACTGGAGAACACGGAGCAGGAACCAGAGGTGCAGTGAGAGAGTTCTTTGAGATGCAGGGCTGCTGTCGAACCAGAGGTGCAGTGATAGAGAGTTCTTGGAGAATATAAACCTGACCAGGGTGGGCAGAGGGAGGCTCAGGACGGAGGGATAGGGTGAAAACAAAATAAACCTAACCAGGGTGAATAAACGGAGATTGAGAACACTGGGAAATTAAAGAACGCCGGGGATCCCAGGAGACTAGAGAATGCTGAAGAACTAGAGAGCGTTACAGAACGCTGGGGAACTAGAGAGTGTCAGGAAACGCTGGGGAACTAGAGAGCGTTAGGAAACGCTGTGGAACTAAAGAACACTGGAATAACTCAGGAACTAGGGGGCGCTAGAATAACTAGAGGGCCCTGGGATATTGCAGGAATCTTAAAAACACAGGATTTTTTAGCACAGGATCCTTGAAAGCACAGGACAACTTTACAGCGTGTGAGAACGCTGGAGAACTCAACATGGTTGAGTTCTCAACTTTGGTTGGCCGGCGGAGCAGGGCTTTCGGCGGCCGGCAGGATTGAGCTTAATCCAGCCGGCTCCTGAACTAAAGCTCTGTGTGTGCTTGGGTTCATGTTTGGCCGACTCATACCATTACAGTAAGGTTCTGTCATGTTCTCTTTCCCATCAGGCCGTGAGAGCTGCATTACCCCCAGTGGCTGACAAAATCTTGCATCATTTCCAGCCAGGACAGTGGGTGCTGATCCGAGGCACCAGAAGTAGCCACTGGAGAGACAAGCGTTGGACCGGTCCGTTCCAGATCCTGCTGGTGACCCATACTGCCCTAAAGGTCCAAGAAAGGATCACCTGGATCCAAATCACACAGTGCAAAGTGTTCAAGGAGACACCACCTGAACAGCATCCGTTTTAGAAACCCCTACCTACAGTGGCTTCCAACTAGCGCCCACCTTTACCAGGCCGGTAACAGGGTAGTTTGAATCGCAGACGCCACTCTGGAGAGGCAGTGGGATTTTTATTTTATTTTTTTCATTTTTTATGTTTTAAAAATAAGAAAAACAGTACTAAGTATGAGAAGAAAGGACAGTCCATATCAAAGCCAAGGTTAACATAGAGCTATACAGAAGATTGAAGGTTTCAGAACTGGTAATTGGCATCACACTTCTTTTTATCACTCCTGTGCTCATCGGGGAAAAAGTACAGCACAAACACTTAATGACTAACCTGAGTAATCACCTAAATCATACTCATCGGGTGACTCGAAGAGAGACCCATCACTTCAGGGACTATAATGATCACGCTGACATCTGGTGGAATCTAACGCATCAAACTGTACAGAAAATGAGAAATTACCGTTGTTACGTGTGTTCTTTGATTCTACATGCTTTTGACAACCATCCATTGTTAGTAACGGTTCCCATTGACACTGCCTATACTCTAGCCAGCTTTTTCTCTAGTCGTAAATCTGACAGGTTAGTGGAGACCATTTTTCTGTCGGTAAGGAATTACACCATAAGACTGAAAAGAGAGATCTGATGTGACCAATTTAACTACCATTACATGAACCTTTACAAGTTTTGTGGTACTAGGAATCCCATAAGAGATCCAGACATCTGTGTAGCGCAGGAATTATTCACACCTTATTTTCTGGGAAGGACAGTAAGTTGTAAATTTATCATACCTGCTTCATGTGTAATGACCCATATAAATCACTCCTTCAAGTCATGTGTGGTTAGATCTGATCCTTATACAATTCCAGCATCTTCAGTCCAAGTACCCTTTGTTTTAACCTTTAATCTTACAGCTTTGCCAGATGGGAGTAAACTGTATGGTACAGGTAAATTAACCCCAGTCATGGTTATTTTTCCCAGCAGAGATAGATATTCGTGTCCTAAGAACATGGTTTGGATATGTAGAATTAGATCACATTTGTATCTGCCTGCTGATTGGTCTGGAGTGTGTTATTTAGCACATGCCATTACCACTTATCATTCAATTAACTTGTTACTGAAACCCGAAGGCAAGGTTTAAACGGCAAAAGAGAGCATGGATTCCACATGGGCTAGAGATCTTGGGTACCTTATTTTTTCATTATGGTGTTGCTAATGCAGCACATAGAATTAATGACCAGTCCGTTGAATTAAAAAATCTCACTGGTTTAAATGAAAAAGGTTTCTCTTCTCTGACGAAGGAACAACAGGCTGTCAGAAGTATGGCATTTCAAAACAGACTGGCTCTAGATTGGGGAAGAATGCTGCACTTTTATTCCTGATGCGTCTAACAACATGACCAACATCCATGATAAATTACAACAGTTGCTGATAGAAATACTGGTTCATCCTTGGATCCTGTGTCAAATGAAATCTGGTTCATTTCTGGTGGTTAGGCCTCCTGGTTAAGGAAGATTGGAGGAATTCTATTTTCTTTTTGTTTTTTCCTTCATGTTGTATTATTCCAACGGTTAAGAGAACGCTGATGAAAATGACCACTGTGCTGAAGATCAATACTGGTGCAGACTTGCTTTTTCTTTATGGTGACTATGATCTGGAGAAGTATCTTGTTTCTGCACTAAAAAAAACAATGACAGTACTGATGAAGTTGGATTTTACATTACTTACAGAGTGCTATAATGATGTAATAACTCCAGATGGGGAGTTAATACTGATGTTCAGTATTCTAGTAATTTAAATGAAGTAAGATGTATCCTTTAACTTTTCTTATTATTATTATTATTAAAAGTTTTTTCTTTGATTATGTACTTTTTACACAATTTCCTTTATGACTATTAAAGGCTAACAATGTTTTCAAAATTTTCTTTATTGTGTGATGATTTCATAATCAGACAAAAAGATTGTTGTGGAAAATTGTATTGATGTATGTATGTCTGATTACATCTGGTCTGGATAACTTTTCCATGTGAAAGAAGCTCCCATGCTTACAAATTTACTGTGTTTCAACATCCAAGGATACAGAGAGGAGTTGAGTTTGAAAGGAACAGCATTGTACCTGTGCCTGCACTCTGAATAATACTCCCACTTTCTTTGTTAACCCAGAATGTATAAAAGTTTACTGTTTTCTTTTTCTCTTCACTCTGTTTCCTTACTGCATTAGGGGACAGAGACATTCAAACGCTTCTCGCCTTTGAATTAAATAACTTACAAAGACAAAGATGCATCTTTTCTGTTGATTAAAAATGAGTGGTGTGCTTACTTAATTGATAATCTTTAATATCCAATACAAGACAATCATCATGAGCCTGCCAGGATTTGCATCATCATCTTGAATGTTCTCACTGTGGGACACAGTGTTCCTAATTAAACTTTAGACTTATTTGAATAAACGATGCAATTATTCTGACTACAAGTGATAAGAGGGGTAGGAGAGGGATGGGTGGGATTTAATTGAAGAGCTGGTGGAGATTCTCATTCATCCAGGTCATGGTCATTCCAAAAAAAGTAAAAAACAAAACAACTGGAGTTGTTTTCGGAAGTTTGAAGACGTTTCGCTTCCTATCCAGGAAGCTTTCTCAATTCAAAACGTCTGGAGTAATGTGGAGTATCAAGCTTTATACTACTGCCCAACAAAGCCTTGTAATAGCTTGGATAACATGCAAATTCAACAGAAACAGGTCCACCCCCTTAGTAATGGGAAGTCGTTAAAGTCATTGAATGCCAGCAGATTGAACCGAAACTGGTCCACTCCTCTATAACGAGGAGTCGTTAGGGTTGTTATTGGCCTGGCTTGCAGGAACGATGTTTTGATCACCCGTATGAGGGTGAGAATTGAGTTAATAATTGGCTGGAATTAACTCTATAGCTGTATTGTACATTTTTGAGAGTTGGAACCTAAGGCCTCCTCCTCTGTTTAAGGTTGGTCTTTCTCTCTTAACGTAGATGGCTTCCTTCACACCCCTTTCAAACCATCTGTCCTCTTTGTCCAAAATGTGAACATTTTGGTCCTCAAAAGAGTGTCCTTTGTCCTTTAGGTGTAGGTGGACAGCAGAGTCTTGTCCTGAGGAGGTAGCTCTCCTGTGTTGAGCCATGCGTCTGTGGAGAGGTTGTTTGGTTTCTCCAATATAAAGATCAGAACATTCCTCACTGCACTGAACTGCATACACCACTCCACTCATCTTAGGTTTGGGGGTTTTGTCCTTGGGATGCACCAGCCCCTGTCTGAGGGTCCTGTTTGGTTTGAAATGTACTGGGATTTTGTGTTTGGAGAAAATCCTCTTGAGTTTTTTAGAGACTCCAGCAACATGGGATGACGATGTTTTTGCGTTTATTCTTCTCAACATTATGTTCTGCAGCGGGTCTTTTGGATTTTCTTGCTGATTTGACAAAAGCCCAGTTAGGGTACCCACAGGTTTGGCATCTTTCACTGCAAAAACGGAACTAAAAATAAGTAAAATGTTCTTAAAATTAGTGTATTTGTCTTTGATTTGAGCAGGTAAATAAGATGATTTGCCAGTGGAATAAGATTTTTGTCCTTAAAATAGGAACAACTCATTTCCATCATCTTATTTTAAGTGCAGGATGTCTAATTATCTTATTTTAGGGGTCAAAATACTCATTCCATTGGCAGATAATCTTATTTACCTGCTCAAGTCAAGGACAAAAACATTAACTTTAAGAACATTTTACTTATTTTTAGATCCGTTTTTGCAGTGTTGATGTGTTTCTGTTCCTTGTGCTTCCATTCTGTTTTAGTAGGGACATGCTGGGCCTGGTGTTTTAAGGTTCTGATGACAGAAAGTTTGTGCTCCAGTGGGTGGTAAGAGTCAAAAAGAAGATATTGGTCTGTGTGTGTGGGTTTCCTATACACTTCATTGTTGAGGAATCCATCTCCTTCCATGTTCACCAAACAGTCGAGAAAAGGTAGCTTGTTGTCATTGGCATCCTCTCGAGTAAACTTGATGTTGTTGTCCACCGAATTGATGTGTCTTGTGAAGGCTTCCACCTCTTTTAACTGGATTTTGACAAAAGTGTCATCCACATATCTAAACCAGTGGCTTGGTGGTGTTCATCTGAAGGTTCCCAAAGCTCTCTTTTCTATTTCTTCCATGTAAAGATTGACTACAATTGGTGACACTGGGGATACCATGGATAAACCATGCTTCTGTCTGTAAAAATGATCACTGAACTTGAAATAAGTTGTTGAAAGACAAAGGTCCAGTAGGGCACAGACTGCACCTAGGGTACAGACTGGACATAGGGTACAGATTGGACTGTTATTTTTTTATTTTTTTTTGAAGAATAATTGAAGAGGTATTGATTTATGATCTGGGGTCATAAATCAGTCCAAACTTTGTCATAAAGTACCTCTATACCTTTATTCCTCCATACCTGAGAGTTTCCAGTCTCCAGTGTGGATCCTTCAGTCCAGCCGACAGCAGCTTCTCTCCTGAGTCTCCTGGATGATTGTAGCTCAGGTTCAACTCTTTCAGATGGGAGGGGTTGGAGCTCAGAGCCGAGGCCAGAGAAGCACAGCCTTCCTCTGAGACCAGACAGCCTGACAAGCTGCAGACACACAATTCAACACATGATGTTAACATGAGAATGTAGTGCTCACACACTGCATTTCTTGGATCTTTTGTGTGCTGAGACAGACTAGTCCATTTTAGTAAATGGAAAGAGGAGCAGAAGTTGATGATGCATTATGTTACATTTTTTTAACTTTTTGATTGTTTGATATCTTTATTTTATTTTAAACATGCATATATATTGCAGGGTGCTGTTAAATGGCTGAGCAACCAGTGGGTCCTCTTACTGGTGGGGGCCAAGGCATTTGTCTTCAGCTTCTCTGCACTAATGTAACATATGGTTGTCTGTAGATGAATAACATATCAGAATCAAAATGTCTATTATTGTCATTGTACAACATGTTCCACACATGTACAATGAGATTAAAGCCAGCTCCAAACAGTGCATTAATATCAAAATGTCATACTATCCAAAACATATTCAATTCAATTTTATTTATATAGTGCCAATTCATGAAACATGTCATCTTGAGGCACTTTACAAAGTCAAATTCAATCATATTATACAGATTGGTCAAAAACTTTCCTATATAAGGGAACCAGTTGATTGCTTCAAAGTCCCGACAAGCAGCATTCACTCCTGGAGAAGCGTAGAGCTACAGGGAGAGTCGTGTGCATTGTCCATGGCTTTGCAGCAATCCCTCATACTGAGCAAGCATGCAGCGACATATCCATATATATATATATATATATATATATATATATATATATATATATATATATATATATATATATATATATATATATATATATATAACTATACAAGATACACCTCATGGATGCACTGGGACGCATCATCAGTGATGTATCCTGGGGTCATTGGGTGTTTCGGGTCTCGCAACATCATACACCCTCACCCAGGCGACCCAGCCGGGGGTGATCAGGCCCCGACTTGCGTCCCAGTAGCTGCCCACGGATCTGCCCTCCTTATCCAAAGCCACCTAGTGGCCTTTTCAGCGGCTTCACTTGCGGATTTGATGGCCCTCTTCTTAGACGCTCCTACGATGCCCAGGCAGCTGAGGACCTTGCACAGGGACCTCCCTGCAAAACCCCTACAGCCTACCTCTATAGGCTCATAGAATGTCTTCCAGCCTGCCCCCCTGCACTCCTCCACCAGTTCCTGGAAATTTAGCCCTCTTCCTCTCATTGGCTTCCTCAATGTTTTCTTCCCAGGGCACTGTCAGTTCCAGTATGATCAGATGTTTTGATGACTGAGAGGTCATGATCATATCTGGGCGGAGGGTTGTTGTTGCGATGTGCTGGGGGAACCTTAGTTGCTTACCCAGGTCGACCTGCAGCTGCCAGTCAGATGCTGTGTAGAGCAGGCCTATTGTAGCCCGTTGGTTTGCTCTGGGTTTTTCTCCAGCTCTGACAAAGGAGATTGCCTTCTTTGGAGCCTGTTGTTTGTTGCTGGAGTTGATGGCTGAGGCTACGCTCTCAGCGACTGCCTTGAGCACCTGGTCATGGCGCCAGCGATAGCGACCATCTGCCAGAGCCTTCGGGCAGCCGCTAAGGAGGTGTTCTAAAGAGCCTCTACCAGAGCATAGCGGGCAGGAAGGGGTCTCACTTTTTCCCCACACATGGAGGTTTGCTGGGCTTGGCAGGGCATCGTAGACAGCCTGGACCAGGAAGCGAACCCGCTGGAAATCTGGCTGCAAGATGTTTGTCCAGGTAATCCTTCGCTGTAAAGCGCTCTCCCACCTTGTCCAGGCCCCCTGTTGCCGTAGTCCTACTGCCCTACTCACACGCTCTTCCTCCACACCTGCTCTGACTTCCTCCTGGATCAGGTGGTGCCTTTCCTTCCTTTGTGACTGGCTTATGAGGGTCTTTGGGAAGTATCCCAGGCCTGCTCTGCCTGTTGCCACAGTTCCCACTAGTGCCTTCTGTCGAAGGCGCGACTCTGCCAGCTCCAACGCTTCCCTGGCCTTCCACTTCCTTCCTGTTCTCACCTCTATGCCAGCTGCTGAAACTTTGCCGTCCTTCGAGTCCCTGTACTGCAGCGCTTCTCTGGTGCGTGCCACCATGAATTCTTCTGTGAGGCCACTGAGAGGAAGCTGCAGGATGTTACTCGTCCCATACAGGGCAGCGCTGGTGAGGCTGCGAGGAAGTCCCAGCCACTTTCGAAGAAAGCTGCTGATCTTCCTCTCTAGGGACTCCACTGCTGTCATTGGGACTGCATAAATCAGCAGAGGCCAGAGGATGCAGGGCAGGATTGAGTGCTGGTAGATCCAGGCTTTAAACCTACCGGGTAGGCCAGACTTGTCTACCTTGGTAAGCCAGACTCCAAGTTCCAAGCTGGCCTTCTGGATGGCTACTGAGTCCTTCAGGGTGGAGTCGAAGAGTTTCCCCAAGCTCTTCACGGGTTGCTCTGTGATGGTTGGGATGACAGTTCCTGAGATGGAGAACCGGAACTTGTCCATCACCTTCCCCTTCTTCAGGACCATGGATCTTGACTTGGAGGGCTTAAAACTCATCCTTGCCCAGGAGATAAGCTTTTCGAGGCCATGCAGGATCCACCTGCACCCTGGGACTGACGCAGTCGTTACGGTCAGGTCATCCATGTAGGCTCTGATGGGAGGCTGTCGCACACCTGACTTGGTCAGGGGCCCTCTACATTCCACCTCAGCTGACTTTACCACCATGTATATATATATATATCTATGTAAATATTTCACAGTTTGCCCAAAATCAATAAACTTATATATTTCTATCAACTTTTTAGCAGGTAAAGAATAATGCCAATAAACCTTATATTTCCATCAACTTTTTAGCAGGTAATGCACATGGATCTCTTTTTAACAGGATAGAGAACTTTGTACCTTAGAGATTGCAGTCTGCAGTTTGGACTCTCCAGTCCAGCAGAGAGAAGCTTCACTCCTGAATCCTGCAGGTTGTTGTTACTCAGGTCCAGTTCTCTGAGACTGGAGGACTGGGAGCTGAGAACTGAGGACAGAGCTTCACAGCTTCTCTCTGAGAGGTTACAGTCACTCAGTCTGAGGAGACAGGGAGAAAAATCTGCTATTAAACAATTCATCAGAAATATTGTTGATTTCTTTACAGTCACCAATGTTCTCCTTGGAACCCTTGGATGGATCTGTCTGATTTTATACGTCTTTATGTTGCCTTTTGTTGTGAACTGGTTCATTATAAATAAACTGTGCAACATGAATCAATATTTATTATATATATTCATTAGCAGATTTCTCACTATCATAAATAAAAGCAGCAACAATCTGTGTTCTTACAGAGCTTTGTTGGAGGCTTTAACCACTGGCAGCAGCCTCAGAAGAACCTCCTCTGAAGCAGAGTATTTCTTCAGGTCAAACACATCCAGATCTTCTGCTGATGACACTAAGATGAAGATCAGAGCTGACCACTGAGCAGGAGACAGTTCATCTGTGGAGAGACTTCCTGAACTCAGAGACTGTTGGATCTCCTCCACTAGAGAACGATCCTTCAGTTCATTCAGACAGTGGAACAGATTGATGCTTTTCTCTGCAGTCACATTCTCACTGATCTTCTCCTTGATGTACTGAACTGTTTCCTGATTGGTCTGTGAGCTACTTCCTGTCTGTGTCAGCAGACCTTGTAGGAGTCTCTGATTGGTCTGCAGTGAAAGTCCCAAGAGGAACCGGAGGAACAAGTCCAGGTGTCCATTTGGACTCTGTAAGGCCTGATCAACAGCTGTCTCGTGAAGAGACTTTGGTTTAGGTTTCTTAGAAACTGAGGACTCCTTAGATGTTTGTGTTTCTTCCATCAGGTTGAGACCACGATTTATGAAGGTCAGATGAACATGAAGAGCAGCCAGAAACTCCTGAACACTCAGATGGACGAAGCAGAACACCTTGTCCTGGTACAGCCCTCTCTCCTCTCTAAAGATCTGTGTGAACACTCCTGAGTACACTGAGGCTGCTGTGATATCAATGCCACACTCTGTCAGGTCTGATTCATAGAAGATCAGGTTTCCTTTCTGCAGCTGATCAAAAGCCAGTTTTCCCAGAGACTCAATCATCTTCCTGTTTTCTGGACTCCAGTCTGGATCTGTTTCAGCTCCTCCGTCATACTTGACCTTCTTCACTTTGGTCTGAACCACCAGGAAGTGGATGTACATCTCAGTCAGGGTGCTGGGCAGCTCTCCTCCCTCTCTGGTCTCCAACACGTCCTCCAGAACCGTAGCAGTGATCCAGCAGAAGACTGGGATGTGGCACATGATGTGGAGGCTTCTTGATGTCTTCACGTGGGAGATGATCCTCCTGGCCTGCTCCTCATCTCTGAATCTCTTCCTGAAGTACTCCTCCTTCTGTGGGTCAGTGAACCCTCTGACCTCTGTCACCATGCCAACACACTCAGGAGGGATCTGATTGGCTGCTGCAGGTCGTGTGGTTATCCAGAGGCCAGCAGAGGGAAGAAGTTTCCCCCTGATGAGGTTTGTCAGCAGAACATCCACTGAGGTGGACTCTGTAGCATCAGTCAGGATCTCCTGGTTCTGTAAGTCCAGAGGAAGTCGACTCTCATCCAGACCATCAAAGATGAACAGAACCTGGAAGTGTTCAAAGCTGCAGAATCCTTTGGTTTCAGTAAAGAAGTGATGAACAAGGTCCACCAAGCTGAACTTTTTCTCTTTCAGCACATTCAGCTCTCTGAAGGTGAATGGAAATATGAAGTGGATGTTCTGGTGGGCTTTGTCTTCAGCCCAGTCCAGAGTGAACTTCTGGGTTAAGACTGTTTTCCCAATGCCAGCCACTCCCTTTGTCATCACTGTTCTGATTGGTTGATCTCTTCCAGGTGGGGCTTTAAAGATGTCTTCCTGTCTGATGGTTGTTTCTGGTCTGTGTGGTTTCCTGGATGCTGTTTCAATCTGTCTGACTTCATGTTCATCATTGACCATCATTGAGCTCTGTGTAGATCTGGTTCAGAAGGGTTGGACTTCCTGCTTTAGCGATCCCCTCAAACACACACTGGAACTTCTTCTTCAGACCAGATTTAAGTTTATGTTGAACTGCAGCAAAATGTTCTAAATTAACACAAAAAGTGAAATCAGGAAGGAAACCAAATAATCTTCTGATGATGTGAATAAATGTGATTCCATCTCTTCAGACATCAGTAAATGTGTGATTTATCCATCAGGTTAAATCTTTGTAGAAATCCTCTTACTGCTCTGCAGACGGTCAGCCAGCTCCTCCTGCTTCATCCTCCTCAGGAAATTCAGAGTGATCTTCATCAGAGCCTCTCTGCTGCTCCTCCTCTGCTCTTCATCCTCACCTTCCAGCACCTCCTCATCATCTCTCTGACTCTCTGAGCAGTCTGGGTCATCTGGACTCAGAACCTTCTGGATCTTCTTCAGCTCGTTCTTCACAAAAGTGACAATGTTGTCCTCCAGCAGCTGGAACAGAATAATATATGAAGGACACATCAGACTGAGATCATAGAGATGTCAAGGTCACGAGAGGCCAATGCATGCTGGGGCATTAATTAAATACTAAAACCACCCACATTCCCAGGCCTACAATTAGAACCATTAGGCAGCAGTTACTGCAAAAAGTCAATCTCACCAGCTGAAGACCTTAGAAAAAGCTGTATTAGGTTTAAGTTTTGTATTTTCTTCCTATGGAGAATTAAATCAGCTCTAGAATCAAGATATCAATCAATCAGAATTGTGGATATTAATGATTCAGATGTTTAAGAGTGTGGTTGTTGTCATGTTTCTGAATAATAATATATGTTTGCACTGGTTCTGATCCTCATCTCAGTGCCTGCACGTTGGGGTTCACCCCGGGGAAGGAGAGGGTGGCCTCCCTCCGCATTTGTGTGGGAGGACGGGTTCTGACTGTTGTTTGTCCTTATGCGCCAAACAGCAGTGCAGATTACCCACCCTTTTTGGAGTCCTTGGAGGGGGTACTGGAGAGTGCCCCTCCTGGGGACTCCCTCGTTCTGCTGGGGGACTTCAACGCTCACGTGGGCAATGACAGTAGGACCTGGAGGGGCGTGGTTGGCAGGAATGGCCCACCTGATCTGAACTCGAGTGGTGTTCTGTTGTTGGACTTCTGTGCTCGTCATGGATTGTCCATCACAAACACCATGTTCAAGCATAAGGGTGTCCACATGTGCTCTTGGCACCAGGACACCCTAGGTCGCAATTCAATGATCGACTTTGTTGTCGTTTCATCTGATCTGCGGCCGTATGTCTTGGACACCTGGGTGAAGAGGGGGGCGGAGCTCTCCACTGAGAACTACCTGGTGGTGAGTTGGCTCCGATGGCGGGGGAGGAAGCCGGTCCGACCGGGCAGGCCCAAACGCATTGTGAGGGTTTGCTGGGAACGTCTGGCAGAGTTCCCTGTGAGGCGGAGCTTTAACTCCCACCTCCGGGAGAACTTTAAACACGTCCCGAGGGAGGCGGGGGACATTGAGTCTGAATGGACCATGTTCCGCGCCTCTATTGTTGAGGCGGCTAGTCGGAGCTGTGGCCGCAAGGTTGTTGGTGCATGTCGCGGCGGCAACCCTCAAACCCGCTGGTGGACACCAGCAGTGAGGGAAGCCGTCAAACTGAAGAAGGAGTCCTATCGGGCTTTATTAGCCTGTGGGACTCCGGAAGCAGCTCATGTGTACCGGCAGTTGAAGCGGTAGGCGGCTCGGCTGGTCGCCAAGGCAAAAACTCGGCGTGGGAAGAGTTCGGAGAGGCCATGGAGAAAGACTTCCGTACGGCTTCGAAGTGATTCTGGTCCACTATCCTGCGTCTCAGGAGGGGGAAGCTGTGCGGTACCAACACTGTTTATAGTTTGGGTGGTGTGCTGCTGACCTCTACTTGGGAAGTCGTGCGTCGGTGGGTGGAATACTTCGAGGACCTCCTTAATCCCATCAACACGTCTTCCATTACGGAAGCAGAGCCTGAGGACTCTGGGTCGGGTTCTCCCATCTCTGGTGCTGAGGTTGCCGAGGTTGTTAAAAAGCTCCTTGGTGGCAAGGCCCCGGGGTTGGATGAGATTCGCCCTGAGTACCTTAAGGCACTGGATGTTGTGGGGCTGTGTTGGTTAACGCGGCTCTGCAGCATTGCGTGGACATCGGGGGCAGTTCCCCTGGATTGGCAGACTGGGGTGGTGGTCCCCCTATTTAAAAAGGGGGACTGGAGGGTGTGTTTTCCAATTACAGAGAAATCCCACTCTTAAGCCTCCCTGGTAAGGTCTATTCCGGGGTTCTGGAAAGGAGGGTCCGTCGGATAGTCGAATCTTGGATTCAGGAAGAGCAGTGTGGTTTTCCTCCTGGCCGTGGAACACTGGATCAGCTCTACACCCTCAGCAGAATCCTGGAGGGGGCATGGGAGTTTGCCCAACCAGTCGACATGTGCTTTGTGGATCTGGAGAAGGCATTCGACCGTGTCCCCCGAGGGATCCTGTGGGGGTACTCCGGGAATATGGAGTACCAGGCCCTTTAATAAGGGCTTTCAGGTCTCTGTATGACCGGTGTCAGAGTCTAACATACAGGTAGAAGGTTTAGATGAAGCTAAAATTTTAGATAGCTCAGAAAGCTATACTGCTTCTAAACAGTTCAGACACTGCGCAGGTTCTAAAGATTCCTCCAACGCTGCCTCACTTACTGAGGACGAGGTAATCATGTTTGGGAGGATGCCAATTATTTTATTTTTAATAGAATCAATTTTATTTATGAAGAATCCTATAAAATCATTACTGCTAAGAGCTAAGGGAATGGATGGATCAACGGAGCTATGACTCTGTGTAAGTCTGGCAACTGTACTGAAGAGAAATCTAAGATTATTTTTGTTCTCCTCAATTAATGATGAAAAATATGCTGCTCTAACTCTGCGAAGGGTCTTGTTATACAACAATAGACTGTCCCTCCAGATTAGGTGCCTCACCGGGGTGAACCCCAACGTTTCATGAATTGGTGCTATATAAATAAAATTCAATGGGGTACCGCGCGCAAGCTATTTTTAGAAACACAACGTCACGATGACGTCACATCACGTGGTACGCAGTGGGGCAAACTCCGGAAACCCGCCGCTGTTTTGCTGTAAAAGAGACGTGCGTTAGCCTAGGTTTTACTCGGTAAACGACTGCTTTTTCCAAATCTAAGACCATGGTTTTTAAACATTGTTGCTATGGAACGTGCAACAGCGACTCGAGGTACGCTGATCGGCCGCATATGAAGGATGTTTTCTTCAAGACTGCCAAGGAGAAATGTGTGCGCTTGGTACACAGGGGCGGTCGGCCTACACAACAGTTCAACCCGAAAAAAGTTACCAAATTCAAGTACATATGTAGCAAGCATTTTGTCGGAGGAAAGGGCACAACCGAAGAACATCCTGACCCAATTCCAGCGACATCAAGTCAAGGTAAGAGTATTTTGGTGGCCGACATGTTAATAAAGTAGCGCCTGCTACCATGGCAGCATATAGGCTATCATGGTAGCAGGTGCTAACATGATAGCCTGCTACCAGGATACCTTACTCAAAAACATTTCAAATGAGACAAACATTAAACATATACCCATTCCTGGACGGTGATTGCAAACAACAACAAAAAAAAAAACGGCCGACGCTGCCATGATCGCCGCGCAGGAAAAAAAAACAAAGCTTACCGTTCATCAACTCGGCCAGTTTTCCGGTCTTTTTAAGCCCTCGAACCTCAAGCCATCGTTTGAGCTGAAGGTTGGTGTGTTCTTCGACAGTTCGACCAGTAAACCGTGTGCCTGGGACATCGTCTTGGGAAAGTTTAACGGCTGTAAAGTCGGTCATATCGCTGGTTCTGTTGCGCTTGTAATAGCTGGGTTATCCGTGCGTTCTCTCCTGTGTGCCCTACCTAAGCGGCAAAAGGTGCGTTGCTCTTGAGACGGTGACGTCACGTGCGCGGTACCCCATTGAATTGAATTAAGGTCAGCTGATCAGCTGCTCCTGGCCGTTCCAAGGTGGAGGCTGAAGCTCAGAGGTGATGGGTCTTTTGCTGCTGAAGCTCCTGTGTTGTGCAGCGGGTTACAGCTGCATGTTAGGCACAAACCTTTTCCTCTGGCCTTTAACACAGCTTGTGTTGTTTTCCCCCATGAGTCAGCTGTGTACTTTGTTTTTATATGTCTGTTTTATTTTGTGTTATTGATACGTACAGCACTTTTGTCGACAATCTGTTGTTTTTAAAGTTTCACAGAGGATCAGGGATGTTTCTATGGGCTGGATGTCAGTAGTCAGGAGAGGAAGCATTGCTTCAGACTTCCAGCCTTGCCAGCAAGACTGACTTATGCCATATACATGGCGTATCAGTCTGGTAAGTAGTTGGTAGAGTCTGATTTCAAGCGTGGGACTGATAGGGTCAGAATCATCAGGTTAGAATCAATCAGATAACTACGGATGTGATGCAAGAACCTCCAAGTGACACACTATTTTTTTTTATTTGTAGTCCATGAAACAGATCCATCAAGCAAGCTGTCCTGTGAATAATTTTTTGCTGTCCGAATAGTGCGGTCAGTAAGGAAAGATGTTGGAAAAGTAGCCTGTATGCTCTCTCCTGTAGGCCCAGATTTGACAAGCATGGTCTATGTGCGCTTCTGTCACATAATGACATCAGAGTTAAAGGCTGAATTCGGTGCAGTAGTCTGAAGCTTCTTTCCTTCCCACGATAGCGCTCTTAATGTTGACCTTGTGAATGTCCAAGGAATAGGAGCTAAATGCTATTATTCAGACTGAGCCTAAGATTGGTTGGCCAGGCTAGAATACTTCACCTCCAGAAAGGATAATGCTGATGCTTTTTCTCCGGGGTGGATTCCTCTCCTTTGAAACTATGGGATGGTGTGTTTTCAGATCCGATTATTCCACCTTGGATAATTTGCTAATTTCTCTTGTGGATTTAAATTATAAAAACTTTTCTAGGATGATTTTTGAGCACTTTGGATCTAAACTGGAATATATTTTTCCTAGGATACTCTGTGATGATGTGGGTGTAAGTTGGATTAACCATTTTCTCTGGATATTTTGGGACTCTGTGGTTAAAAATTGGAGTAACTTTTCATTGGATATTTTGCTTCCAAGTCAGATTACCCTTTATTTGAATTTTGGGAATATTAGTTTTTCATCTTCTTTGGGTTTTTTGTGGAGCTGTGGTTCCACATTGGATTTATTTCCCGAAGTGACAACTCAAGCAAAAACCTGGACAGCAGAAAAAGCCTGACTGCTCTAGAAATATCTGTTCCACAAGCTTTCAACATCCTGGATGAGCTGTTTGCCAGGTCATCAATTTACTCGACACCAGAGACCCAACAGATTCCTAATCATCTACACCGAGGACATCAGGACATGGATGGACTAAAGAATTCATCACTCAGGCTGTCAACAAAAGCCTGGATCAGGACCAGAATCAAATCATCTCGCTGTGCAGTAAAGTCAGTGAGGAAGTGAGCAGAGGAACAGATGCTCTGAAGTCTGATCTCAGATGCAGCAGAGAACCACCTTAAGCTGGGAGACAGCAGGAGAAGACAGGACCGAGGGGCCCGTGGGTCATAAGAAGCTTTGTGTTCTGGCCAGAGTTAATCAGCTCCTCTCAAAAAAGGCTGCAGGTTTATTTCAACAGTGATTGATGTCCTGCTCTGATCCTGCTCATCAAGACTAGTTTCACTCAGCCAAGATTTATGTCTTAGAGAAGAAGATTCCAGCATGTGTCAAAAATAGAGTTCACATATGCCTGTTCAAGATCCTGTGAGCCCAAAAAGTCTCCACACCTGTTCTAGGAGCTGAACCCATGGGGGGAAAGAGAACCTGGACAAACGATGGAGAGAGATCTGCTGCTCATCAAAGTTAGATTTAGAGTTCATTAGTATCAGCAAGCCCTGTGATAGACTGGAGACCTGTCCAGGTGAACCCCGCCTCTCACCCATTGACATCTGGAGATAGACACCAGCACCCCTCATGAGTGGTGCTGGTGTGCTGGATAGGAGTGTCAGAAAATTAATAGAAATGAATATTATAAGCAAACTAAGGTCAGTTAGCTTATAAACTATTCTTGGGGTTTTGTTACAATTTTGCCTCTGATGTTATTTCACCCTGGTGACTTATTATGGGTAACACTGAACAGACTTAAGAGCCTCGGACCCGTTAGATGGATCAGAACATCAGAACCATGTTGGACAGACTGACAGTCCACTGAGTCCAGCATGGAGACGACTGAACAGAACCAATAGAAAAGTAGTTGTTGTAAATGTACAGACCATAAATATGGAGTCCAGCTGGGTTTGATGCTGCTGGGCAGACGGACCTCTGGGAACCTCTGAGTTCTGCTGGTCCACTCTGTGGAGGAACCAGAACAATTAGGAAGGAAGGAAGGAAATATTCATCCAGCAGTTTTCACCGATGAAATCACCAAGAGCTTCACAGTAAAAGTCCTTAAAACAGAAAAACTGAGCATCAAATGAACACGATACAAATAAGTTAAAAAGAGGAAGATGAAATAAAAGGATGAAGACCAGAACCTCCCAGTAGACATTTTAAAAAGTGGGTCTTGAACTGGGACTTCAAACTGTCCACATTGTCAGCAGATCTGATGCTGGTGGGGACAGTGACCCAGAGCTTGGAGACAGTGGAGGTGAAGGTTCTGTCCACACAGGTCTTCAGGACAGTATGTGGGACATCCAGCAGGTTCTGATGACTAGATCTGAGGTGGTGTGGACCTGGAGGAAGTGTGAGATATGTGGGTGTTTGTCCATGTAAGGTTCTGTTAGAGAAATGTAAATATCATTTTATTTTTATTAAGTTAAAGACATTTGGTTTTTTTCAAGAGCTGGCTTGCAGGAATGTTCTGTTTTAACTTCAAACAGGAAGAACAAATGGTTCTCCCAGATAAGGAATGTCTTGCCTTATCCAGCTGTGCATCTTGCAGGTGACTGATCACTACCCCCAATAAACCTGCACCCCTCGTTCTATACCGACCCACATGTAAACTCCTGACCCTTCCTTGAAGTCCGATAATAAAGGCAGAAAGACAGAGGTAGCCCAGCGGTGATGAGTCCAGACGTTCAGGGAGCGCTATTCTCAGTTTGGCCCCTCTGCCCTTCTCTGCAGAAAAGTAACTTGTGTTTTGTGTTGGTTCCTTTCTGGGAAAATTAGGGGTTATTATCATTAACCCTTTCAACCTGGTGCCGTGATTCAGATCCCAACATACCGACTCGCTGACGAGAGAAGACAACGAGCTGAAAACCACCGGTGGTCAGTCTAGAACCTGACAGGAAATTCCTGGGGAGTAATGTCCTCGTTGGGCCAGCATCATAGGTTACCTCCTTTCACCAACGAGGGATTGACGGGAACCAACCAAACCAAGTAAGTATTAAGACGAGCGGTCAGAGTCCCTCGTAAAGGTAGACGTATGGTTTAAAAAAAATAAATAAATTGTTCCGAAAAGGTAGACGTATCCCGATTAATAAGTAATAAGACGTTTGAGTATCCCGTAGAAATAGTTGGAGAAAAAAGGTTAAAGAAACAAGGTTAAAATCCTTAAAGTTAGATAAAAAAGAAACAGGTTAAAGTCCTGGAAGGTATAAAAAAATAAACAGATTAAAGTCCTGGAAGGAAGATAAACACAACACAAGAGTAAATAGGATGGGTTCAGGACAAAGTAAAAAGGGAAATCCCAGAGGGGATGTAAAGTTTATGTATCAGATTGATCCAAGTAATTTAAAAAACTTGCACAAGTGGAAAAATAGTATAAAATAAAGACAAATCAATGGAAAGATGTGCTTGCTAGAAACAAGCGCTAGTGCAAAAAAAGTAAATGAAAAACAAAAACAAAATAAAGTCGTGCACTCTTGGTTAACTCAAGCACAAAATAGGCAGGATGCACAGGCTAAAAATAAAACAGACCATCAGACAAATGAAATGTTTGTGTGCCCTTAAGAAACACAGTGTACAGTCATGGCCAAAAGTATTGAGAATGACACGAATATATTTTCACATGATCTATTGCCCTCTGGTTTTCATGTGTGTATGTCAGATGTCATCACATACAGAAATACAATTGCAATCATATTATGAGAAACAAAAGCTTTTAATGACAGAATGAGTTAATGCAGCAAGTCAATATTTGCATTGTTGACCCCTCTTCTTCAGGACCTCTGCAATTCTCCCTGGCATGCTCTCAATCAACTTCTGGACCAAATCCTGACTGATAGCAGTCCATTCTTGTACAATCAATGCTTGAATTTTGTCAGAATTCCTAGGTTTTCGTTTTTCCACCCATCTCTTGATGATTGACCACAAGTTTTCAATGGGATTAAGATCAGGGGAGTTTCCAGGCCATGGACCCAAAATCTCTATGTTTTGTTCCCTGAGCCAGTTAGATATCACCTTTGCTTTGTGGCAAGGTGCTCCATCATGCTGGAAAAGGCATTGTTCATCGCCAAACTGCTCTTGGACGGTTGGGAGAAGTTGCTTTCGGAGGACATTCTGGTACCATTCTTTATTCATGGCTGTGTTTTTAGATAAGACTGTGAGAGAGCCGACTCCCTTGGCTGAGAAGCAACCCCACACATGAATGGTTTCAGGATGCTTTACAGTTGGCATGAGACAAGACTGGTGGTAGCGCTTACCTCGTCTTCTCCAAACAAGCTGTTTTCCAAATGTCCCAAACAATCGGAAAGGGGATTCATCAGAGAAAATGACTTTACCCCAGTCCTCAGCAGTCCACTCCCTGTACATTTTGCAGAATATCAGTCTGTCCCTTCAATAAATCAAACTTGCTCACAAACCTAGCTGGCCCAACCTGATCAACACAATCTTCCATTTGTGGCAAAGGGTAAGCATCTGGTTTTGTAACCATGTTTACTTTACGATGGTCCGTACAAAAACTTTTGTCAGACTTCTCCTTCAACAAACAAGGTGAGGCCCAACTAGATGCAGAGGGTTTGGCAACACCATTGTCCAACATGTACTGACTCTCCCTGTCCATCACTTTCCGCTTTTCTTCAGATTTCCCGATAAAACGCTGTTGGATTAGCTGTGCCTCACCTACATCAATATCATGTTCGATCAGGTGTGTTCGGCTTGGCACATCGCCAAACTAACAGGGATACTTATTAATCAGAGCAGTCAACTCTGCTCTAATTTTTCAGCATAGACAAAAAGCCCAAAACACCCATAGCAGTAGCTAGCGAAACAGATTTTTCAGTCTGTTTCTCCTCACCTGGTGGGTCAGAATCCTGCAAGTCCCGAGTATATTAAGGTTTTAATAAATTTACTTGGCAAAGCTGTGTTGATTTTCTACGCCCTGGGGTTGACAGCAGATCATTTTGGTCTGAAAACTGGCTTAGGATTGTAAATGGGCCTGTAAACATAGCTTGAAAGGGAGAACTAACAGTTGGTAACAAGGCAAGTACCTGATCACCAGGGTTAAAACACCGTTACTCCACCTTGCGGTAATAAAGATCCTCAATGTTTTCCTGGGAAGAGGTTAGATTCTCCCTAGCCATCTCTCCCCCCATATACAACCGATGCCTAAAGCCATTGACATAGTCAAGTAAATTGCTTGGAGGTTGTGACTGCCCCACTGCATCATGCAATAACTTAAGCGGTCCACACACTGCATGTCCAAAAACAAGCTCATTTGGACTGAATCCAAAGCTCTCCTGCACCACCTCCCGAGCAGCCAACAAAAGCCACGGTAAGCCATATTCCCAGTCCTAGTTTAGCTCCACAAAATAGCTACCAAGCAAGGATTTCAAGGTCTGGTGAAATCACTCCAGAACACCTTGACTCTGAGCATGATATGCAGAAGCCTGGTTATGTTTTACATGCAATGCTTTTAAGACCTGAGCAAACAAGTGAGAAGAAAAGTTTGAACCTTGATCAGATTGGATCACCTTTGGAATGCCAAAAATAGAAATAAACTGAATCAGAGCCACAGATCTAGCAGTAGTAGTACGAAGTGGATAAGCAGCCAGATATCTGGTGGTCTAACACATTACTGTCAGAAAGTAGTTACTCCCAGCCTTAGAACGGGGCAAAGGACCAACACAATCAATAATAAGATGTTCAAATGGTTGCATAATTGCGGGAATGGGATACAAAGGAACCAGTTTGATATTCTTGTTAGGCTTTCCTGCTTTCTGATATGTATGAAAGGTTCTGATATATTCAGACACATCCCTTTTTAACTCGGGCCAGAAAAAGTTACGCAAAATGTAGTTATACGTTTTGCGGACCCCCAGATGCCCCAACCGATCATGGGAGGTTACCAACTTAGCAGGAACCAAAACCTGCCAGAGTGGACCACCCATATAATATTCTCCATGTGCCAACCATTTCCGGACCAACATTCCATCCTTCAGCACTTACCCACTTACAACACTCTCCTCACCAGTCACAACCTGGTCAAAGTGACGAAGAGAAGGATCCACGCTCTGCTCCACCATCAGGTCACTGCGAAAAACATAAAAGAGAATCAGGGATATCCATACCACTTTCTCCTGCTACCCCACCCTCAGGGCCAGAAACCGACTCCGGCTAAGCACGGCACATAGCTCTGCTCCAAATAAAAGAGAAAAGCGAACTCATGCAAAATGCTAGAAGCACACTGACAGATCCACAGGATGAAACTCCGTTAGCTGATCTACACACCACTATGAATGTATGCTTAACTCCAGATGAAAAGTACGCAAAACAGTTTCTAAAACAGGAAACTACAATTGTGGCTACACAAAATTTGTACACAGATGGGAGATCATTTGCAGCAGTTACTGTTATGCTTTCTACACATGCAAAAAATGTTCATCTCAAACAAAAGGCACTGATGCAGCGTCAAAAAGAAACAGGCTCGCAGACAAAACTGCAAAACAGGCAGCAGCAGCACAATTTGGCTCCTCTGATATTTACTTTGGTTAAAAAATAGAACAAATCTTCGATCCAGAAGTGGTTTTACACAGACAACAAACACCGCCAACTGCAGAAAAACAAATGTGGGTAAAAAAAATGGAGCAACAGTGAACTGAGAAGGACTCTATAAAGTTTGTAACAAACTAGTTCTCCCTAAAAGCTTATTCCAAGCAGCAGCTTTTTTGAGACATGGGCCTTGCCATGTCTCAACAGGAGGGATGATAACTTTAATACAGCGACACTTTACAACATATGGATTTAATTCTTACACATTTTTTTTGTAAAGCCTGTAAAATCCGTTAGACGTGATCCTCAAGGTAGATTAGGACCAAAACCTGGACAGTTTCCTGAATTTTATTGAACTGACACAAAGTGGCCCTTACAAATACTGTCTAGTAATGATTGGTGCATTTTCAAAATGGGTTGTCCCAGCAAAGCATCAAACGCACTAACAGTAGCTAAAGCTATATGCAAAGGTGTGGTTACAAACATTGGCATCCCACAGAAAATCTACAGTGACAGTGGTCCACATTTTGTGAACAAGGTGATTCAACAATTGGCAAGCAGGTTACAAAGGACCTTAAAGAATCACTGCGCTTATCATCCACAAAGTGATGATAAGCACCCATCCACAGCTGATCCAAAATGCTGCTGCAAGAGTTCTGATGAAAATCAACAAGAGGGATCATATTTTCTTTCCACTGTCTCTTCATGCTTGCTCAGTATGAGGGATTGCTGCAAAGCCATGGACAATACAGATGACTCTCCCTGTGGCTCTACGCTTCTTCAGAAGGAAATGCTTCTTGTCAAGACTTTGATGCAATCAACTGGTTCCCTTAGATAGGATTCTAATGTTCCCTCTGAACATAAGCACTGGAGCACAGGGAATAAAATAGGACAATTAAGTATAGGACAATAAAGTGAAATGTGTTTAAACGTACTGCAAAAAAGAATGGTTTTGGACATGTTAACTGCTAGCCACGGTGGTGTGTGCATGCTGATTGGAATATCCTGTTGTACATAAATTTCTGATGCTAATGAAACTTATGTTCCTGAAGCTATGGCTGCCTTAAAGAATCTGCAACAAGCAATGATCCTGGACGATGTTTCTCTAAGTATGGATTTCCTCTCCTGGCTCATTTCAGGACCATGGTGGGACCTCTTGCTGAAAATAATGACACCCATTATAATTATTATAATTTTTTGTGTTTTTACTGCCTGTGTAATCCAATGTCTAAAATCTATGATTGCTAAAACTATGGGAAATGTTTCTGTAGGTCCCTGGAAGCCAGTGAGCTCACATTACATCTGTCCACACAGAGACAATCAGAAGGTAAAGGTCCATGAAGGACATCTGGATGTGAGCAGAGAACCAGAGGATCCAGGTAGTTGGAGATGTTTAATGTTCCTGCTGATCCACTAAGAACCAGCAGAACCTCTGATGGTCCACTTCAGCTCAGCTTGGTTCCACCAACCACATGATGAAGCTTTCCTTCCCTGCTGAACTGCTCTCACAACGCACACAGGAACCAAGTCTTGATGGGTCAGACTGGCTACCAGCTATTTCCCAGCGGGTCGTGGAAATGTGATCCCCTGTTAGTCTGACATGGAGCCAGGAAGCAGCAGAACCTCCTGATCAGCATCAACACTCCAGACATGAAGACATGAAGGTGTTTTCATCAGAACAGGGCAGCTGATTTCTGGAGATAATGGATCAAACCTCTGTCTGCAAATAGAACTGGAACATCTGAGAGCTCACTGGGAGGAACTGGGTTTCTGTTCTTGGCTCTTAAAGAAATGTAACGGGTCATTTCCAGAACCTCAGACCCCGACTGAGGAGACCGGTCCATACTAGGGTGGTGATTGGCTAAAATATCACAACATGATTCCTTGCAGTGAAATCAGGATTTTATTAGTTTCCCAAAGTAACAACAAAGCTGTTGAAGAAAAATCTAGAGAAGCTTTTAGACCAGAGCATTTCTGGACACATTTTAATGAGTTGCTGCAGTTCTGCTAACTTGTCTGAAGCTCAACTGAAATATAATAAATCCATTAAGATATTTAAGAGCTGAAGAACAGCTGCAGCTCTAAACTCCTGTGAGGGAACAACACCAAGTCTCTGGTTCTGATCCCAGTGATTGTTCCAGCTCCAGCTGAGAAGAACTGAAACTCTTCATCACTAAAACTGAGGAAGACTTTCAGATACGATGACAAAACGGTTCAGGAACAAAGAAAGAAAGTCCAGTTGGTTCCATGTTGGATTTGATTCAATCACTATGAATATGGGAGAGGGACTAAACAGTCCAGTTAGTTCATTAACATGGAACAGAACCAATCAGAGTGAGCTCCAGTCCAAACTAAATCTTTGACTTTAAGCAGAGAAAAGTGTTTAATGATGGCGACTAATCAATGAGGCCCAAAAGCAAACAGATCAGAGCTGTTAAACATGATGTAGCAGCATCCAGGACAGCTGCGATCAACAACAATTATTTCAGATTTCCAGAGGACTTCACCATTAAAATTCGTGAGAGCTATTGTTGAACCAACAATGCTCACGTGCATGGCAGTTGGATGTTCCAATACATCGGGTAGAAGTGGAAAAAACTGTTTTTCACCTTTCCGATTCATGATCCACCGGGTTCTTTTGTTGGATTACTTGAAGAGGGAGGATTTACCATCGTGCTTCTGGCCAGAGAAAAAACACGTCGTCTGTAGCCAACATTTAGAAGAAGAATGTCTTCAAGATGACATGAGAGCGACACAATTCGGTAGGTTTTTCTTTTTTATAATGTAGAATTTGCCGGAACATTTGTTTACCCTGCCAGAGGGGCGGAGTGATACGACACACTTGGAAAGAATGCTCACTGTTGTGAAGCCCACTTATTTTATATATATTTTTTCTAAAGTTGCTTGTAAATTTCATGAGCTGCGGGATGCAGTTTTTTGGGCTTTTTTCTGAAAGTGTAGTCGATTGTTTGGGGTCTAAACTAAGTGACGCTGAAATATCCCTCCGCCTCATAATGCACTGCAGCTCATCCTGACAGGAGCAGAGAGAAAACTCAGAAGGAGCCGATCTGCCTGTATTTTCTGCAGTTCACGGTTGGAATAACTGATAACTGCTGAAAGTAGATTAGGCGGTGCAGATCACCATTTTGAGCAGAGATTGGTTCTAAAGATGAGTTTTATACTCATCTTATAACATTGCAACACCCAACCTATAAACCGTACTTTAATGCTTATTTGTTGTCTTTTTATGTCTCTAAAAAGGTAAAATTAGTATTAATTTAAATTGAAATGCTTAATACCATGTCTATATTTGTTTAAGGGGTTAAAAAAAAATATTTCGGCATGAAAACGGGTATTTATTTACAAGGGGACAGATAGGGCACTGAGACTTGCTCTACAGTCGATACCGCAACCTGTCACAAACTGGGAGGTGGCAGTACTGTTTTTCACCAAGATGGCGGCCCCCATAAAAGGACCTTCACATGAAAATTACTCTTAATTAAAAATGTAATGAATTGCTGTGGTGAATCCAAAGTTAAGCCAAACACGGAGCTGATGCTAAAAAAGGGTTTTTATTGACAAAGATGACGGATCCTCCAGGGTGACAAAAAGGCTGGGACAGACTCAAAAAAACAGGACAGATCATTCAGGGCAACAGACAGATAACAAAAACAAAGGCTGCAAAGCTCTTACCACGAGGTAGCGGACAGGGACAAGATGAGATATTCCGGCAACTGAGCAAAAACGAAGGCGGGCTTAAATAGGCAACAGAACAGGAGAGCAGGGCGGGGCTAATTAACAAAAACAGGTGGAGGTGATAAAGAGGGCATAAGATAGATAAACAAACCTAAGGTAAGGAACGAGACTGAACGGACACAGGGTGAAATAAAAACTAACAAAGGCCAGATAACAAAAACAGGCTAAGCATAAATTCAAAACAAGAAACAGAAATAATCCTAAACTGAAAAAATAACCAGAACCACAACAGAACATTACAGAGCCCCCCCCTCAAGGGCGGATTCTAGACGCCCTCCAAAGTCTAAAGAAAAACAAAACAAAAAATCAGACCGGGCGGGAGGAGGGGGCTACAGGTCGGAGGGCCAGAGACAGAAAAAGAACACACACCCAATACACAAAAAAAACAACCCTCAAAGGGCGAATCTCAAAATTAAAGAGTCCAAACAGTCTAAGTGACCGTCCCGGAGAACGGTCCCGGCGAGATAAGATCTCCGGTGGTCGTCCCGGAAGACGGCCCAGACGAGTCAAGATCTCCGGTGGTCGTCCCGGCGGACGGCCCAGACGTGACAGGTTCTCCGGCGATCGTCCCGGCGGACGGCCCAGACGTGACAGGTTCTCCGGCAGACGGCCCCGGCGAGACAGGTTCTCCGGCGGACGGCCCCGGCGAGACAGGACATCCGGCGGTCGTCCCGGCGGACGACCCAGGCGAGTCAGGACCTCCGGCGGTCGGTCCTGCGGACGACCCAGGCGAGTCAGGACCTCCGGCGGTCGTCCTGGTGGATGGCCCAAGCGAACCAGGATTTCAGGAGGCCGCCGGCGGAGCAGGGCAGCAGAAGGACGTCGGCGGAGCAGGACCCTCATAGACTGTCGGCGGAGCAGGAACCTCGGACCCCGACTCCTGAAGGGAGAGAAGACAGAACCGGGTGCCGGACTACAGGCTAGGGGAGGCATCGGACTACAGACTAAGGAGGACGCCGAACTACAGGCTAAGGAAGGCGCCGGACTACAGGCTAAGGCAGGCGCCGGACTACAGGCTAAAGCAGGCGCCGGACTACAGGCTAAGGCAGGCGCCGGACTACAGGCTAAGGAAGGCGCCGGACTACATGCTACAGAAGGCGCCAGACTATGGGGTACGGAAGGCACCAGACTAAGGGGTACGGAAGTCGCCAGACTACAGGGTACGAAAGGCGCCAGACTATGGGGTACGGAAGGCACCAGACTACGGGGTACGGAAGGCGCCAGACTACAGGGTACGGAAGGCGCCAGACTACAGGGTATGGAAGGCGCCAGACTACAGGGTACGGAAGAGGGAGCCTGGCTACAGGCGACTGAGGAGGGAGCCTGGCTACAGGCGACAAAAGGAGTCTGGCTACAGGCGACTGAAGGGGATGCCTGGCTACAGGCGACAGAAGGGGGAGCCTGGCTACAGGCGACTAAAGAAGGAGCCTGGCTACAGGCGACAGAAGGGGATGCCTGGCTGCAGGCGACTGAAGGAGATACCTGGCTACAGGCGACTGAAGGAGATACCTGGCTACAGGCGACTGAAGAAGGAGCCTGGCTACAGGCGACAGAAGGGGATGCCTGGCTGCAGGCGACTGAAGGAGATACCTGGCTACAGGCGACTGAAGGAGATACCTGGCTACAGGCGACTGAAGGGGATGCCTGACTACAGGCGACTGAAGGGGGAGCCTGGCTACAGGCAGCTAAGGTGGGAGCCTGGCAACAGGCTGCTAAGGTGGGAGCCTGGCTACAGGCTGCTAAGGTGGGAGCCTGGCTACAGGCTGCTAAAGAGGCCACAGGACTACAGACTACAGAGGCCACCGGGCTACAGACTACAGAGGCCACAGGGCTACAGACTACAGAGGCCACAGGGCTACAGACTACAGAGGCCACGGGGCTAGAGACTACAGAGGCCACGGGGCTACAGACTACAGAGGCCACGGGGCTACAGACTACAGAGGCCACAGGGCTACAGGCTTCAGAGACCACAGGGCTGCAGGCTTCAGGAGACCCCGGGCTGCAGGCTTCAGGAGACCCCGGGCTGCAGGCTTCAGGAGCCCCCGGGCTACAGGTTTCAGGAGGCCCCGGGCTACAGGCTTCAGGAGTCCCCGGGCTACAGGCTTCAGGAGGCCCCGGGCTACAGGCTTCAGGAGCCAAAGTCAGACCCTTAGCCACCAGGAGTCTCAGGATCAACTCCTGGAGGGTCTCAGAAAGAGACATCCAATAAAGTCTCTCCCAGAGTAGGCTGTCCATGAGGGCAATAAGGGGTCTGGGCTTAAACATGACATCGAGAGGCTCAAAGTCTCCAGGGGACCACAGTTGTTGCATCCTCTTCGGAGGCCCGGTGTGTCCGAAGAACTAAGGATCCACCTGAGTCCCCGCATCACAGTTCAGCGACGGGCCCCCCTGGGTTCCCACGTCACATGTCGGCGACGAACCCCCCTGGGTTCCCACGTCACATGTCGGCGACGGACCCCTCAGGGTCCCCACATCGCAGGTCGGCGACGGACCCCTCTGGGTCCCCACGTCGCATGTCGGCGGTGACAGACCCCTCTGGGTTCCCACGTCACATGTCGGCGGTGACGGACCCCTCTGGGTTCCCACGTCACATGTCGGCGGTGACGGACCCCTCTGGGTTCCCACGTCACATGTCGGCGGGGGCAGGACCTCCTGACCCCCCTCACCGGACTTGGGCGGAGGCAGGTCCTCCTGGACCCCCTCCCGTGACTTGGGTGAAGCCAAGTCCTCCTGGACCAATTCTCTGGAATTGGGCTGAGGCAGGTCCTCCTGGACCCCCTCATTGGGCTTGACGGGCGCCGAGGCGTCAGCCAGAACCATGGTGACAGACTCAGGAGCCGAGGCGTCGGCCGGTCCCTCGGTTACAGACTCAGGAGCCGAGGCGTAGGCCGGTCCCTCGGTGACAGACTCAGGAGCCGAGGCGTCGGCCGGTCCCTCGGTGATAGACTCAGGAGCCGAGGCGTCGGCCGGACCCTCGGAGACAGACTCAGGAGCTGAGGCGTCGGCCGGACCCTCGGAGACAGACTCAGGAGCCGAGGCGTCGGCCGGACCCTCGGAGACAGGTTTGGGCCAGCTATAGAAAGCCTGGAGGGCAGATCTGTAATGCGCCTCCACCTCCTTTAATTTTCTCTCCAGCTCCTCGGAATAGTGACAAAAAAGGGCTTCTCTGAGGCGTTTTATGAGGGTAAAAGTCCTTATTTTGTCCTCCAAATCCTTGTGAACAGCTTCTGCAGCGCCACTAGGAGGAGCTGTGGGCGGAGTCGGACAGGGAAGTGGAGGACCCCGGTCTGCTGAACAGGAAACAGCGGAAGGAGATGACGGGGCAACCGGCAAGGGCTGAGTAGCAACGACCGTTCGAGGCTGACCAGGCTCAGCTGATGGCTGCTTAGAACGGCTGGCGGAGTGGTCAACAAGCCGCCGTCTTTTCCTCCGGCGGCGGGATGATGGGCTTGGCGGAGGTACTGATTCCTCCAGACGGGAGGGGACCGCCGACGCCAGCGGCGATTCATGCGCCTCATCGCCAGGAGAAGGAAATGGGACCGACTCCAGAAAAAGGTCCGGACGGAGCTCCTGGATTACCTCCGCATCAACCTCCAGAAAAAAGTCCGGATCCGGCTTGAACTGCGGTGAAGGGGACTGACAGGAGAAATCCGGTGAGTGGCTGCGAGAGGTGAATGGAGCGCATGTCTGGACAAGCATAGCTCCTCCGGTACGGAGAGGACGTGTTGGCTTTGGATTCATATGGCCGGAATATACTGTAATGAATTGCTGTGGTGAATCCAAAGTTAAGCCAAACACGGAGCTGATGCTAAAAAAGGGTTTTTATTGACAAAGATGACGGATCCTCCAGGGTGACAAAAAGGCTGGGACAGACTCAAAAAAACAGGACAGATCATTCAGGGCAACAGACAGATAACAAAAACAAAGGCTGCAAAGCTCTTACCACGAGGTAGCGGACAGGGACAAGATGAGATATTCCGGCAACTGAGCAAAAACGAAGGCGGGCTTAAATAGGCAACAGAACAGGAGAGCAGGGCGGGGCTAATTAACAAAAACAGGTGGAGGTGATAAAGGGGGAATAAGATAGATAAACAAACCTAAGGTAAGGAACGAGACTGAACGGACATGGGGTGAAATAAAAACTAACAAAGGCCAGATAACAAAAACAGGCTAAGCATAAATTCAAAACAAGAAACAGAAATAATCCTAAACTGAAAAAATAACCAGAACCACAACAGAACATTTCAAAAAAAGCTTATCATTTATTGAACAGTATGTAATAATTTTATATTTAAAGTACTTTCAGCAGTTTGAATTCTTATTTTGACCCGACTTCTCCTTTAAACACAAGTTGGAATAAAAACATTTCGGACTGTTTCCACAGTTACAGCAGTTTGATACAGCTCACCTCTCTGAGGATGCAGGTCCTGAAGAGAATTGAAGAGGAGGATCCTTTGACCAGTCGCTCTTAAAGGACACATGACTTGGTTCTGGTTCTGCATTTAGCCTCTGATTGATCCTGACAGAAACGTTATGATCAAAACACATTCTGAGGTTCTGTTTCCATATCAGCCCACATTTACATCATGGACCCATATGGGCAGGAACTGGGCTGAAAAATTGGACCCAGATGTAATTGTCTACAAGTTAAATTACGGCTCTGTGTTAATTGTCTATTTAGGGTTGAGGCAGATAAACTCTGGCTCCACTGGGACCCATATGGGTACCAGAGGTTCTGCTACATTTGAACTGATTTACCTGAGACCCATATGAGACCCAGTCACTACCTACACAGAGGGACCAGCTGGTTATGTTGGTCTGGGTCATATTTTGACAGAAAATAAATCTTTCCATGGAATATAGTCCGTGGGCCAGAATCTGTTGAACGTCTCCTTAAGAAGTTTCGTATGAACAATCGGGGGGCAACTTTCTTCCACTTGAATAAGTTGCTACACATAGCAGTGATCTCAAAACACCAATGCTCCCATGTTTTCACTTGTACGTTAATATGTTATAGCTGATAAAAAATCTAAACTGTTGTGCTTCGGTCCAAGAGGTCACGTGATTTGAGTTTTGCTGCTCAGCCAATCAGATGGCTGTATTGTCAGCTGTGCGAGTTCAACCAGTTAATCATGGCTGCACCCGTAAGGTGTTGTATGGTACAGGGGTGTTGTATGTTGTATCTGTTTCCTGACGAAAAAAGCCCAATAATACCATTTTCTGGTATTAGTTGGCAGAGATGGCAAGGAAAAAGATATAGCCAGGTCGCCAGTCTGTCACAGGGCAACACAGAGGCAAACAAGACAAACAACCATTCATGCACACACTCATACCTAAGGACGATTTAGAGAAGAACAGTCATGTTTTTGGACTGTGGGAGGAAGCCAGAGTACCCGGAGAGAACCCACGCATGCACAGGGAGAACATGTAAACTCCATGCAGAAAGATCCTGGGTTGGATTTGAACCCAATTTGAACCTTCTTGCTGCAAGGCACCAGCGCTACCCACTGCACAACTTTGCAGCCTGCTTGAAATTAGTAAAACTTTTAACGTCCAGTGTAAATATTTTTAAACATCACATTCTAATAAAATTAAATAGATTTTTTTTAAACTCTTAATACATTGTTCTATTTTTAAAAGTGACATCTCATTTTCTTAATATGGTTAATATCTCTATATGGTTCTTCTGATAATTTTGGCTGTACCTTTATTCATTGTTCATTTGGAACTTCCAAGCCCACCCACGCCCCACCCCCTTGAGCATGTTCCAGGACTTCAGTTCAGCGTTCAACACCATCATCCCACAGCACCTGGTAGGAAAACTGGAACATCTGGGCTTCAGCACACCTCTTTGCAACTGGCTGCTAGACTTCCTCACCAACAGACCTCAGTCGGTCCGGGTCAGACAGAACACCTCTGATGTCATCACCCTCAGCACGGGCTCCCCTCAGGGCTGCGTCCTGAGCCCCCTGCTGTTCACTCTGATGACACACCACTGCATCCCCAGGTTCACCACCAATCACATCGTGAAGTTTGCAGACGACACGATGGTGGTGGGCCTGATCATAGACGACAACGACCAGGACTACAGAGAGGAGGTGGAGCAGCTTGTGGGCTGGTGCAGAGACAGCCTGATCCTGAACGTGGAGAAGACGAAGGAGATCATCGTCGACTTCAGGAAGAACCGGCCTCACCACGCTCCACTGCTCATCAACAGCTCAGCTGTGGAGGTGGTCGGCAGCACCAAGTTCCTGGGGGTGCACATCACAGACAACCTCACCTGGTCTGTGAACACCGCGTCACTGGTGAAGAGGGCACAGAAGCGACTGTACTTCCTGCGGAGGATGAGGAGAGCCCACCTGCCACCGCCCATCCTCACGACCTTCTACAGAAGCACCATAGAGAGCATTCTGACCAGCTGTCTCTCTGTGTGGTGTGGAGGCTGCAGTGCCTCCGACTGGAGGAACGTGAGGAGAGTGGTGAGGACAGCAGAAGGAATCATCGGGGCTCCTCTTCCCTCCATAAAGGACATTTCATCTCAGCGCTGCATGTCCCGAGCCCATAACATTATCAGAGACCCCTCACACCCCCACCATGGACTGTTCTCCCTGGTACCGCAGCATCCGCTGCAGGTCCACCAGGTTCTGCAACAGCTTTTTCCCCGTTGCCATCAGACTGTTGAACTCTAAACAGCAACAGTAAAGTGCATATGTATACATATATACCATGGGTTAAAGCAAAAATAATCAGTTTGACTGAAAACAAATTCAAGTCAGCCCATATATTCCCGGGCCGTGGACGTCATGCCACATCAGTTACCTCACTTGCTTATTGTGCAAAGTCAACATTAACCAAATCTGGTAGGTCTAAAATATCCAGTGACCATTCCTGTATCTCTCCACCTTTCAGCTTCAGAGCCTTGGCATCATCCTGGACAGCCTCCCATCCTCTCCTTTACTTTCCACATCATCACCTGGTTAACTTTCATCTCGGCAGCATCAAGTTCTTCCTTCACACTTTTGCCAAACTGGTTCACAGTCCACTCACCTCTTCACTTTACAATTTCAGCTCCCTTCCCTCCCTGTCCTCCAGAAAACCTCCATAAACTGCAGCTAGTACAAAGACAGCAGCTTCATCATTACATCGTCTACTTCACTCCTGTACTTTAACTCCACTGGCTCCCTGTCACATTCAGTATAAACCAATCCTATGATCATTCAAGGCCAACCACAACCATGGACAATGCAGGACACATAACCTACACTATGATGACATCATATATTTTACTGTAACACAGATCGCACATTACAATAATCAGTCTGTTTTTGTTATTATTGCACAGCAATTCATTATCATAACTCATGAGTTTATAAAAAAGGCATTATTTAACTTCTTTGAAGTCCCATAAAATGGTTATATTTTAGCCCTGTGACTGGCGACCTGTCCAGGATGTAATCTGTGTCCCTGCCTAGGAAGAGCCACCTGCCGCTTCATGCTTGCTCATCATGGACAGTTCATGCAAACCTGTGTTTATCCAAGTTGGACATCAGCCTCTATGGACTGAACCACCTTTATCTATCTCCACTCCACCACCAGTTTAAGGCCTGGGGGGGAACATCCCTATTCTCATACACCTGCCTATGCATATTAAAGTATAATTCAGCGTGAAAGTTTCCTGCCGAGGTCTGAGCGCCAAAGTCTTAAAATATTGTATCAATAAAACTCTTCTAATTGTCTTTTCTTTCCATGCGAGTTTTTCAGATTCATTTACATTTTCAGTTTTATCCCACTAACTAAACAATAATGTAACGACACCATTGCCACATTTTGGTAAGAAAAGTAAAACATTTTCATTTCCACGCCTAGTAGGTTGGTAATGAGGCGGAGTTGACTGGATTCATTCATCCAGCTGAATGCGCTCCCGATGCAGGGGATACACATTCTGGCGGGGATAAGTCGTTTGGCACGACGAAACCTGTCGCCTGTGGTATCCTAGCGCAGCAGGTCTTGGTGATGTCACAATTTCTGCCCTGCGGTGGACTGGCGACCTGTCCGGGTTGTACCCTGCCTCTCGCCCATTGATACCTGGAGATCGGCACCGGCACCCCTCATGAACCCAGGGGGGATAAGCAGGTTAGAAAATGGATGGATGGACTGGGCTATTTCTTTTTCTTTTTCATCAAGATCTCTGCCAACTGGCACCAGAAAATGGTATTTTTGGGCTTTCATCGTCCGGAAACAAATGCATACAACACCAAGTGCAAGAAAGTTGCCCCTTGACAGTTCATACAAAAAGTTATCTTACAGATTCTGGCCCACGGCCTAATATGGAACAGATTCTTCCATAAATGTCTGATCAGCCGTCCTTCTTTCTAGGATGAATAATGTTGAACACATGTTGGTCATCAAGATCCAGGAAATGTTCTGGAAGTTGGTGAGTTTTTCCAGATGTGTCCTGCTGGAACCCAGAGCTCTAAGCAACAGGCTGGTGTCACTCAGCTGGTTCTGCAACACTGACTTGCTGTTTGGTCTCTTTTGGCCTGATATAGTGAGAACGCTGTGTGAAAAGGGCTCCGGACACTTAGAGATGCTGATCTCACCTCTGAGCGTGGCTCTGGCTCTCAGCTTCCCCACACAGAGTGGTTTTAGAGGGAGGGATTCCCTCCTCTGTGTCCTCACACTGATCCATGCTGCTGAATTCACATCCACATCAGCTCACACACACTTTCTACCTTCACCTGCAGAGGAAACACAAATCATTCATCTGCACATCAACTCTGATCATCCTTTACATCATTAGTGCTGGAAAAAGATCAGCTGCTCCTCCTCTGATTGGCTCTTCTTCTCTGCTTCATATCAGTGTCAGTTGAATGCAGTCAGACAGCAGTGAGAGGCAGAGGAAGCTGCCATCAGCTGCTGTACTTCTACTATCAGTCCACCAGATGGAGCCGTGGAGCAACATTTCATCCACTGACACTGATTCACTCTGACTGAACATCAGCAATTATTTTATTTCACAATCATCAAACTCTACAAGTGGATTATCTGCTGCATCAAAGATGAACTATTTAATAATCTGACTGAATTAAACACATTTTAACATTGATGTCATTTTATTTTGAAAGGACTCACAGGAAGCAGCAGGAAGCTGTTGTGTCTGACTTTAACGGGAGACCAGAGTTTGAAACCAGGAAATAAAAACATGAAGCAGTTTGATGAGTGAAGAAAACAAAGAAACATCAGCTGTTCATCATGTTGTTTGGTTCCAGTTGATCAATAATCGAATAATCCTGTAGATTAGTCTTCAGACAGCAGAGATGAAACTTTGTGTTGAAATCAGAAGTGAACATGTTCTCCAGACATCAGAGAGCAGAAACAAAGAGGAAAGTTCCTCAAGACAAAGTTCTGGTAGGAAACAAAGCAAACTTACAGTTTGTTCAGACGGTCCAAAGTGCTGAAGAACAAGATCTGAACAACAGACTGAGACCAAACAGAACCACCGTAGAACCAGACTGGGTGCCACACCTGGACAGGTCAGGGCAAGCTGAAAGTTACAGTTAAGAACGTTGCATGACTGATGATGTCACAGCTCACCTGGTTTGTAGTTTTCCTTTCAGACTAAAACAGTCAGCAGAGTGTCTGCAGTGATATCAGAGGCAGGTTGATAAAGTCTTGATGAGAAAGGAGAGAAGTTCTTCTGAAAATGTTTCCTGATAGTGTGCTGAGGAGAAATGAGCAGTAGAAACATGAAGCTTCTGCTTTTAAAAGCAACTAATGGCTTTCATCTTTTCAGCTTTTAGTGCAACACAAACATCTGGACTAAAACTGATCTGAGAGCAGCTTCTGGTTCCTGAACAACGGCTCTGGAACGTTGATTTCTGCACTTTTCCAGCATCTGGAACATTCCAGCTCCACAGTTCACATGTTAGCTTGCTGTCAATGTTGCTAGTAAACCTTTAGGACGTGTTCAGTGGACAATTTGGATTCAGCTTGACAGGAGAACACCTCCAGATGTTACTCAACACATTTCATTAAAATATGATGTGGAATTTCACATTTAAAGCTCATCAACATGTGACTTTACAATTCTATTGATCAAAACTGCTGAGGTTTACATTGCCACACTATGTACATACTAATTACACAGAAAATAAAACAAGGTCCAGAAAAAAGCTGAACTAGAAACAGGTAAGTATAAAATGTTGAAATGATGAAGAACATTTCCATAGTTTACTGCCACATAACTTTGGTTCCAACAACACAATAGACGGTTCCAGCTGGATTCCCTCAGAGCTTTCAGGACATCTTCTTGTCAGCCTAGGCACGGCTCATGGAACCATCTGCCACACGTGTCCCTGGATCTGCACAACAACTTACAGAATATACACATTAGGGGACAAGGAGGTGGCTTTTGCTGGCTTCATACTATCTTTTCATCGTCACATTTGGTTATTGAACAACTACAGAACGGGTCAAGCTATGTTCCAGAAAATGAGTTTTTATCAAATCAATAAATGATTAAAATCTGGGAGTTAGCCCCAGGTAAGATGGCCGCCACATCAGCTCAGCTACTTGGAAGCTTAATGAAATGAACTCAAAGAATTTCACATGTATTGTTTTCTAGATTTCTGTGGAGGTAAATGTTCTTCATCCAAACACTGACTTCTACAGCCAATCACTTTACTACCTTTGGAACACAGAGAAATTACTTTTAAAAGTCACAGCTGCTTCTTTGATGAAGTTATCTCAGTAATATGTTCATAGGAAACTCTCCTGAAGTAATCCCTGGGGATTTTCCCTCACCACATCATCATTATCATCATTATCTTTTTACAGTTTATTCTAAATACAGATATATCTATAACAATGGCACATAAAACATGTGAACACAAATGGCTTCATTTCACATATTCCACTAAAACAGTACATCCAATAACATCCAATTAATGGTAATATTATTTTTTCATGTAAAAACCCTTGATGATCTGCTTTCCCTCAATGACTGTTAGACCTGTATTTTTACTTTATGCTCTAAAACTAAGTCAGTTCACAGATTCACAACGTTCTGAATAATCATTGTTACTGAGGTACAGGTATACAAATGACTAAATAATTACAAATGCTAATGCGAGTGAGCAATCAGGCCTTCATCTGACTTAGTAGCTGACTAAGCTGGCATTTAGTTACCTGCAGACAATCTGAAAGCCGTCTACTGTTTTCATGTTGCAGATCCTGCTGAGGATTAGCTGAATATAGCATGATCACACGTCCATTATGACACCATGAAATGCTCCACATGCTGAGGATTCAGTTACTAAACGGCAGAAAATCAGCAGCAAACAATACATTTACTCAGCCAGTTTGTAACTGGAGGCTCTGGCTGCTTTTACCATAGAACACAAGGAGCAGTTGTTCCATGAATCAAAGTCTACAATGGCAGAAAATAGGTAACATCACCTTTATGGTTCCATGTGTTCCATCCACTAAGATCAGCTCCATGTTCAGAGGTCACACTACCACATCTTCATAGAAAACAAGCTTCCATCCTTTTCTGTTGCTGCTATGTGTTAAACTACAGGATCATTGTTATCTGTCAACATCCAGATCATATTTATAATGAAGCAATGCAGTTTGCAGACAATCCCAATGAAGTGTGACAGAGTTTGTGAAAACCAAATGATCTGCTGAAGCTAGATGTGGCCAGCAAGGCAACAGGGATGCAGCTACGCTGTTTTTCTCTGCCCACATCATCCAACCTATTGCTGGGACATTTACAGTAAAGCTTAACACTTCAGGGCCAACCTAAAAACCTGCCTTTGTTACACATGCAGAGAATCTTTATTACTACATAGAGACCAACATTTTAAGCTCTGCTCATTTTGAAGAAGATTCTTGACATTCTTTGGAAGAGTTAAATGTGACAGTGATGTGTGTTTGAAATGTGAAATAAATGCAGTTTATGTAAATAGTAAATGGTTTCATATTTATGAAGGTGTGCTGTGAATCCTTGAATAAATAGCTTTTTACCTCTTGGTGCACCTTTTAAATTCTTTTTTGTCTGGGCCATCTTTTCAACTACCTTAGTGATTTCAACCAGATGTTGACAGTGAACACCTCATGCGTATACGGAGCTCTAGAATGATTCCAGTTGCTTTATGTCGTTGCCGTTGCTCTCTCTAGCTGCCCTTTTGTCTTCTAATGCTCCAGTTTAGTTCAACTCTGGCTAGATTTCACCGTGTTAACTCCAAACTTGTTGCAGTCCGCCCTCATCATTCTTCCTTCAGCCAAGATGCGGCTGACACTCATGTTTGTGTGGAAGCTGAATAATAATCAAATAATAATAAGAAGCTGCTGCATATGTCTCTATGCTTGCATCCAAAGCCTTGAGTGAAGGCGTATCATGAAGGGGAGAAGTTGCCAGGTTCCATATTTCATAAACTGTTTCTGTTGGGACTCAACTGGATGGCGTAATGCCCAAAGCTTCTGACCACAGATGTGCTTAATGCCACAATTTCTGCCATGCAGTGAGAGGCGTTTTAGTACCAAATGTTTCCCTCCTACATGCACTCTGGACTGGAAACACTGACAGCTACTTTTTAGGATCTGATTGAATGTGACTTTGTAAAGAGCCTTGAGATGACGTGTTGTGAACTGGCGCTATAGAAATAAAATCTAATTGAAGTGAAAACATTTTAGTGTGGTTATTGTGGAGCATTACCTGATCACTGCTTGTTCCACAGGCTAAAAACCATTCTTTGGGGATTTAACAGGACATAAGTTTCTTTTTCTTTGTCTGTATGTAACTATAAATGTCATCAAATAGTCGGCTTTTATCACTTCCATGCGTTTCATATTCCACATGACATAAATGTCTTAATTTGGGCGTGGCCAGCAGATTTTGTAGCATCTCCCTAAACAGAGCTTAGACACTGAAACAAGGTTTACCACTTTGCAATATACTCTAGTTGCATATTCTATATATTAGCTCTACATGGCAATATTTAGCCCTAAAATCCCTGCCTGGTCCTACCTGATGCCGTCAGTATTTGTTCACCCAGAGCAACTCTTTCCTTTTCCATCTTCTTTTTGATGTAGAAAAGCTGATGGCTGGAATATTTGGAAAAGCTTTCCTCACTTCCCTTGTGATCTAAAAAAAGGCAAAATATTAATTTTGTATTATTCATAATATTCAATAGTCTGTTTCTGTTGTAGTTCCATATTTCTGCCAGCAGGGAGCGTATTCACAACTACAAGCTCTACGCGCTTCTTCTTTTGTCTTTTTTCTCTTTGCGCTGATGCCGTTACTGCAGTTTAGAGAGAGTTAGAACAGGAGGCGTCAATATAACTAGTTACTAAGTAAATACTGATTAAAACTGTGTTATATCTTGAGTTATTGATCCTAGGAGATTATCTGCACCTGCCAGGAGGGTTTCTGGTTGCGGGACATCACCGTGTTGTTGTGTTTTGTCGAGTGAAAACTGCGGTGAGTAATGATGATTAGCGCTTAGCATAGCATGCTAACTACTGCTGATTCTGGCTGATTGCTCACTGATTTCATGGAGAAAGTATCTTTGTTATATTGTTATGCTTGGAGACGATGTTTAAAACCAGCTGGAGACAGATGAAGGTATATGTGTGAATTTAGGATGTAAAAAATTGTGTTTTGTGTAATTTATCTGTGTTAATTGAGCTATTGCTGCATGTGATTTGTACTATTACTATATGCCCATAGCTCTCAACTCTCACGCATTGACCGTGTGACACACGCATTTCATCAATTGCACACGGTCACACGCATTACTTTGAAAATCTCAATCTTGCAATCAAAATCTCACTCTTGAAACGCACGCGTCCGGACGCTTCGCGCCATGGCGGAACCAATTTGCGGTACAATGGTTTCCGCACGTCCAGTAGTAGAGGGAACACAGCTGCAAGGACCTGCGCCGCGCATTAAAGTTTCCCTAATCCAAAGTGAAACACTTCAACGGTCCGTGTTGCGTGCGTGCATGGTAAGTCGTACAAACTGTAGCATGAAAGCAAAGTCCGTTAAAAACTGTGACCGTCTTGAATCGACCAACAGCACCCCCCCCCCCCCCCCCCCACGTCTGACAGTCTTGAACCGACCAACAGCACCCCCCCCCCCCCCCCCGTACCACAATCTCAGTCTCAACTGTCGTCAAAAGTTGAGAGGTAAAACTCAGGGCGAGGACAGCACAGCTGCTTTAACTGTTTTCTTTTTCCACTTTTGGTCTCTTCAGATTGAAGCTGGGGCTGCTGTCCAGGAAGTAGGGCGCTGTGCGCTGGTTCTCTTGCCCATATATGGAAGAGGCGGTGACAGAGCACACCTGGTGGGGGTGAGACAGGTAATGAGCATCTACATTAAAAAGCACGTACAGTCATGGCCAAAAGTATTGAGAATGATTCAAATGTTAATTTTTACAAAGTCTACTGCTTCAGTTTTTATAACGGCGATTTGCATATACTCCAGAATGTTATAAAGAGTGATCAGCGTAACAGCAATTAATTGCAAAGTCAATATTTGCCTAGAAAATGAACTTTATCCCCCAATACACATTTACAACGTCATTGCAGCCCTGCCTTAAAAGGACCAGCTAACATGGACCGTTTCTCAATATGCGTTCTTGAGCGGTCTCGTGTGCTCGTGACACGTCATTAGCCTCAGCCCGAGCACTGTTCCAATTTCCGAGAACGCCAAATCGAGACGCGCCGAATTCCCCGGATGTTGTTCTCGCCCGCCCTCTTTATCGAGCATGCATCAGAGCAGACTTGTGCGTTCTTCAGACTGACCGCTTGCCCAGAATGCACTGCGGCAAAAAAAAATTCCCTTTTCTGCTGCTGTTGTTCTTCAAAGTACGTTTTCAGATCGTTAGAGGCGAGAACATTAAACTTTTAAGCTTCCCTATGTGGCCTGTTTAAAGAGTTATTGCATAATTTTAAAAAAAGTAGTGTGCGTAGTACTGCTGGTTATGATTTATTTCTTTTGTGTTTATCTGACTGACATGTGTTGCTTTATTAACTCAATGCTTGCTGGAATAAATTGTAAATGTCTGCCAAGGACGACAGCAGCATATAAAATAAATAAATTCTATAAATGTTTTTCCTATCTAAGTGAGTTTCTTCTGAGTCAGGACATGAATAATTGAGAGGAGAAAGAAGGAAAGAAAACAATAGTAATAATAGTATATGAAAAAACAGACATTTACTTTATACAAATGTTTAATCTTTGGAAAAGAATGAAGGTGTAATATATTCAACAAATTATTAACAGTTACTAACATGGTTTAAAACGAAGAAATAACTCCTATTAAGATCTTATACAAATAGACAATGCCTATAAACCTACAATTAAAAATAGTTGGAATGGAAATTATTTACTGATTATTTAATGTATTTTCACAGGTGGTGAAAAAAATGAAATGAAGCAGCATGTGAACATGACTCCAACTGATGTTAGGTCACATGTAGTCATGTTCACTTAAACATGCAGTCAGTTGGAGCAGCTCCCTGTCTTCAGCTTTCGGTAAGTTATTTTTTAATTTAGAATTTTTAATTTAGAATTTGGGGGAATAGTTACCGACCAGAGGGGCGGAGGGATACCACATGTGATGTGGTATCCCTCCGCCCCAGCATGTGCGAGAATGCTTTTATATTTTAATATTTATACAATAACGTCCACCTGCCCTATTTACTAGGGGGCAAATATAACTCAAGTCACTTCAGCTCGATCTCTCCTCCGCTGCAGCGCCGGTAAAGCCGTGCTGGGGTGGAGCGAGCGTGGCGCGCACACACACACACACACACACACACACACACACACGTGCGTATATATATATATATATATATATATATATATATATATATATATATATATATATATATATATATATATATATATATATCTTGGGGGGCCCGACTAAGTTTGCCCGGTTTCTGTCAAGAAACTCTTCTAAAAAATCCATATCGCTATCAGATGATGATAGCTCCATGGAACTCCCATCACTGTCACTAAGTACTTCATCACTCTCTGCTTCGTACAGAGCACCAGTCGTCGCCATCTTGGAAAATAGTGCGTCGTTGCTCAACAGCGAGTCCGCTGAGTGACGTCACAAAATGGGAGGTGACAGTACTATTCTTGACCAAGATGGATTCCTCCACATAAACATGATTAAATGAAAATTATTCTTAATTAAAAAAAACGTATAATTTATTGCACAGTATGTAGTAGTTTTATATTTAAAGTACTTTCAGCAGTTTGAATTCTGATTTTGACCGGACTTCTCCTTTAAAAGTGTTTCAGCTGTGGGATTGGGCTACCAGCAGTGCAGAGCTTGCTCAGGAATGGCAGCAGGCAGGTGTGAGTGCATCTGCACACACTGTGAGGCGGAGACTCTTGGAGCAAGGCCTGGTCTCAAGGAGGGCAGCAAAGAAGCCACTTCTCTCCAGGAAAAACATCAGGGACAGACTGATATTCTGCAAAAGGTACAGGGAGTGGACTGCTGAGGACTGGGCTAAAGTCCTTTTCTCTGATCAATCCACTTTCCGATTGTTTGGGACATTTGGAAAACAGCTTGTTGGGAGAAGACGAGGTGAGCGCTACCACCAGTCTTGTCTCATGCCAACTGTAAAGCATCCTGAAACCATTCATGTGTGGGGTTGCTTCTCAGCCAAGGGAGTCGGTTCTCTCACAGTCTGACCTAAAAACACTGCCATGAATAAAGAATGGTACCAGAATGTCCTCCGAGAGCAACTTCTCCTAACCGTCCAAGAGCAGTTTGGTGATGAACAATGCCTTTTCCAGCATGATGGAGCACCTTGCCACAAAGCAAAGGTGATATCTAACTGGCTCAGGAAACCAAGCATAGAGATTTTGGGTCCATGGCCTGGAAACTCCCCTGATCTTAATCCCATTTAAAAATTGGGGTCAATCATCAAGAGACGGGTGGAAAAACAAAAACCTAGGAATTCTGACAAAATGCAAGCATTGATTGTGCAAGAATGGACTGCTATCAGTCAGGATTTGGTCCAGAAGTTGATTGAGAGCATGCCAGGGAGAATTGCAAATGTCCTGAAGAAGAGGGGTCAACACTGCAAATATTGACTGGCTGCATTAACTCATTTTAACGGTCATTAAAAGCTTTTGTTATTCGTAATATGATTGCAGTTGTATTTCTGTACATATGTGATGACAACATCTGACATACACACATGACAACCAGAGAGCAGCAGATCATGTGAAAATATTTGTGTCATTCTCAATACTTTTGGCCAAGACTGTATGTTACAATAAAGATAATTATTGAATATTTATGGATATGCCAACACTATTTAAAATAAGTTGCTAATGTTAAAGCTAACTGATGTTATTTCTTAATATAAGGAAATTTACTCTTCAGATTTAATTGTGGTAGGTGGTAATTATAACCTGACAGCAGATGACTGGATAGACAGATGTCCTTCTAGATGCTCTAAGAAAAGGTTGAATCCTACTTTATGTGACATTAGCAACTCCAATAATCTCATAGATTTATGAAGAGACAAAAATCCTGGTGCTCGGGTAACATAAATGATTTATTCAGTAAATCTGAAATGACTGAAGACGACAGATGTAAAATCAATGAGATGTTCTATATGGTAAAAAGGCACAAGGTGCTGACATCAGATCTGGAGCTAAATGGAAAGAGGAAGGTGAAAAAAAATTCATCTTAATTTAGTGACCTAGAAAAAAGTAGTCCAGAAAGAAAGAACATAAATTCATTAAATATAGACAACAAATAATTCACAGATCATGAAGTTATTTCAGAGGAAATTCACATATTTTACTCAACTTTATGTTCATCTGAATACAATCCAATGAACTCCAACATTTTCTAGAATAAATCAAAGAACATTTCCCAATAATAGATGCAGCTTTGAAGGAAAACTGTGAATCTGGTTTTAGATTGAAAGAATTAGACAGAATGATGAAAAAACTGCTGCAAGATGAAAAGATGATTTATCTCAGATTCTAAGTGAAACACAGTCTGGTTTTCTTAAAGAGAGATCTATCCACAACAAGCTGAGACTGGTTCTAGATCTGCTGGACTAAGAACATCTGCTGGAGAATGACAGAGTCGTTTTCTGTCTGTATTTTTATAAAGCTTTCCATGGTTGAACAGCCCTTTATCTGAAAAGCTTTGGAGTATTTTGCTTTTGGAGAAAAGTTTAAAACAACTTCAGTTGCTTTACACCCCTGATTCTCTTTGTGCGGCTCGTCATGCCTGATCTGGCGGTTGATGACTGACGTGAAGCTAGCGCACATCCTCGGCCTTCAGCATCACTAGGTTACATGAGCAAAATGGATGAATTTCTACTAAAAAGGGACAAAAACCAGATGGACAGAGCCACAGTGTTGTAGGTAACACAGAGGATAAAGATTCAGAGGACGAGGAAGATGAAATTCAACAGGAAGATGACGCAAGAGAGGGGGCAAGCAGGCAGGAGCACATTCACAGTAAAAAAAAAATCAGGATACGTGGAATACAAGACGAGCAGCGAAGGTTTCAGGACAAATGGACAGAGAAATTTTTCTTTGTTCTTCACAGCAAGAATCCTCTGTGCTTAATATGCAAACAAACCCGTGTGTGTTTCACACCAAGTAACTTAGAGCGCCATTTCAAAACCACGCATCCAAAATTCAATGAAAGTTCCCCATCTGGCAGCGAACTGAGAAAGAGAAAAATAACAGAGCTTAGCGCATCGCCTGAGCAACAACTAAACCTTCTCCACAGGACAACTTCTACAGCAGAGCCTTTAACAGAGGCATCTTTTCAGGCTGCCGGGATTTAGGCAAGGGCCAAAAAGCCATTCTAGGACGCTGAGATAGTGAAAGACTGCTTTTTAGCCTCAGCAGAAATAATGTTTGCAGACTTTGACAACAAGGATGCAGTTGTTAATCAAATAAAAGCACTGTAAACCCGAATAAGTTCAGAATACTCAATACTTTTTGTGGAAACCGATTACCTCAAAGTTTTTGAGTAAATAAAATAAAAAATTTAAGTTTTAATAACTTACAACTTTTACATACCTAAAAGTCAAACATTACTAACTCTCTGAAAGAAAACATTATGAGTGCACTTTACTTAACTATTTATTTTAATTTGTATAATTTTTTAATTTCTTTGAAATAATATTTTAGGATTATATTGTACTCAAATTATTATTTTTTTTAACTCAAAAAGTATACCATTTAATAATCAAAAAGAATTTTAGACAACTCAAACTAAACTATTAAACTACTTTAAGTTCAGAATACTCAAACTTCTTCACACAAATGCAGAATACTTTAAATGTTTTTATTCAAATGTATTTTCTTCATAGCTGTAAACAAACACCACACACATACACATCTGTATGTGTGTGCAAATTCTTTGCAAACGTATTTTAACAAAAAAAAAAAAACAAGGATCTTCGGTGGTCAAAATCAAATATGGCATCTTAAAACCATTTATCCATAGGAATCAAACAGGCAAAGGGGAACAAATGCAAATTTGTAACAATATACTCCTTATTTAGTTGTAGGAAACCGCTCATATCTTGAAAAACTCTAAATATAACCATCCACGCATGTATTACATAAAATAGGTTGTACGGTTATGATTAAATCACTGCAAATGTTACATTTTTTTCCCAAAGAAAACTCACTGGAAACTTGCACTCAGTGTGAAGGTATGGCCTTAAACCTTAAATAGTAAACTTACAGCTATAGCCATTCTATTCAAAACAAGAACTTAAGACAATAATTAACTTTAAATGAATAAATAATAAATAACCAAAACATACGTATAAAGATGTAAAGTTATTGCACAGAAATGGAAAACAAAATGTAATAAAATAAAAATATGTTTTTTTTCTAGATTTAAAATCTATGCTTTTTGAAAAGGGGCCAAAAGTAAAAAAAAATAAAAAAAATAAAAAAAAAATATATATATATATATATATATATATATATATATATATATATATATATATATAAAAAATTAAAAACAAACATTTTGTTCCATTGGTTTGCACTGACCCTGATGTACATCCATTTTGAGTGTTACTAAGACACACACACACACACACACACACACACTTCCAGTGCTTTAAAGTAAAGAAGGATGGTCAAACAGACGTGATTGGGTCTAGGAAGAAGGAGGAAATGATGGTGGGAAGAAAAACAAAAGGAAGGGATGGAGGACAATTACATATTGTCTACATTGACAGCAGGTAATTTTTCAAAGATAGCAGAGAAGGTTTCAGGGGTGCACCATCATCCAAACCCATGAGCAGCTTCTGAATGAAGGTGAAGGTGCCAACAAGCTTCTTTGGGTAGTCCAGATGCAAAGCATAAACCAGCCCAAACAGCAACACATATGCATCAGCAAATGTGGTAATGTCCCTCATGACAAATTCATCTTCAACCACAATGGCTGTGGATATAGTACTGAAGTGAAGTGGAGATGCACTTCTTCCTCTGATCTCCGTGACAATCCCAATGGGCGTGTTCCCGATGTCCGGCTCCTCTGATTCCTCACTCTGGAAAATGCAAAAGCACACTGTAACTATTTCTGAATACTTATACAGCTGCCAACTCAACAATGAAGTATCCAGCAAAATATTACACAGTAACAAGTTAACTCCCTCTACTACGCCTCTCCTCCTCTAATCATCCCACGCTCCCAATGCAAACAACATAGGTTCTGTCAAAGATAACTAGTTGGTCATTTATTAGCATGTCTCTTTAACGGCCCATATGAACAGAGTCCACTGAAGTCTTCACTGCCAGGAGACGTCTATTACTCCGACTCCATGGAAGCTTTTAGTGCAGCTAAAATTGAGGTAATTTACAAAACGCAGATAAGTTTATCAAGGCAGGTAAAATATGTTGTTACTCTGAGCACTCCCTCTCCTGACAGGAATGAGAATTTACCAGTGTGCAAACACACCTGACTGAGCTCAATTCAGCTTAGAATAAATATTAAAGACAGCTGCACAAGCATGAACTCCCCACAGACATTTTAAACATCATTGTCTAGTGTACATATGGCTATATTTGTTGTCACAAACCACTATATTTACCAGAACAGCACCCCCCAAAACTACACTTGTCATTCTGTGGTGCAGAGAGGCCAGGACCACTGAGGTGTTTGGGAGATTAGACTGGCTCGGAGTGGCCCAAGCTGTGGCTCTGGGAGCAGCTCCATGTGAAGACTCCTCCCAGCTGAGCAGTTTACAATGTGCTCGCTCATAACATTGCGCCATGCAACAGGACCATACAGAGGACGATAGAGCATATCGATAAAATAGAAATCATATTGATCAATATAGATAATTATCCAAAAAATTTAAAATATACATTTTAAGTACAGCCCTGGTCATTGTATGCTGTTGCTTGATGACCTATTTTTAAATATATGGATTTAAACAAAACCCTTTATTCAACCAACTTTTTACAAAAACTGTAAGTGTTAAAGAAAAAACGAACACGTGCTCTCTGAAGGTTGATAAAGCTTTCCTAGGTTTGTGATTGGTTGGGAGGATGCAATGACTGCAGTAAAAACCAACAGGACTATAATGCATGCACTGTATTTAATTGAACTTTTTATTGACCCCTGTTTTTTTAATACTGAACCACACATCTATTGATCAATATATCATTATTGAATTATTCTTATGTGGGACCCTATAGACAGAAATGCCCCAAGATGCGACCTGGCGGTATTTAGAAAGGCTAGTTTAATTTTTTTTTAAAAATAACCGTGAATATGTCTGTGTGTATTCATGCAGCTGAACATAGCAGGTAAACCTTCTTACAGCACCAAGGCACTTCAAAAGATCTCCAAAAGTAAAAGGTGATTAGTGATGAACTCCTTTAGAAAAATATAATAAGACTTACGTTCCAAGTCTTGAAAAACTGTGTGTCCTCTTCCTGCAAGTATACTGAGAGACAACGAAGGGCCACAGTGCGTTTCATGTTGATATCGTGCACATCCTGGATTGATAAAGAAAAATGTATGAGAAAAAGAACAGGGACCCTTTGCTGGCAAAACATTACTTACTCCACTACATAAGTTTATATTACAGGATAACTAATTGAGAATTACTTAAAAGTGAAGGATTGTGTGTCATGAAGCAGTTCTGTTGAGCCCGAATTCAGCCACACACACAGTTTCATCTTCAGCAGTTTATTGAAAAGTGACAAATGGTAGATGAGAGGAACCAGTCGGGAACTGCAGGATGCTCAGGGACCCACAGCCTGCACTCTGGGTCCCTGAGCAAGACCCTTAACACCAGATTGCTCCCCAAGTAATGCAAAGAGGCGGCCCATTGCTCCCCAAAGGGGATGGGTTAAGATGCAGAAGTGAATTTCTCCATTGTGAGATCAATAAAGTTCAATTAATTTCAAAAAAAAGTGCTGTAAGTGCTACTGTCCCCTAATGGAGGACAGCGGTCCCACACAGATCCTTTATGCCATTTTGTTTCTTTCTTATACAACTTGTTAAAGAAAAAAACACTATAACCTTTGTTCATTGTATTTTTGAAGTCTGGACTCACCACCATAGTGTCTCAAAGAAGTTTGACGACTAACATACACAGACAATGAAGCACCTTTGAGTCTTTAATTGAATATAGTAGAGGATGTGGTAGAAAATGATGACAAACCTGGGAGCCAGCTGTTACATGTGGATACAATTTAGATAGTGGATTTTAACTTTTTTTTCCAACTTACCTCAGTTTCATAATACTGTAGGATGTGTCGCAGTGCTCCCGCCACCCTTCCAGTACGAGCTGCCTTCCTTGTGTAAAGTTCTATGAGGCATGGAATCTGTCGATCCAGTTCTGCATAAAACTGGTTTCTTAAATTTACATTGGTGATTCTGTAGAATCCGGCACAGATCTACAAAAAAACAAACAAAAAAAACCCCCACAAAGTTAAGAATAAGTAAATTACCACAGGGAAATACATGTTTTTCTTCGCTTTTTGGTAGACATCTCCTCTCCTTTAGTTGTGGCACTGACAAAATTATTTTTTTTCATAACCTCATTTACTACATCATTCAGGATAGCTTCAGTAATACAGAGACTATGCCTCTGCATTACCTCCTTTACAGTACCTCTGACAAGAGGCTGAGACAAAGAAAATATCTATATTCAGCCTAAAGGGAGAGTCACAGAATTTCAATTCCTCATTTAGTCCTGTATATATTGCAGTAATTCACTATAAAACTGACTTTTGATTTAAGTCTCTCTCTCATTTTCTCTGATAAACACAGAACAGGAATATGGCTTTACTTTCAATATACACAATTTGAGTAAAAGGATGGGATTCTCCCTATAAGAGAGGAAGCAATTAGTAAACACTTGGAATTTACAGTATATTTTTTGGGACTGAAAAAGGATATCAAAACTTTCTGCTTATTTCATGTTTAGGCTTGAAGTTTAAAATTGTACCAATCTGATGGGTGGTTTCAAAACTCTCGATGCAAGCTTGTCACGTTAAAATGTAAGATAGTGTTGGAATGAAGCAGTACATTTATTTCTAGTTTATTTTATACACAGCTCTTGTACACGATCGATAAATAAAGCACTCCTGTTTCACATTAACCTCTCTTTGACACCTGTTATTATGACAGCCTCTAACTGTACAAACACTCCTGGTCTTCCTCAAAATCATAATGACGAGTAATTTGGTAAAAAGTGGGAGCTAAACACTGACAGGAAGTGAGGACTGCAAGTCTTGGACAAAAATATGTTATCCCGCTGTCTTCCATTGAAAATAGGGTGGATAAAGGTAGGAAATAACTTACATTTCACGCTGGTTCTTGACTATAATATGAATATGTATCTATTCTGACTGAAAACTGCATTATATGGCTCACCAAAAACACAGTCAAAAGAAAAAGCAATCATCTAAATTCCAGCCCAAAAAGTACATTTATTGGAAACATTTTAAAAGAACGATATATCTTAATCATTACCTTATTTGCCAAGGACGCCTTGTGTGGGTACCAACTTCAGCCTAAAGGAAAGAAAATTAATTAATAATTAGGAAGTCTGGTTTTGTGAAGGAAGCTACTCATTTGGTTCACCAAGCAATATCCTGAACAATGTGTTTTGGGGATGAAACAAACTGAACGGTTTAATATTCGTATTCGACAATTATACAAAAACCAGCGCAATTATTATGATGACATGAATGCCAACCTCCAAAGCAAAAACAAAGTGCCATAATTCCCTCCCTTTTCAGACAACATCTTTCTCCAGCGACGGGGAAACGGCTCTGCCATATCGTACTTGTTACATTTTTTTTTTTTTTTATCAAATATCGACCTTACTGACAGAAACACATTTATAAGGAATACAAATGTCGTCACAACATTTTTTTTCGTTATTATTATTATTATTATTATTATTGCACTTACTCCATGTAACACGTGTTACATGAACCGCCTGTTACGCCGAATGTCCGCTGTGGCATGTGCACAATTAAACCACATGCATTATTTGTTTGGAAAGACTTAACCATCATACTTACACGTTTTCTTGACTTCAGCAACCGCTCGCTCCACTCGCTTCCCGACCGCCATGTTGGTTTGATTTTGCGTGGCTGGTTCCCGCTGACGTTTTGACGCACTGACGTCATTACGTTGCACGTCTGTGTGCATTCAAAGCTTTCGAGTAAGGCAATGATGATCACTCAGAGAGTTTAAGTAGCACAAAATTATAAATGCATCCCTCGTTCGGAACGCTTAGTAACTTTAAGTTGGGTTGACTTGATACTGGATTTTGATTGTTTTCTTCACAATACTTTTGAGTCAGTAGTAATGTTCGGGTTTACAGTGAGCATTACAACTGTCTGATTGAACAATAATGAGACGGATGGAGGATAGTGGACGGGACATAGGTGAGCAGCTGCTGACTGAGCTGCGCGCAGTGCCCTGTTTCAGCATGGCTCTGGATGAAAGCACGGATATCAGCCATAATGAGCAGCTGTGTGTTTGGCTGAGCTTCCCCAAAGAAAACACTTTGAAGGAGCAAATGTTGGCCTTACTTCTGCTTCTTGGCCAAACCACAGGTGACGATGTTCTGAATGCACTGTTGATTTTTTTTTAATCAAAACCATCTAAGCTGGTCCAAACTTCAAGTGTACTGATGGAGCTCCAAGCATGGAAACACTAGCCTGAGTTAAAGAGCCACTCTGGATCATCAGCTGGCCTTTCTAACAGATATTACCATCACCTGAACTCTGTCAACCTGCAGCTCCAGGGAAGAGACAAGTTGCCAAGTGACATGATGAGGGCAATCAGAGCTTTGCAGAACAAAATAACTGCTCTGTGGATATCTGACAAAGACCTCACACACTTCCCAGGACTGAAAGAAAAAGCCAAAAGTGAGTGTACTCTGCAGCAGAGCTTCAGCTACAGTGGTTTAGTTGAAGTTTTGGAGCTGAGTGGGGAGTTTGAATCCAGGTTCAGTGATGTGAATGAACATAAGGGCATTTTTAATCTTAGTGAAAATCCCTTTCATGTGGATATATCCTCTCTTACACCAACCATCACACAGCTCTGCCCTAACAGCCGCGCCTCTCTTCAAAGTGAAATAATTGAGCTGCAAGCAAATGACTTTCTCCAAGCTGAACACAGAGCAGGTGTTGGTAACTTCTGGAGCTTGCTTTCTGAAGCAGACTTTGCCAACTTCAAAGCACTCGTACAGAAGGTGATGTCTTTCTTGGTGAGCACATACACATGTGAGTCAACATTTTCAACCATGAACATTATCAAGAGGAAACAGAGACACAGACTGACCAACGCTCACCTTGAAAGCCTCACTATAATCACAACAACAAGCTACAAATACAACATGAAGAAGGTTAAGGACATGCATGCCAGCTTCTGCTCTTCCCTCTATTAAAGTAAATAAACACTTTAATTAAAGTGGGTTCTGTGGCACTTTGGATGAAACATGTTGGGATTCATTTTCAATAAAATTTTAATGTAAAATATATTGACTGTGCTGTTTTTTAATGTGGGGTAGCCAGTATTTAGGTAAAATAAATAAATTGATGTCAGTGACTTGGTAAATTGTGGTAACAGTGGCTCTCCTCTTGACCTTGATCTGCCAATATGGCTCCTGTGAAAAAATGAGTGAGTATCACTGCTTTACACGGACATCAATAGAAAAGCATTTTACCTTCAGGAACTTCTAAAGGTTTAGATGTTAAAAGAGGAATCCATCAATGTTGTCCTGTTTCACCTCTGATGTTCATTATGGTGACGGAGCTGTTAGCAACTTTTATAAAAATAATTCAAGTATGGAACCGTTAAATGTGATGGAAGCTCCCTGGTAATTACTCAACTAGCAGATGACATGACCCTGTTCTTAAAAGACAAAACACAAACTTCAAAGGTGCTGAAGGAGATACAAATTATCTAAAGCCTCTGGTCTGCATTTGAATATGAAAAATGTGAAATAATGACTATTCAGGATGAGTAAAATCGTTCTCAACAGTTGGCTCTAGAAAGATTTATCTATTTTTGGACATACTCTACTCACAAAAATTTCTTTCAATTCAATTCAGTTTTATTTATATAGCGCCAATTCATGAAACACGTCATTTCAAGGCACTTTAAAAAGTCAAATTCAATCATATTATACAGCTTGGTCAAAAATGTCTCCTTTTCACCTTTAGAGACATGAATTACCTGACACAGCCGACCAATTGGAGACAAAGATACTTAACCTGAATTGCTGCTGGCGGTGGTCAGATGTGTGGCAGCCTGGCTTCTGTCAGTCTGGTCCAGGACTAACATGTACCTGAAGCTGAAAATGTGGGACTGTCCCTTTAAGAGGAACAGCAGGACGCCGTGCACGCTGTGGCTCTGTGTCCGCGTTCACACGTTTCCTGTGTAAAACTAAAAGTCCAGAATAGGAAGAAGCTGTGATGTGGAAATGTTCCATGTGGTTCTGTTGTTGGTGTTGGTTCAGCTTCTGGTTTGGTGCCGCAGGAGTTTAGCTAGAAAAGTAAAAACTGGTCTTCAGTCTGTCCAAGTCAGCAGTTTGGAAGTAAAGAAGCTGATTTTAGTCCCAGACTGTCAGCGTCGGCTCTTCTTTCATTCTCAACGTGTTTTCAAGGTTTGGAAAGATGGAGCAGAAATATCATTTCATCATTGCTTTGAGTTTCTGCTGCTGATTTATTCAACTAAAGAACAAAATCTGTCATTTAAAAACATGTTAGAAAGAAGATGAAAATGTTTTACTGTAAATTAGGACTTTTTGAAAGTCAGTGTTGATAGAAAAAATATGTTTAATTGAAACAAGCGTCAGAGTTTTATTGAAATATTGAAAATTGAACAGAGGAACAAAAGAGAATGAGCAGCAAATGAATCAAACACATAAGAAGAAAATCTGTTTATTGCTCATTAAAACACATGAAGTAGAACTGCAGCAAATATACAAAAGGAAGATTTAACATGTGAATGTAAAAAGTGTTTAGAAAAATAGGAGCCGACAGAAACAGATAATGTCCAGAGATTGAGAAAAACTGGCCAACATTTCAATGAAATCTGACTGATGAATGAAAGTAAAAACCCAAGAGAGAAAGTCAACATGCTGCTATTCAGAGTGAAGCTTTGACTGGAAACAGGCAGAAAAACAACATGTGGATCCTGGAATAATCCCAGCTTCCATCTTTAAAGGACTGGAAGAGGAAGAAGTTTCCAAGGAATCATTTAGAAGAGTTTCACAAAGAAACAGATTGAATCCATGAATGTGAAAACGTGTTTCTGAGTGAAAGAGACAGACATGAACAGACTGAACTATCTGTTCAACAGGGAGAGGCTTTCTCTGACAGGAGGAGACTCTTTAGACTCAATCAGCACAAAAACACTGAGGAATCAGAGAACAAGAGCCCAAAGCCAGGAAGCAGAGGTTCGGTGAATGTGGTGTTGAAGGTGTGGAGGTGGATCAGTGAGTCAGAGGAGACTCTGTAGAAGGACAGAATACCAGCAGGACAGTCCACATACACTGCTACTCTGTGGGAGACGGAGGAGGAGGAGATAGATGTTGGTCTGTTATTGTGACGGACAGAGTAACCAAGAGCTTTGGAGCATCTCAGACTCCAGGACTGATCATTATCTCCAAACCCACAGTCTCTATTGTAACCTCTCCTCCTGATTCTTCTGTAACTCACTGATATTTCAACGTCTCCTCTCCACTCGACCTCCCAGTAACAGCGACCAGTCAGACCAGTTCTACACAGCAGCTGAGGAACATCAAATCTGTCTGGATGATCAGGATATGACTGAAGCTCCTCCACACGTGTCACCTTCCTGTTGTCTTCAGACAGTTTGAGGTTTCTGTTCACTGTGTTTGTGTCGATTGTGAGTTGACAGGAATCTGATGGAGAGAACAAAGACAATCCAGCTGCAGTTATTGATCATTTATTGATACTTTGATGAAGACTCCTGAATGAGTGATGGACAGTCTGAAGATGGTTGAATGTGAGCTGCTTTGTTGTCATGAATCAAATGAAAAACACACTTACACTTCCTCAGACCTGGTGTCAACCATCGGACTCCAGCAGGCTCCACCCTGAAAGGAGGAGGGGGGTCAGACCATCAGTCTCTTTCAGCAGCAAACATGGACATTACATGTCTCTCAGACACACATTGTCCTCCACTGAGAAAGGACCAGTCCAACATTTGGACACGTCCACTTGTTGTAAAAATCCAGAGAAAGAAAGAAGAGCTGAGAGCAGACAGACACCTGGGCTCTGATGATGATGATGATGATGACGAAACATTACAACCTGCAGTGGATTTAGTGTCGCTGTGGGAAATTCACGTGCTCTGTGCTGCAGCGCTCTGATTGGCTGAGATCAGAAATGGAGCAGGTTTTAAAGAGAAGGGCCGACCTCTTCATGAACTAAGTGACCCTCTGTGGCTGGCAGACCTGGCATCTTTAGTTGATCTTACGCATCGTCTGAATACACTGAACAAGAAGCTACAAGGCAAAGAACAGCTGGTGCCACACCTGTATGCACACCTGAAAGCCTTCTGGGTAAAGCTCCGCCTCTTTGAGACACAACTACGAGGCTTTAATGCTGCACACTTCCCTGCTCTGTCTGAAATCACGTCTGCTTTTCCAAAGGCCGACCTTTCTGCTAAAAAGGAGAAATATGTGTCTGTGATTGCATCTCTGGTGACAGAATTCAACCAGAGTCTTCAAGACTTTTCTGTCATTGAAAAACAAATCCAGCTGTTCTCCACCTCCTTCCTGGTGGATGCAGAAGAAGTGGAAGAGAGTCTGCAGTCAGAACTGATTGAAATGCAATGTGATGATTCTCTGCAGAGTCAACATCAGCTTCTCTCCCTCCCTGAATTCTTTTAGAGTTTGGATAATGCCAAGTTTCCTCTGATGAGACGCCACGCAGAAACAATGATGAGCCTGTTGGGCTCAACATCCAGATGTGAACAAAGATTTTCTCTGTTATATCAGAACAAAAGCAGACTGAGAAGCAGAATGACTGACAGCATCTCTGTGAAGTCCTTCGTGTCTCAACCACCAAACTTTCTGCTGACATGTCAGCCATCCTTCAATCAAAGGACAGCATCACTGCTCCCACTGACTGCAATGTTCTTCACATTATAGCTGACTTAGAAATACACACAGTATTCATGTGGCAATATGGCACCTCTAGTGTGGCCCTTTGTTTAGTTTTCTGGATTTGGCCCTCACTAAAAAAAGTTATGACACCCCTGGTATAAAGTGTAAATGTTCCCCCTTTTTATTTAGGAAGATAAAAAAGGTGAATAAAATAAATCTACTTTAGGACCTTTAAATGAAATTAAGACAAGTAACAAGTGCTTCTCTGCATAAAACACTAAAATAAAAACACTCAGGGTGTCAATCTAAAATCACAGTTCAATAATATTTGCTTAAATGCTGATTAATTAAACCTAAAGCCAGCAAACACCAAGCTAATCCTACGTTGCAGGCCTGTTTCCATGCTTGTGAATATGTAGACCAACTCAGTGGTCGCTTCACTCAAAGAGCAAATAATAAACTAAAAAGGTTCCTTGTGCCAGATGAATAATAATCCTAACAGAAACGCTCTGCTCCGTTTAGTCCTCCTCTCCTGTGGAAAAAACTCAGCTCCCACATTCACGGCTCTGACTCCAATACTAGGCCACCTGCTTTATAAGTTTGTTTTTTATTAATTCTGCATTATTTTAACTACATGCGCTGTGTTTCTGTGCCTCAACGCTCTTACTGCTCCTCTCTCCTCCCTACCCTCAGACCCAGGTGCTTTTAACAACGGCCAGCCTTCAAAACGTGAATCACTACGTTTAATGTCCTTCCACTTGTACCAAAATGTCCCAATTAAAGTCAATAGGAGAGTCAGTAGCTGTGTTTCATGCTATTTTGTTTTTAACGACACAGAACCAGCGGTGCTTCAATGGAATGCTGCCTTGCTCTTTAATTCAGGTGAGCATAATTACGCTAAATATAATTTAGGTGTGGACCTTTAAGGGTCATTTTAAGGAACTTGTAACATCAGGGGCTTCAGCTCAGACCCATTATTCCTCCTCTTCCCTCTAAAGGAGCCCTTTACACTATTTATTTATGCATTTTCCCCACTGTTTATTCCTCACGTGCAGAGCACCAATGGGGGTAAAATCTGCTCACCTCATCGCTTCAAACTGATATTATTAGTATAAATTATGCCGATACCAGACGTTACCAATAAAAGTGTTTTTTTTCTACCGTCACTTAGTAACTAGAGAGACGCAGAGCTTGAAAAGCTGCACCTTTACTCATCAACTCTGGGGTTGCCATGCATAAAAAGTACTATATTTCCTGTAGGATTCCCCAATAAAGACTATTAGTGGGCTAAAAGTGAAGCAGAAAGTCATTGTTCCGTCCGCTCTGACCACAAACAAAACGCTCAGAGAACAACTTCAAACTCAGCCTTCAGCTTGGTAATTACGCACCAGAGCGCCCTGAGGAGAGCAATAGAGGAGGTTTGTCTGGTCAGAGCAGAGACTGAGATGAGAAACCTGTCGCTGTGAAAGGTGATGATGGTTATAAACTGTAACAGGCTAGAAGTTCATGGAGCTGAAAAGAGGGAAACATCAGCAGCTGGATCAGCATAAAGACGCAGCGTGAACCCCTGAGTGCTTTAAGTGTTCCTGCTGAGGGGAAAATGTCAGACCATACAGGCTTGATGAAACTCAGCCTGATTCACCAATGAGGTTATAGATCTACACTGATAAACAAGCCATAGATTAATGTGTAACAGTGTAATAATACGGTCAATAAAATAAAACTACTTCATTTTATTCAGTATTCAGCAGTTGTTATGGTTTTTTCTGTTTTAACCCGCCCCCAGACCACCAAAAATTAACATATTCTCACTCTTAACTTTTGGTCCTCATCCTCGTCTCCAACGTTTCCAGAGGTCCTCTAAATGCTTCCGGGTGGCTCAGAGTTCTAGCTGGGTCCAATCTCTCGTTGTCCGGTTGGGTAACGATTCTCTACAAGCTCCTAGGTCCAGCTGAGTTAGCCTAGAGTCCATTAGCTAGCTTGTTAGCATCGGCTAGTTGCTATGATAAGCTAGCGGCTAAACACAGTCTAAAAAGCTTAGAGTAGAAACTTCAGTGTCTTCTACCTCGGACTTAAGCACATTTACTCACTGTGGATCATCGTGGGGACAAACCACAACACAAATTACTGTTTTTAGTCCAAAGACAAGTCAGTTTATCATGGAGATGTTCACTTATGGCCGCCGAACCGGATCTCTCGGCTTCTCTGCTGCGCTCTCTCACCCAAACTCATGATGCATTCAATGACTACCTCAGCGTAGGAAAATACGCCTCTCACATGTACCGTTATTAAAATAAACTACAACTATGCAAATAGATGTTTGAACACGTTGTATCACATTTTAGAGATGAACACTTTTAATAAAGCAAGAATAAACGTCAACATCAAACTGAACTCACGTCAACATGACACGTCAACTGATATAATAATAATAAAAAAGATAATCTGAATTTAACAGACGTCAACATATTCCATATTGTGATTTACTTTTTAGGCCAATTATACACAATTTAAACCTGTTACTATTTTAACAACCATGTTCTCAAGCATTCTCACGGTGAACAATGAGGATGCGCCTTTGATGTGCAAAGCTGTTCTATGTTGGGTTTTAGAGAAGAAAGAAACAGCAGCAAGTCATCCTGCACTTGTAGCCTTGACCGGTATTCGCTTTTGATCAGGGTGAGAGTGGAAAACCTACATTCACACAGGTAAGTGGAGGTGAAGGGCATCAGGACTCATGGCTTTGGTGGACACATGGGGAAACTCGCTCTCGACACTCAACCAGAATCGCATAATCGTCGTTTCCACCAGTCTCTATTTTAAGTCCACATTTGAGCTGAGCTCAACAAGAGCCTCCTCCTCTTGGATGCTCAGTTCATCGTGGACTGTGGGTGGGAAAGAGAAAGGGTTCCTGACCCACTGGTTTCCCAGTGGCTCCTCTCCAAAATACTCTCAGAACTGATCATGCAGCCCGTTCAGATGCTGATGACCAGTTTCTCAGAGTTGAGCTGCAGCGCTGTCTTATATTTCTTCGCGCCTCTCCTGTGACTCTTTGGCGCCCCCCAGGGGAGGAGCGCCTCACCTATTGAAAACCACTGATCTAGGCTACATGGTCCTGATCCAAGCTGGATGAGTTCTGAATGGATAGATCTGAGGCTTTAAAGCAGCTTTTAAAGCCAACATATCACCAGAACCCAGTTCTGCATTGTTGGGTCTCACCTCAGACGGTCAGAGGGTCCAACAAAGTTCTACCTCTTCAATCTGCTGATCACTGCAGCCTTGAAATGCAGATCAACTGATTGGTGGAAGGCAGAACCTCCATCCTACAACTGGTGGTGCTGAAAGTTTGGGCCAGGTACCAAATGGAGAGAAGAACCAACTTGACCAGACTTTAAATAAATGCGTTCTAAAGGCATTGGGAACCTGCAGTAATGTTACTGATGCAATTAAACTAAAGGTAATAATTAATAATTGGATCATTGTTAGATGGAGGATCTGAGACTTTGTGACAACAGAGCTCTGACCCAAGACTGTTTGATGATCTGGTTGTTGTTCTTTTTCTCTTTTTGATGTTAAGAGAATGAAAAACTCAATAAAATTAAGTTTGAAGTGTTTCATCATGTGAATCTAACTGGTGAACTTCTCTTTCACAAATATACTCAGGGTTCCTAGTCAGCGCCATTAAAGACTCAGCGTTTTAATTTTCCCTGTGAGCCGTTCTTAGTGAGGAGAATATTACAGAAAACTGGGTAATGATTTCTGCCTGCAGACGAGTCGTCTAATAAATCCCATTTCACAACCAGCTGAAATATTCCTGGACACTAGTGTTAAATCAAGGACTGTTCCATTTCCTGGATGAACATCTGTTCTGGTCCATCTTCCATCATTCAGCAGAATAAATTATTACCCTCTAAATGTTCTTCTACCATTTCTCTATTTCCATCTGTTCTGTTTGCTCCCCATAATATTGCATGTGCATTAAAGTCACCACAGAGATCTTTGTGAAAAAGGAAAGTTTTAAGATTAGTCTTAAAAGTAGACGGGGTGTCTGCCTCACAGACCAAAACTGGGAGTTGGTTCCACAGGAGAGGAGCCTGATAGCTAAAGGATTTGCCTCCCATTCTACTTTTACAGACTCTAGGAACCACCAGCAGACCTGCAGTCTGAGAGTGAAGTGCTCTGTTAGGAACATACGGGGTAATCAGAGCTCTGATATATGATAGAGCTTGATTATTAAGGGCTTTATACGTTAGAAGAAGAATTAAATTATATTCTTGATTTAACAGGAAGCCAATGAAGGGAAGCTAAAATTGGAGAAATATGATCCCTCTTGTTGATTTTCATCAGAACTCTTGCTGCAGCATTTTGGATCAACTGAAGACTTTGATTTGCATTTTGTGGACTTCCTGATAGTAAAGAATTACAATAGTCCAGCCTTGAAGTAACAAATGCATGGACTAGTTTTTCAGCATCACCCCTGGACAGAATGTTTCTAATTTTGAGGATATTCCGGAGGTGAACAAATGATACTCTGAAAACCTGTTTAATATGGGATTTAAATGACATGTATTGGTCAAAAATAACACCAAGATTTTTTACTTTATCACCAGAGGCCAAGTTAATGCCATCCAGATTAAGTGATTGATTAAGAACTTTATTTTTGAGGACTCTGGTCCAAAGATTACAACTTCGGTCTTGTCAGAATTTAAATGCAGGAAATTTAAAGTCATCCAGCTTTTGATGTCATCAAGACATAACTGCAGTCGAAGTAACTGATTGGATTCATCAGGATTTATGGATAAATATAGCTGCGTGTCATCAGCATAACAGTGGAAATTAATTCCATGTTGTCTGATAATTTACCAATCGTAAGCATATATATAGTAAAGAGAATTGGTCCAAGGACTGAACCCTGTGGTACTACACAAGTGACCTTAGAGTTTGAGGAAGATTTATTATTAACATGAACAAACTGGAATCTGTCCGATCGATAAGATTTAAACCAGCCTAATGCTTTTCCCTTAACCCCCACAGTATGCTCAAGTCTTTGTAGGAGAATATTGTGATCAACTGTATCAAATGCAGCACTGAAATCTAACAGGACAAGTACAGACAGAAGTCTATTATCTGAGGCCATTAGAATATCATTAGTGACCTTGGCCAGAGCTGTTTCAGTGCTATGATGAGCTCTGAAGGCTGACTGAAACTCCTTAAGTAGGTCATTACTTTGTAAATGTTCATATAGTTGATTAGCAACTACTTTCTCAAGAATTTTAGATAAGAAAAGAAGATTAGATATAGGTCTGTAGTTAACTAACTCATCTTCATCAAAAGAAGGTTTCTTAAGTAAAGGTTTAATAACAGCTACTTTAAAAGCCTGTGGTACATATCCATTTACCAAGGATAGATTAATCATGTCTAAGATAGTGCCACTGATCAAAGGGAATATGTCCTTAAACAACTTGGTTGGGATTGGGTCTAACATACAGGTAGGTTTGGATGAAGCTAAGATTTTAGACCTTATATTCAATAGACCACATTTAATTGTTTTATTTTTTGGTTCAAGTTGAGCCATATTGATGTTTATTAGATTTTTATGATTTGTTCCTTTCAGATCAGTTTTTGATTTGTTCAGTTTTGGCTGTGGGAAAGACACCGTCTCAATAGGGTAATGGGTGGGTAACAGTACAGAAGCTGCAGAGAGGTGTGTTAAACTACGGCTCTGCTTCCTGGTCTGGACCCTGGGTTATCAGCATTTAGGAGACATTAGGGGACAGAGACATTCAGACGTTTCTCGCCTTTGAATTAAATAACATACAAAGACAAAGATGCATCTTTTCTCTTGATTAAAAATTATTGGTGTGCTTACTTAATTGATCATTATTAATATCCACTACGAGAGCATCATGCTGAGCCTGCCAGGATTTGCATCATCATCTTGAATCTTCCCACTGTGGGACGCTGCATTAAACTATTCCTAATTAACCATTAGATTTATTTAAATAAACTGCAATTATTCTAACTGCAAGTGATAAGAGGAGTAGGAGAGGGTTGGGTGGGATTTAATTGAAGAGGTTTGATTTATGATCTGTAAAATCAGTTCAAACTTTGCCAAAAAGTTCCTCTATACATTTATTCTTCAATACCTGAGAGCTTCAAGTCTCCAGTGTGGATCCTTCAGTCCAGCCGACAGCAGCTTCACTCCTGAGTCTCCTGGATGATTGTAGCTCAGGTCCAACTCTTTCAGGTGGGAGGGGTTGGAGCTCAGAGCTGATTTCAGAGAAACACAGCCTTCCTCTGAGACCAGACAGCCTGACAAGCTGCAGACACACGATTCAACACAAGATGTTGTTTTAATAAACAAAAAATAGAAATCAAACTGTATTTAATTCTGTAGGTAATAAAAAGTAACATCTGACACATTTAAACGGATGAATCCTGACTAGAGCTTCACTGGGTTGGAAACTGCAAACTGACACAAACTCTGCAGAAGGTTCTAGCTGTAAGCAAAATGCAAACTGGACCTAAAATACCAAAGATAAACTGGTGGTCCCAGTAGAACCATTGTTCTGGTGTCTAGATCGCTTTAATATTTTTTTATCTAATTGGAGTCAATAATTGAAGCTGAGATAAAGAATAAAGCAGTGGTTTGGATCAGTGGTGTTACCAGCGTATGGTGAACACATATTTCACACTTGCAGAATCAGCAGAATGTCTTTGAGACATTTACCATCTGAGGCATGGACCGCGGAACGCATTTCAAATTGGTCGGGCCCATCAGTCTGGCGCACATGCATGAAAAACCCGGATGAAATGAACTACCCATTTATTTAACCCTACCGGCCCTACCGGTTCCGCGGTCCTTGATCTGAGGTCAGATCCAGTCTTTCAGTGCGCTCTCTTTCTTCTACTCTTTGTTAAACTTTTTCCCATATTTTCCCCACTTACTGCCTCTCATTCTCTTGCTGTCTCATCACTAGTTTCCCTGTCACTCTGGGCTCTGACCTGCGTGTGTTTGGGATGTGCTGAATCAACTCTGGCAGACGGGATGACCAGGAAACTGGGACATGGAAAGGACAAACTATATACCACTAATATTCCGCTTTATTTTGGGAAACTGAGAGATAATTAAATTATTTCTCTCAGAAAGAAAGTCAAGCCCAAACAAACAACTTCACCTTCAAAAACATTGGGTCCTGGTTGTGGGAGTAGTTGAGCAGTCGTGGTGTTGCCAGTGCACAAATAATCTTTTCTGTCTTTTTCTTTTGACTCATTGTCAGATTATGGTGGAGCAGGTAGTGACTATATGGAATACAATAAAAACTAATCTGATTGTTTTAAACTAAATATTTAATCCAGATGTCTGTTGTGGTTTAATCCATCTTTTTAACAAACATCTAAATGTCTTTCTTCATGAGATCCGGGGCTGTTTAGAAAACATCCAGGGCTTCAGACCATTTTGGTAGAATAACAGCTTTTTCTTTTCTCTCACATTTTCAGCTTCCAGCTCTGCTTCATCTTTCTCTGTTCTCATCTCTCCTGCTGCTCAATCAGCGCACTGCATTCTGGGATCTTTATGTGCTGAGACAGAATAGTTCATTTTAGTAAATGGAAAGGGGAGCAGAAGTTGATGATGCATTATGTTACATTTTTCTGTTACCTTTGTGATTGTAAATCTTAATTATTTTATTTAAACATACATAAATAATTAATGGGTAGTGTTAAATGGCTGGGTAACCAGTGGGTCCCATTACTGGTGGGGCCCAGGTGGTTGTTTTCAGCTTCTCTGCATTGAGGTAACGTATAGTTGTCTGTAGATGAATAATATATCAGAATCAGAATGTTTATTATTGTCATTGTACATCATGTTCCACACATGTACAACGAGAATAAAGCCAGGTCCAACCAGTGCACTCATATCAAAATGCCAGATAATCAAAAATATATACAGTACAATATACAGTAGGGTTATGTACATTAGAGATATAATATATGTTGCTGTATAGATTGTTAAATATGTATGTAAATATTTCAGGACAGAAACTGTAAATATTGTACAGTGTCAAAATTACAGTTTTTTTGAATGATGAATAATATCAATAAACTTATATTTACATAAACTTTTCAGCAAACAAAAGTTAACAAATCTATCAATGAACTAACATTTCCATGATGTTTTAACAGGTAATGGACAGAAATCTGGTTTCAACAGGATGGAGAACTTTGTACCTGAGAGTTTCCAGTCTGCAGTTTGGACTCTCCAGTCCAGCAGAGAGAAGCTTCACTCCTGAATCCTGCAGGTTGTTGTTACTCAGGTCCAGTTCTCTGAGACTGGAGGACTGGGAGCTGAGAACTGAGGACAGAGCTTCACAGCTTCTCTCTGAGAGGTTACAGCCACTCAGTCTGAGGAGACAGGGAGAAAAATCTGCTATTAAACAATTCATCACAAATATTGTTGATTTCTTTACAGTCACCAATGTTCTCCTTGGAAAGATTGATGGATCTGTTTGATTTTACACATCTTTATGTTGCCTTTTGTTGTGAACTGGTTTATTATATATAAACTGCAGCAACATGAATCAATATTTACCTCATTATCAGATTTCTCACTATCAGAAATAAAAGCAGCAACAATCTGTGTCCTTACAGAGCTTTGTTGGAGGCTTTAACCACTGGCAGCAGCCTCAGAAGAACCTCCTCTGAAGCAGAGTATTTCTTCAGGTCAAACACATCCAGATCTTCTGTTGATGACACTAAGATGAAGATCAGAGCTGACCACTGAGCAGGAGACAGTTTATCTGTGGAGAGACTTCCTGAACTCAGAGACTGTTGGATCTTCTCCACTAGAGAACGATCCTTCAGTTCATTCAGACAGTGGAACAGATTGATGCTTTTCTCTGCAGACACATTCTCACTGATCTTCTTCTTGATGTACTTAACTGTTTCCTGATTGGTCTGTGAGCTACTTCCTGTCTGTGTCATCAGACCTTGTAGGAGTCTCTGATTGGTCTGCAGTGAAAGTCCCAGGAGGAACCGGAGGAACAAGTCCAGGTGTCCATTTGGACTCTGTAAGGCCTGATCAACAGCTCTCTGGTGAAAAGACTTTGGTTTAGGTTTCTTAGAAAATAAAGACCACTTAGATGTTTGTGTTTCTTCCATCAGGTTGCGACCATGATTTATGAATGTCCGATGAACATGAAGAGCAGCCAGAAACTCCTGAACACTCAGATGGACGAAGCAGAACACCTTGTCCTGGTACAGCCCTCTCTCCTCTCTAAAGATCTGTGTGAACACTCCTGAGTACACTGAGGCTGCTCTGATATCGATGCCACACTCTGTCAGGTCTGATTCATAGAAGATCAGGTTTCCTTTCTGCAGCTGATCAAAAGCCAGTTTTCCCAGAGACTCAATCATCTTCCTGCTCTCTGGACTCCAGTGTGGATCTGTTTCAGCTCCTCCATCATACTTGACCTTCTTCACTTTGGTCTGAACCACCAGGAAGTGGATGTACATCTCAGTCAGGGTGCTGGGCAGCTCTCCTCCCTCTCTGGTCTCCAACACGTCCTCCAGAACCGTAGCAGTGATCCAGCAGAAGACTGGGATGTGGCACATGATGTGGAGGCTTCTTGATGTCTTCATGTGGGAGATGATCCTCTTGGCCTGCTCCTCATCTCTGAATCTCTTCCTGAAGTACTCCTCCTTCTGTGGGTCAGTGAACCCTCTGACCTCTGTCACCATGCCAACACACTCAGGAGGGATCTGATTGGCTGCTGCAGGGCGTGTGGTTATCCAGAGGCGAGCAGAGGGAAGCAGTTTCCCCCTGATGAGGTTTGTCAGCAGAACATCCACTGAGGTGGACTCTGTAGCATCAGTCAGGATCTCCTGGTTCTGGAAGTCCAGAGGAAGTCGACTCTCATCCAGACCATCAAAGATGAACAGAACCTGGAAGTGTTCAAAGCTGCAGATTTCTTTGCTTTCAGTAAAGAAGTGATGAACAAGGTCCACCAAGCTGAACTTTTTCTCTTTCATCACATTCAGCTCTCTGAAGGTGAATGGAAATATGAAGTGGATGTTCTGGTGGGCTTTGTCTTCAGCCCAATCCAGAGTGAACTTCTGGGTTAAGACTGTTTTCCCAATGCCAGCCACTCCCTTTGTCATCACTGTTCTGATTGGTTGATCTCTTCCAGGTGGGACTTTAAAGATGTCTTCTTGTCTGATGGTTGTTTCTGGTCTGTGTGGTTTCCTGGATGCTGTTTCAATCTGTCTGACCTCATGTTCATCATTGACCTCTCCAGTCCCTCCCTCTGTGATGTAGAGCTCTGTGTAGATCTGGTTCAGAAGGGTTGGACTTCCTGCTTTAGCGATCCCCTCAAACACACACTGGAACTTCTCCTTCAGACCAGATTTAAGTTGATGTTGACAAACTGAAGCAAAATGTTCTAAATTAACACAAAAAATGAAATCAGGAAGGAAACCAAATGATCTTCTGAAGATGATGTGAATAAATGTGATTCCATCTCTTCAGACATCAGTAAATGTGTGATTTATCCATCAGGTTAAATCTTTGTAGAAATCCTCTTACCGCCCTGCAGACGGTCAGCCAGCTCCTCCTGCTTCATCCTCCTCAGGAAGTTCAGAGTGATCTTCATCAGTGCCTCTCTGCTGCTCCTCCTCTGCTCTTCATCCTCACCTTCCAACACCTCCTCCTCATCATCTCTCTGACTCTCTGAGCAGTCTGGGTCATTTGGACTCAGAACCTTCTGGATCTTCTTCAGCTCCTTCTTTAGAAAAGTGACAATGTTGTCCTCCAGCAGCTGGAACAGAATAATATATGAAGGACACATCAGACTGAGATCATGGATCCAAACATCAGAACCATGTTGGACAGACTGACGGTCCACTGGTCCACAAAGTCCAGCATGGAGACGACTGAACAGAACCGATGGAAAAGTAGTTGTTGTACATGTACAGACCATAAATATGGAGTCCAGCTGGGTTTGATGCTGCCGGGCAGACGGACCTCTGGGAACCTCTGAGTTCTGCTGGTCCACTCTGTGGAGGAACCAGAACAATTAGGAAGGAAGTGAATATTCATCCAGCAGTTTTCACAGACGAAATCACCAAGAGCCACCAAGAGGAAGAAGAAATAAAAAAAGCCTGCAGATGACTTTTTAAAAGTATACAAATGTCAAAGCGTGTGTCTGCACAACTTTCAGAAAGTTTTCCTACTCACAGTTCATCCTGAGGCCTTATTCTTAAACTCAAAAGCATATTTAGAGGAGCAGACTAAAGCTGACTTCAAAGATCTTTTGCTATAAGGTTCTACTTTGAAGTTATTCCTCAGGATGCAAGGCACTGGGCTGTTGCCCCTCTGGGGACCTTTGTGAAACATTGTGAGGCTGACCTACAGGCTTTTCTTACAGACTACCTAAAACCGGCCTCTTCTGGTCTTCTTCCCCCTGGAGAGACTTCTGCTCCATGGTATAAAAGATGTACAGCAGAGAGGTGATCAACAGGATAGATATATGAGGGAAAGGCTCCTGGGCTCTCAGAGCAAAGCAGGGAACCGCTGCTATGGCCAGCTCCAGGAAGAGCAGAGCCAAGCCCATCAATCCAGTGTGTGCAGCGGTGTAGCGCATCCTCTCAGCGCAGTGCAAGCCCATTTTGACGTCTGTGCGTGCCTCGGTTAGAGGCTCAACCAGCCCAGCTAGCTTCTCTGAGGGACTGTCCTGAGTCTTGTCACTTCCAGTCGGAGCTGGAATGTGAGATTCCAGCGATAACTCGGCAGTGAGAGCCTCCTGATCAGAATATGGGAGAGGATGGTCAGGAACGGAGCCTTTGGTGGTGGACATGAAATCACAATAAACAGCGGCTTTGGAGGAACCCTTGAACAAGATGTAGTGGACACAAATACCCTTCTCAAAGGGGACGAGCAAATTTTTACTGATGAAGCGGTCATCTGCAAATAAAATCATGCTATTTTCACACCCATAAAAATTAGCTGTTTCTACATAAAAGTCACTCAGTCCAGTGTAAGACATCAGTAGTCTGCAGCCGAGGTCCTGAGGGCGCGTGTTGATGTCGCCTCCCACAATGATTACATCTGCTCCTGTAGACGTATGGCTGATGAACTGCTGCGGCTCCCAGGCCTGGACCACTCTGTGGGACAGGTAAGAGTCCTTCTCTCTGCTGTACTCTGCATGCAGGTGTTTGACATAGACGTTTGCAGTCAGGCCCTCCAGATTCAGAAAAGCCATCCCAATGGCTTTGCCTCCAATCCAGTCCGCATGGTGAGCCATGTAAGGGTAACCGTTCAAAGAGTAGCGATAAAGGAACGTGTCATGGATTTGAGTGTTTGGAAAGAATGGCCAGTCCAGCTCCTATGACTCCGCTTTTGAAGTAATGAGAGTTAAGATGAGTGGAGGTCAGCTTAGTTTTTAAGTAGAGAAAGTCCTTCTCACTCCATACCTCTAGCAGTAAAACACCTTTGTTAACGGTGTGACTTCCTTATTGCGTGCTGCATTGGCTAATCTAGCTTCCTTTGAAAAAGAAGGTGATTATTCACAGGAAGCTGGCTCCCTGGTTTAATTCAGAGCTGCCTTCCTTGAAGCACAATGTTAGGAAATTGGAGAAAAATGGTGCTCTACACACAAAAAGGAATCCTACCTAATCTGGAAAGACAGTCTATTGTTGTTTAAAAAGACCCTTCGCAGAGTTAGAGCAGCATATTTTTCATCATTAATTGAGGAGAATAAAAATAATTCTAGATTTCTCTTCAGTACAGTTGCCAAACTTACTCAGCGTCATAGCTCCGTTGATCCATCCATTCCCTTAGCTCTTATCAGTAAGGATTTTATGGGATTCTTCATAAATAAAATTTATTCTGTTAAAAAAATAAAATAATTGGCATCCTCCCAAACATGATTACCTCGTCCTCAGTAAGTGAGGCAGCAGTGGAGGAATCTTTAGAACCTGCCCTGTGTTTGAACTGTTTAGCAGCAGTAGAGCTTTCTGAGCTATTTAAAATATTAGCTTCATCTAAACCTTCTACTTGTATGTTAGACCCAATCCCAACCAAGTGGTTTAAGGACATATTCCCTTTGATCAGTGGTCCTATTTTAGACATGAATAATCTATCCTTAGTAAATGGATATGTACCACAGGGTTTTAAAGTAGCTGTTATTAAACCTTTACTTAAGAAACCTTCTTTTGATCAAGATGAATTGGTAAATTACAGACCTATATCTAATCTTTTCCTATCTAAAATTCTTGAGAAAGTAGTTGCTAATCAACTATATGAACATTTACAAAGTAATGACCTACTTAAGGAGTTTCAGTCAGCCTTCAGAGCTCATCATAGCACTGAAACAGCTCTGGCCAAGGTCACTAATGATATTCTCATGGCCTCAGATAATAGACTTCTGTCTGTACTTGTCCTGTTAGATTTCAGTGCTGCATTTGATACAGTTGATCACAATATTCTCCTACAAAGTCTTGAGCATACTGTAGGGATTAAGGGAAAAGCATTAGGCTGGTTTAAATCTTATCGATCGGACAGATTCCAGTTTGTTCATGTTAATAATAAATCTTCCTCAAACTCTAAGGTCACTTGTGTAGTACCACAGGGTTCAGTCCTTGGACCAATTCTCTTTACTATATATATGCTTACAATTGGTAAATTATCAGACAACATGGAATTAATTTCCACTGTTATGCTGATGACACGCAGCTATATTTATCCATAAATCCTGATGAATCCAATCAATTACTTCAACTACAGTCATGTCTTGATGACATAAAAACATGGATGACTTCAAATTTCCTGCATTTAAATTTTGACAAGACGGAGGTGTAATCTTTTCACTTCTTGACCTCAAACAATAAACTTCTTAATCAATCACTTAATCTGGATGGCATTAACTTGGCCTCTGGTAATAAAGTAAAAAATCTTGGTCTTATTTTTACCAAGACATGTCATTTAAATCCCATATTAAACAGGTCTCCAGAGTTTCCTTTTTTCACCTCAGGAATATCGCCAAAATTAGAAACATTCTGTCCAGGGGTGATGCTGAAAAACTAGTCCATGCATTTGTTACTTCAAGGCTGGACTATTGTAATTCTTTACTATCAGGAAGTCCACAAAATGCAGTTCAAAGCCTTCAGCTGATCCAAAATGCTGCAGCAAGAGTTCTGATGAAAATCAACAAGAGGGATCATATTTCTCCAATTTTAGCTTCCCTTCATTGGTTTCCTGTTAAATCAAGAATATAATTTAAAATTCTTCTTCTAACGTATAAAGCCCTTAATAATCAAGCTCCATCATATATCAGAGCTCTGATTACCCCGTATGTTCCTAACAGAGCACTTCGCTCTCAGACTGCAGGTCTGCTGGTGGTTCCTAGAGTCTCTAAAAGTAGAATGGGAAGCAGATCCTTTAGCTATCAGGCTCCTCTCCTGTGGAACCAACTCCCAGTTTTGGTGCGTGAAGCAGACACCCTGTCTACTTTTAAGACTAATCTTGAAACATTTCTTTTTGACAAAGCTTATAGTTAGAGTGGCCTATGTTACCCTGAGCCAGTGAGCTCACATTACATCTGTCCACACAGAGACAATCAGAAGGTAAAGGTCCATGAAGGACATCTGGATGTGAGCAGAGAACCAGAGGATCCAGGTAGTTGGAGATGTTTAATGTTCCTGCTGATCCACTAAGAACTAGCAGAACCTCTGTTGGTCCACTTCAGCTCAGCTTGGTTCCACCAACCACATGATGAAGCTTTCCTTCCCTGCTGAACTGCTCTCACAACGCACACAGGAACCAAGTCTTGATGGGTCAGACTGGCTCTACCAGCTATTTCCCAGCGGGTCGTGGAAATGTGATCCACTGTTAGTCTGACATGGAGCCAGGAAGCAGCAGAACCTCCTGATCAGCATCAACACTCCAGACATGAAGACATGAAGGTGTTTTCATCAGAACAGGGCAGCTGATTTCTGGAGATAACGGATCAAACCTCTGTCTGCAGATAGAACTGGAACATCTGAGAGCTCACTGGGAGGAACTGGGTTTCTGTTCTTGGCTCTTAAAGAAATGTAACGGGTCATTTCCAGAACCTCAGACCCCGACTGAGGAGACCGGTCCATACTAGGGGTGGTGATTGGCTAAAATATCACAACATGATTCCTTGCAGTGAAATCAGGATTTTATTAGTTTCCCAAAGTAACAATAAAGCTGTTGAAGAAAAATCTAGAGAAGCATTTAGACCAGAGCATTTCTGGACACATTTTAATGAGTTGCTGTAGTTCTGCTAACTTGTCTGAAGCTCAACTGAAATGTAATAAATCCATTGAGATATTTAAGAGCTGAAGAACAGCTGCAGCTCTAAACTCCTGTGAGGGAACAACACCAAATCTCTGGTTCTGATCCCAGTGATTGTTCCAGCTCCAGCTGAGAAGAACTGAAACTCTTCAGTCACTAAAACTGAGGAAGACTTTCAGATACGAAGACAAAACGGTTCAGGAACAAAGAAAGAAAGTCCAGTTGGTTCCATGTTGGGTTTGATTCAATCACTATGAATATGGGAGAGGGACTAAACAGTCCAGTTAGCTCATTAACATGGAACAGAACCAATCAGAGTGAGCTCCAGTCCAAACTAAATCTTTGACTTTAAGCAGAGAAAAGTGTTTAATGATGGCGACTAATCAATGAGGCCCAAAAGCAAACAGATCAGAGCTGTTAAACATGATGTAGCAGCATCCAGGACGCCTCCAACAACATCCATTCTTTCCACTTTCACTGCTGTGGTTCTGGAGAACATCCAACACACACCGCTTCACATATGAACATAGAAATGTGGAAAAAAGAGCTGAGCTCACGTTAAACACATGTTGGAATAAAAACATTTCAGACTGACTCAGTTTCCACAGTTACAGCAGTTAGATACAGCTCACCTCTCTGAGGATGCAGGTCCAGGAGATTTGAAGAAAATAGGCTCTCCCATTGACCTGTTGCTCTTGAAGGACACACAGCTGGGTTCCGGTTCTGGTTGATGTTTATGCGTCAGTCTCTTAGGAATCCTATCAGAAGAAAATGCATTTTAACACATTTTGTAGAGTTTTGTTTAAAAACTTCTTAAAATATAAGTTATAAAAATGAGTCTGATGAATTCTGACAGAAACATTATAACAATAACGACTCCATGATGATTGTCTATTTAGGTTTGATGCAGAAGAATGCTGGATAAAAACTGGAACTTATACCAGAGGTTCTGGTACATTTAAACTGATATACCTGAGACCAATGTGTGACCCAGTCAGTACCTATATACAGGGACCAGCTGGTTCTGTTGGTCTGGGTCGTATTTAAACAGAAAATAAATATAAAGATTCTTCCATAAATGTCTGATCAGCCGTCCTTCTTTCTAGGATGAATAATGTTGAACACATGTTGGTCATCAAGATCCAGGAAATGTTCTGGAAGTTGGTGAGTTTTTCCAGATGTGTCCTGCTGGAACCCAGAGCTCTAAGCAACAGGCTGGTGTCACTCAGCTGGTTCTGCAACACTGACTTGCTGTTTGTCAGAACCCACTGGTACCATGCTGAGCTGCTCTGTTCAGTCTGGATGAAGCAGCAAAGAGGAAGAGCAGCAGCTTCAGGACCACTTGGTCTCTTCTGGCCTGATATAGTGAGAACGCTGTGTGAAAAGGGCTCTGGACACTTAGAGATGCTGATCTCACCTCTGAGCGTGGCTCTGGCTCTCAGCTTCCCCACACAGAGTGGTTTTAGAGGGAGGGACTCCCTCCTCTCTGTCCTCACACTGATCCATGCTGCTGAATTCACATCCACATCAGCTCACACACACTTTCTACCTTCACCTGCAGAGGAAACACAAATCATTCATCTGCACATCAACTCTGATCATCCTTTACATCATTAGTGCTGGAAAAAGATCAGCTGCTCCTCCTCTGATTGGCTCTTCTTCTCTGCTTCATATCAGTGTCAGTTGAATGCAGTCAGACAGCAGTGAGAGGCAGAGGAAGCTGCCATCAGCTGCTGTACTTCTACTATCAGTCCACTAGATGGAGCCATGGAGCAACATTTCATCCACTGACACTGATTCACTCTGACTGAACATCAGCAACTATTTTATTTCACAATCATCAAACTCTACAACTGGATTATCTGCTGCATCAAAGCTGAACTATTTAATAATCTGACTGAATCAAACACATTTTAACACTGATGTCATTTTATTTTGAAAGGACTCACAGGAAGCAGCAGGAAGCTGTTGTGTCTGACTTTAATGGAAGACCAGAGTTTGATTCCTGCTCCAAATCTCTAGAAAAGCTTAGATCTCCATATCTTCTCCACTCAGACGTAGAAACATTCAGATCTCTGAAAAACATTTAAGTGTTTCCTTAATCAAAATTATGTTGACACATCTGACATGTTGTTTTTATTTATTGCTTTATTCTTATTTATTCAGTGGAATATTTGGTTCCCTTTCTTGGTTAAACTCCAGAGGACTCAGATTCACTTTTACTGGTTTTAATGTGACTATTAATAAACCGGACCTTTGACTGTTGGATCTTCTGAGTGATCTAAGGAGCTGTAATCTGTCGAGTCAGCAGCAAACTGATTGGTTGTTAGAACCAGATGGACTCTGACCCGGCACACCCCCCATATAAAATACATTCACACTGTAAACATCAGCTGCTGGTGCTGAAGAAGAAGATTTGCTCACATTTACCAAAATGGAGCCAGAGCCAGAGAAGTGGAGCCACAGTGAAGTCCGGGCTTTATTGGACCTGTGAGCAGCAAGAGAAAAACAACATGAGGTTGAAACAATGGAAGCAAAAAGTGAGACACCTGAAGCAGGATCATAAAGGTCAAAGGTCACAATAACCAGAGTGGATCAGATAGGAAGAGCAGTAAATGGTTTATTTCACTGAACTCGGTTCTGAGGCGTCAGCAGCTTTTAATCCCAAAGTCCAACAGAGATAAAGTGGAACCAGATGATTGGACCTGGATCGGTCTCTGATGTTCAGACTAGAAACTAGCTGCACATGAGGATGAAAACAGACTAAATCAGGGTTTACCACAGATGGTAGATGGACTTCTGTCAGCCTTTGTTAAAGGTCCAAACATCCAGAACCACAGCAGGTTCTAGTAGCTATGATCCAGTACAGTGAACTAACTGGTTCTGATGCTCTGCTGCTGTTCACTCATTTCTACATTCAGCCATTCATCACTGGTCAACATTCACTTCTAGATGAACTGCTTCATTTCTTGGGTTCTGGTCCAAACTTTAGTCATTTAATCAGGATGTTTTATCCAGATAGTTCTAGAGCAGCATCCCGGATCTTGGAAGGACTTCTGGGTTTTAAATAAGCTGCAACATTCAGCCAGGAGACCCGGTTCCTCCAGAATCATTGATTTTAGCCACAGTTTCTCTCTCTGCTCATTAAAATGATCAGAACTCAGTAATATCACAGTTTTTCTAACAGCAGATTAAACTCAGTCCCAAAGCTGATGATGCTTCTGTGTTAATAAACAGCAGCTCCATGGTCCACATGACTGGTACCGTTGGGTCCAAAGCATCAGGAAGATCTCTCAGCACCAAGAAAAGGGAACTACTTCCTGTTGACACCAGCTCAGACTCCTCTGCTTCATCAGCTGGAGCTGAAGTTCAGAACTTTGGATCAACAGGTTCTCAGAGTTCTGCTAGAAGGAGGACCAGAACATGTTGAGCTGTAGAGCAGATATGAGACCATGCCTCAGCCTCTGCTTCAGAACCGACCCACTAGATCTGGTCGGGTAGTTCAGTGTGAAGCAGCAGGCCTCTCCAGGTCCATTTCTCCATGCTGATCCCTTCCTGTGTCACTAACAGCATTAAAAAGCAAACTCACTTCTTTTAGTTTTTATGCAGAAATCAAAGCATCAGAAGATCCCGGCTGGTGACAGAGTTTAAGAAGGTGGACATCAGAGCCTTGGACCTGAAACTGGACCAGAACCATTAATATTAACTGGAACAGAACCAGTTTGAGCTCCAGATTCTCTGTGGTTTCATGAACTAAATTCTATGTTTAATGAAACTTTAGTTTGAAACATGAATTTAAGGAAAACAATGTTCCCAACAAGTTCTTAAACTCCTCAGACTCTTCATTTAGGAAATAAAATACTAACTAATAATTGTCCCTCATGGGTCAAACACTGTGGAACAACAGACTGATCACTTTTAGCAGCAAATCAACCTTTAAGTCTGATTACTGCAAATATTATTGTTTTATTCATAGATTTATTAGATCAATGTTAAACTTTTGGATCATCTGCCTTTTAATAAATTCTAATCTAAAATATTGATGATGAAAACTTTAAAGCTGTTAACATTTGCTGGTCTGATTGGACCCACCTTCAGGTCTTCAGCTGTTCTTCAATCTGCTCTCTGAACAGCAGATATTTTACAGCTGCCATAAACAACAGGCTGGAGAAATATCAGAACCAGAACCTCAGAAGTTCTGCTTCAGTCACTCTGAATTTATTAAAACAACCATCGTTCTTAAAGGGACAGAAACACATTTTAAGACGATCCACAAAGTTTAAGGAGCTGCAGAACCTCTAAAGAAACGGTTCAGGTTTCAAGTGGACCTTTGTAACTTTAGCAGAACAGCAGCAGAACCTTTAGATCACATGTTTTTCTCAGAGTCCAGAGTTTCTGGTTGGAGGCTAAAAGGTGGTTTTAACTCAACATGAAGGACGTTCCTGTCTTTAAGCTCCCAGATATTTAGATTTTAGACGGATCATCTGGAGCCGTGAAGCTCTGATTGGGTCGACAGAGTTCTGCTCATCTAAACATCACATCTGAACATCAGCTGTTCATCATGTTGTTTGGTTCCAGTTCATCAATAATCTAATAATCCTGTAGATTAGCCTTCAGACAGCAGAGATGAAACTTTGTACTGAAATCAGAAGTGAACATGTTCTCCAGACATCAGAGAGCAGAAACAAAGAGGAAAGTTCCTCAAGACAAAGTTCTGGTAGGAAACAAAGCAAACTTACAGTTTGTTCAGACGGTCCAAAGTGCTGAAGAACAAGATGTGAACCACTGAGACACAGGTGAGCTGCTACCTGGAAGGAGGCGGAGCTTCAGCTGTGATGGAGGTGGGACAGGTAGGAGGGCGGGGCAGCAGCAGGAGCAGCAGTGGAATTCCTGGAAGCTTCAAGGTTCAAAGTTTCTTTCTTCTCTTCAAGGAGCAGTTTGGTTTGCAGCTGCCAGGAAGACATCAGGACAGAAAACAACAGTCACTAAACACCAGCTTCATCTGCTGGTTCTCCTGCAGAACGCTGAGAGCTGCTGGAAGCGGCTGCTTCTCCATGGTGGCAGTGTGTAGCTGCGTCCTGAATGATCCAGTAGTTTAGCTGCACATCTTCAGCCTGCAGCTGGTTCTGGTGTTTAACAGGAAGTGAGCCGTGCCGGCAGCTCAGAGAAAACCTTCCAGCAGATTCATTCAGATCAGGTCCACATTAAAACAAGGCAGCTCCCAGTCAGAGTGCTGCAGCTTCTGCTTGATGCTTTGTGTGCACGCTGCTTTCTGCACACAGCACCAATGTGGGCTTCAGAGGTTCTGTCCGTCTGGGTCCAGAGGTGTTTCTCCAGCTTCACTCCTTCAACAGACGCATTCTTCCTGAAAACAGAGGAGGACAGTCGGCTTCTTCCTCACATCACTCACAGCTCTTTAGTTTTCACCACATTGATGTTTAAAAAGGAGGAACTGCTCCATCTGACACCTTCCTCCATCAGGAGACCCGGTTCTGATGGATCACTGCTGGGAACAGACACAAGGACAGAACCTCCTGCAGGTCCAATAATGCAGCAGCCTCTGCCATGGCTTTGACCATCATTAGTGTAGAAAACAAAGAACAGAGGAGAAACCACTGTTAAAAAGTCTCAGAGTTAAAAAGTCCATCAGCCACCAGATCAGAACAGAGTCCAAGTTCTAGAGGTTCTGGAAGCTGTCTGCTAAAATGTGGAGCTGGATGGGATTAAAAGCAGAAGAGAAGTCCATAAAAAGGGAACCAACAAGGTCCTCTGCTTCCTCCAGATGTTTCAGAGCAGCTTTCAAAGTGTCCCTGTCTCACCATCCAGTCCTCGGCCCGTCCTGGAAGCAAACTGCAGGAGGTCCAAACTGTCCTGACCCGGTTCCATCAGGTCCTCCTTCAGCAGCTTTTCTAATGCCTTCAGAACCAGAGAGGTGAGAGGTTCTGGACTGAAGACAGCGAGTGTCTCTGAGCTTTAGATCTTAGCTCAGGGAACAATTACTGAGGGGGAGTGGTGGCCCAGTAGTTAGAGCAGAACTCTTGGTTCTGATAAGGCTGCTAGAACCTGGAGCAAACCTGAGCAGTACCCTTAACCCCCGATTGTTCCCTGGGTTCTGGAGAAGCTGCCCGCTGCTCCCTAAGGGATGGTTAAATGCAGAAGACAGATTTCACTGTAATGTAAAATTGTAACTTCAAATAAAGATTTCTTCTTCTTCTGAACTGGACCAGGTTCTGCTGCAAAGCCGACTGAAAGGTCCAACTAAAAATGTCTGCTAGCTACAAAGAACCATTTTCCACACATTTCCTCGGGTCCCATCTGGACCAGGACTTTTCCTTTCTTTGACTCCTTGGAAAGGTTCCAGCTCTATACACTTATTAATGGACCGGTTCTGTTCAGGGTCCAAATCAAAGTTTAGGAAAACAAACATCTCCTCATCAGAATAATGAACATTAAAATGATTCATTGAACATTGAAGACGTTAGAAAGGTCCAGATTGATTCTCCCATTCAAGGAGTGGTTCTGGTTCTTTGGCTGCATCTCCATCATGTTCTTCACACCATCCCATCCAGAACCGGACCTGTTGGTGTTCAGCAAACTCTCAGCTTTGTCCTCATATCTGGACTTTGGAAGGTGAAGCTCCTTTTGGCCCATTTCCACAGTTCCCTGTAGAGCGTCATGTCCTCCTGGATGAAACAGAGATTTCTCTGGTCATTGTGGTTCTGACCCGTTTGGTGAGCCAAACTTCATTATTTGGAGAAGTGAGGATGGATTCTATATATTAGCTCTACATGGCAATATTTAGCCCTAAAATCCCTGCCTGGTCCTACCTGATGCCGTCAGTATTTGTTCACCCAGAGCAACTCTTTCCTTTTCCAGGTTCTTTTTGATGTAGAAAAGCTGATGGCTGGAATAATTGGAAAAGCTTTCCTCACTTCCCTTGTGATCTAAAAAAAAGGCAGAATAATAATTTTGTATTATTTGTAATGTTCAATAGTTTGTTTCTGTTGTAGTTCGATATTTCTGCCAGCAGGGAGCGTATTCACAACTACAAGCTCTACGCGCTTCTTCTTTTGTCTTTTTTCTCTTTGCGCTGATGCCGTTACTGCAGTTTAGAGAGAGTTAGAACAGGAGGCGTCAATATAACTAGTTACTAAGTAAATACTGATTAAAACTGTGTTATATCTTGAGTTATTGATCCTAGGAGATTATCTGCACCTGCCAGGAGGGTTTCTGGTTGCGGGACATCACCGTGTTGTTGTGTTTTGTCGAGTGAAAACTGCGGTGAGTAATGATGATTAGCGCTTAGCATAGCATGCTAACTACTGCTGATTCTGGCTGATTGCTCACTGAGTTCATGGAGAAAGTATCTTTGTTATATTGTTATGCTTGGAGACGATGTTTAAAACCAGCTGGAGACAGATGAAGGTATATGAGTGAATTGAGGATGTAAAAAATTGTGTTTTGTGTAAATTATCTGTGTTAATTGAGCTATTGCTGCATGTGATTTGTACTATTACTATATGCCAACTAATGCTATATAGTTAAGCGAGCTGGTTTTATGAGCTAAAACAATCAACAGTGTGCTTTTGAGTTATTGATAGACAGTAATTTAATAAATGATTAACAAACATGGTTTAAATGTGATTTAAAATAATTCACATACACACCATTTTTTTAATTAATTTTATAGCTCTATGTGATACTTTGTCAATTTGAATGGTTCATATTCATTGATTTAAGATTAAAAAGAGGATAAATACTGAACAGTTGATTTGGGTAAATGTATAAAAAGAGAAAAAGATTAATGTAAAAGCTGCTGCTCTATGCAGGTTGTTTTTTTTTTGTATGAGTCGGTTTTGATCACTGATCTCTATTATACACTGGACTGCTAATAGCCGCTGTTAGAACGAGTCGCTGTGAAGCCACCAGCCGCCATATTGGTACTCCCTATTTTCCCCCAGTAACTAGGGAATATGTGCGCTACAGCATCGAATAACGAGGATTTTCTCATGTTCAGGGGGGCTTAAAACTTTTATAATGTCAAATGCCATATACTTTTATGTTATGTTCTAAAACTATCAAGTGCTGAGAAAGTCATGTGCTGAAATATTTTGCATTTTATTCATATTAAATATATATATTTAATATGAATAACGTAAAATATTTCAGCACCTAATTTCCTAGTAGTTGATAGTGTCAGTACATCCACTGACTGTAGAATTACCTGTGAAACGTTTCCACACAGCCAGAAAACTGCTTGTTTTTGCAACCAAATCCTGTGGGATTCTGTGAGAGTAGGGAGTAGCAAGATGGCGGCCAGTGACTTCAGTTTTTAGGGCCAATCATCAATCCAGTGTATAATAGAGCTCAGTGAGCACCGAGCAGTTGTGGGCTGATTACTATCTTTCACGTTGTGTTTCAGACGAGATTTGTTCGTAAGTATTGGTTAATTGGGAAAACAACAATTGTCTTTTTGCCTTATTTAACTGAGGTGTAAATAATTGTATGCTAAAGTTATGAAAATGTTTTTATTTTAGCTTGCAGCAGGAGTGACTGATTTGTAATGTTTGTTGCTAATCCAAAGCCTGGTATGTTACAGTTTACGATGGCTAAAGCGATGGCAGAGGTCACTTTTCAATAAACTAAAGAGAGAAAGAAGTTTGGTTATTGGAGCGTCGTTATCTGGCTGTCTAGCTGCTGAAATAAATAAATAAATCAGGAAAACTCAGGGCGAGGACAGCACAGCTGCTTTAACTGTTTTTTTTTCTCCACTCTTGGTCTCTTCAGATTGTAGCCAGGGCTGCTGTCCAGGAAGTAGGGCGCTGTGCGCTGGTTCTCTTGCCCATATATGGAAGAGGCGGTGACAGAGCACACCTGGTGGGGGTGAGACAGGTAATGAGCGTCTACATTTAAAAGCACGTACAGTCATGGCCAAAAGTATTGAGAATGATTCAAATGTTAATATTTACAAAGTCTACTGCTTCAGTTTTTATAACAGCACATTTGCATAAACTCCAGAATGTTATAAAGAGTGATCAGCGTAACAGCAATTAATTGCAAAGTCAATATTTGCCTAGAAAATGAACTTTATCCCCCAAAACACATTTACAACGTCATTGCAGCCCTGCCTTAAAAGGACCAGCTAACATGGTTTCAGTTAGGGCTGGGTATCATCTGGGATGAGCCGATTCGATGCGATTCTCGATACATAGCTCACGATACGATACGATTCTCGATATAGCTCAGCATGATTTGATTTGACTCCAATATTGATATTTACTACTATTAAATTAATGCTCAAAGTCATTCAATCAACAAAAACAGCCAAATATTCTATTAATGTTCAATTTATTGAACACAGTGCAATAAAGTGCATGTGGTTGAATACATTTAATATATTACAGAAACCAAAATTTTGCCCAGTTTTCTAGGACAATGTAGTTAGCTTATAACAACTTTTTGTGCAAAAGAAACCTAGAAAATGTTAATCTTCAGTTTTTTTAAACAAAGAAAAAGTGCTACTATATTGCTTTTAACATACTGAAAAACAGGAGTGACACCCACTCTCACTAGCCTATCAAAATCTGCTGGCTGAAACATCAGTACTGAAGAAAAACAGAACAGAATGTCAATTTGACATTGTCAATGAACTCTTCCTCAAAAAAATGTGTAAAAAAGTTACTACAAATGCAACTCTACTCCGTAATATTTTTGTTTAGAAACAGTAGTTGGTCAACATGTTCTGGGTTAAGCGCACTTCTCTGTGCAGTGACTATATCCCCTGCAGTAGAAAATACACGTTCTGAAGAGACACTTGTTGCTGGAATACACAGGTAGGTTTTTGCAAGACATGACAAAAGTGGGTATTCTGTCTGGTGCTCTTTCCACCAGTTGAGTGGATTGTCACCTGCAAGAGACATGGGAGCAGTTTCTTTGTAGCTTGTCAGCTCCTGTTCAGCCTGGTCCTGTGTGGTTCTGTGTCTCGCTGCAGTACCTGTACTGTACGTTTGACCTAGAAGATCTGCTAGACTGCATGACTGCCTTGCTTTCTTTGTGGGCAGACTAGCAGCAATGTCTTGCTTGTCGATATTCACGCAAGTGTTGTCCTTCACTGGCACCTCATTAGGCTCAGTTTTGGTTTTAGCCCTTTCCTATAGAAGTAAGTAAGAAAAAGAAAAATCAGGTTTAATATAACATGTATCTGAAATAAAATTTTCCATAAGTTAACAATATGCCATGTTTCTACCCCCCCCCCTCCAAACATTATGGAAGTACCCATTATAAGCATTTTTAAACCTAAACATACGACTATACATTTTAACAGGGTTAGAATTTTTTTTTTTTTTTTTTTATAAATTAGTAACTTAGTGAAAATTTTATCAAATACATCACCTGAAATGTTTGTTGGCTTTCTCCTGCCTCTGCAACTACTCTCATGTAGATGTCCTGACGTTCATCTTCGGAGAGGAAGGGGAGGGCCTTAAATCTTGGATCCATAGCTGCACACACATACAAAGTCTCTCTCTGCTGATCCTTGTATCTCTTGTTCAGGTCCTTACAAATGGCTGATTTTATTTCTTTCACTAATGCAGAATCAGATCGGTTTTCTTGAAAGTCATGGAGGAGCTGAGCTTGAAGTGGTGCCACAACTGATAAGGTTGGGGAGTTTTCCTGAGACATTACAAGTGTAGCTGTCTTCATGGGCTTCATGGCATCCACAATCTCCTCAGCAGATGTTATGTCTGACTCACTGAGGGTGCAGACTTCTTTCTCTGTCTTCCTTACTTCACCAGATAGTAGAGCGGCAGATATAGCGGGTTGCTGCTCCAGGAAACGTTGGAGCATGTCATGAGCGCTGTTCCACCTCGTTATGACATCAGTTAGGAGTTTATGTTCAGGTAGCTGAAGCTGCTAGCTTTTGTTTTTGTCGCAGGACATTGCTCGCTGTAGCACTCCGCCTGAAAAAGCTGGTTATGCGCCTCACTCGTCCTAACAAACGGGCCACATTGGGAAGCTTCAGTGCGCGTTGTGATGCCAGGTTAAGAGTGTGGGCAAAGCACTTGAAATGCAACATACCAGTTAGCTCAGCTGCGATGGTCATGTTAGCTGCATTGTCTGTGACGATGGCCGGGTTTTTGGCTGCTATGCCCCACTCATCCAGCGCCGTGCTCAGTAACTCCACTATCTTGGTCCCCGTATGGCTCTCATGCATGGCTCGCGTTTGTAAAACGAACGCCTTCAGCTCCCAGTCCTCGGTAATGAAATGACACGTGATCGTCACATATGATTCTGTGGCTCGAGACGTCCACCCATCACACGTCAGGGCCACTCTTGCAGCTGAACTTGGCGAAGTTTTGACACGTTCTTTCACTTCTTCGTACTTCTTCGGCACAGCTATATCGGTAATATAGCGACGGGTTGGGATGACGTAACGTGGCTCCAGCGTATTTACCATGTACCGAAATCCTCTATTTTAAACCACGCAGTAAGGACGCAAATCCAGGCAGATAAAACGCACCAGTGAGTCGGTAATCCTGATGGCACGGGGTGAGGTAGATGGAAACTTATACGTGGCGTTGTCCAAAGTCATTTGCTTCGGGTCTACGGGTTTCTGTTGCGTCTTTGGTGCTTCTAGCTTGTCAGCGTGGTGCCTCTGTAGGTGAGCCCGCAAGTTGGTCGTGTTTCCAGTATAGCGTACTACACCATTACAATACTTGCATATTGCATTTGTTTTGTCAAGTCCTTGGCTTTTTTCATTGACTTTAAAACCAAAATGTGCCCAAACGTCGGACTTTAAAGACGAAGGCGCATCAACTATTCTTTCAGCCATTATGCAAATTCTTCCTCGCTGTGAACAGTAACGGGGCGCTGTAACAACGCTTTAATCAGGGAGGTATATCGATATTGAAAACCAGAATACCAATATTAAATCGTTTTTAAAAAAATCGATATTAATCTTTATATCGATTTTTATGCACAGCCCTAGTTTCAGTGATTGCTCCATTAACACAGGTGTGAGTGGTGATGAGGACAGGGCTGGAGATCAATCTGTCATAATTAAGTAAGAATGACACCACTGGACACTTTAAAAAGAGGCTGGTCCTTGGCATCATTGTTTCTCTGCTGTGAATCATGATTATCTCTAAAGAAACACGTGCAGTCATCATTGCACTGCACAAAAATGGCCTGACAGGAAAGAGAATGGCAGCTAGAAAGATTGCACCTCAGTCAACAAACTACAGGGCAGTCAAACTTTTTTATAGTAGCAGGCTACACACTATCAGGTAGGAGGGTGCACTTATGCTGGTGCCCGAACCCCGGAGAGGAGAATTTTGAAAAATAGAGTCTCTATGATGTATTTTGGAAGCTTTCAAGACAGGTGATTATTTAAACAATAGAGTCAGAGCGCATGTTTCAAATTGAATAAAAGGCAAAAAAAAAGTGAATTATCAATTCTTCAAAAACAACATTTTTATTATTAGGCCCGAGCAGCGAAGCGCTGCGAAGGCCTATTGTTTCTGTGTTGTTTCTTATTATTATTATTATTTTTATTCTGCCCCCCTAAAGAGGGGCCTTTTTGGGGGCTTTATCATATTCAAAAACTCACCAAACTTTGCAGATGCATGGTGACTGTTTAAAAATTTTGTATTTTAAAGTCGTCACAAAAATCTAAAGAAAAATGCCTCAACGGCGCCACCTAGAAATTTTCAAAGGACCCTTTGCTATTCACTTACTTCATCGTAGATTAATGAAATTTTGTACAGTTGTAGATCTAAGCAAGACGCTCAGAATTTACAATAAACGTCATAGTGCAAATATCACAGGAAGTCGGCCATTTTAGATTGAAGGTCGTAATTTTACCTCATTTTTGACGTTTACAGCATTGGTATTTGATCGAACTCGTCCTAGGGATTTCGAGCGAGCGGCTTGAAACTCGGTCAGTCTGATCATAAGGCATGGCCAATTAAAAGTTATCAAAACGGTGAGTTTTTGAGCATGTTGAAGGGGCGTTAGCAGGGGTCAAAGTTCACCTACTCGCCACAAAACAGAAAACTGTTATATCTCCTACACAGAAACACACAGAGGCACCAAACTTTCTGTGATTGATCATCATCGGGTCTTCTACAATATCCAATGGTCAAATGATGACATCACTTAGGCCACGCCCCCTGACAATAGGAAAAACTGTTATATCTCCTACACAGAAACACACAGAGGCACCAAAATTTCTGTGATTGATCATCAACACACAGAGGCACCAAAATTTCTGTGATTGATCATCATCGGGTCTTCTACAATATCCAATAGTCAAATGATGACATCACTTAGGCCACGCCCCCTGACAACAGGAAAAACTGCTATATCTCCTACACAGAAACACACAGAGGCACCAAACTTTCTGTGATTGATCATCATCGGGTCTTTTACAATATCCAATGGTCAAATGATGACATCACTTAGGCCACGCCCCCTGACAACAGGAAAAACTGTTTTATCTCCTACACAGAAACACACAGAGGCACCAAACTTTCTGTGATTGATCATCATCGGGTCTTCTACAATATCCAATGGACAAATGATGACATCACTTAGGCCACGCCCCCTGACAACAGGAAAAACTGCTATATCTCCTACACAGAAACACACAGAGGCACCAAACTTTCTGTGATTGATCATCATCGGGTCTTCTAAAATATCCAATGGTCAAATGATGACATCACTTAGGCCACGCCCCCTGACAACAGGAAAAACTGCTATATCTCCTACACAGAAACACACAGAGGCACCAAACTCTGTGATTGATCATCATCGGGTCTTCTACAATATCCAATGGTCAAATGATGACATCACTTAGGCCACGCCCCCTGACAACAGGAAGTGTCATGTTTTATTGTTAGCAGTCGCTATGTTACCCCTCTGAGCTAATCAACATGAAACTGTGTCCACAGACATGTTGCTGTGTTGTGGATTCCAGGCCCAACTGGATTCCATGTAGCAGTGCGGCATGGTGGCGTGGCGAAGTCACCTGAAACGCCGCTGCCATATGTCCAGACTTCCATAGGGTATTGACAAATTTATTAAAAAGTAACTTAAAATTACCTTAAAAGGACAACATTTTTAAAAGTCAAAAGGCTTATTTGATGCTTTGAGAACATCTCTTCTATTCGGCTACAAAATCAACTGGATTCGATGGAGCAGGGCGGCGTAGTGGCGTGGCAAAGTCACCTGAAATGCCACTGCCATATGTCCAGACTTCCATAGGATATTGATAAATTTAATAAAAAGTAACTTAAAATTACCTTAAAAGGACAACATTTTTAAAAGTCAAAAGGCTTATTTAATGCTTTGAGAACATCTCTTCTATTCGGCTACAAAACCAACCAAAACAGGATGATCTTTTAAGCTATAAGACCATTTTTAAGATGTCAATACATAGATTTTAAGCTGGTGGGTCGCCACTGCCTCCGGTGGCCAAATGCATCGCTGCATCAACTGATCTGCACCAGTTTAATCTCGTCATGGCAAAATTATTTTTTCTCTTCATGTGTGGCCCTAATACTCCATCGTAAGAACACCGCTGTCGTTACCGCGGGTCCTGGGAAAAAAAAAAACGCTGCTCCTGGGGGGAATTTTTGATTATGCTCACGCATAGATGTGTAAAACTTCACATTGCAATTCAGACAGGCGCAGACTGAACCGTGCAGTTCATTTTAAAGAGGCAGTTTTGGCGCATATTCCGATAGAAACGGGCTGCGGGGAGCCTAAGTGTGTTGTCGTGGGCGTGTTTACCCGCTGCAGGTAACCGCTGTGAAACAATCAGAAAGATTTCCCTGGTTAATAACATCTTTATGGCGCTCATCTTTATTGTTACTATGTGCTGCTTTACCAGTTCTCTCTCTCTCGCTCGCTCGCTCGTCATCGGACAAAAATCAAACTGCTTCGTGTTTGTATTTGAAATTGTGCGTCAGACTCAGATTTAGAAGTGTTGTTACGACGTTTGAGCTGTAACTGCAACCGTTTTTTATATATATATATATATATATATATATATATCTGGTAACTTTACTGAATTTGCAGCTTAAGAAGATTGGGTTTGACAAACAACACCAACTGTCCCCTCAATCCAGTGCACACAATACCACAACAGACCTCATCACGCTCTACAGTACATCAAGAAAACTAAATCAACTAAAACAAGTTCACTAAAACAAGTTCATGTGCATTTCATGCACATGAAATGAAGTTAATCCATATTTGTGTGTCAGGGTGTCTAAGCATTCTCCAGAATTTGACATCTCAGCAGAGCCTGTAATAATTATAGAAAGTAACATTATAGTTGTTCTGCCTTTTGTTAAGACAGCAAGGAATTCATGTCGTGAATACATTACATAAATAAGATAATAATTCTTAGTCAGAGGAAATCCAAGGCAAAAACAGTTAGAAAAGTTTTGGGTTCATATTTAATCAGAGTGAGACATCACAACTTTGTTAGATCTCTATGTGAATTACGTGAGATAGTGAGTGCTCTCACCTTAAAAAAAGATCTTTGACGTATTTTGCTCCGGTTAAAAGCTGCTTTTCAGCGATGAAGCTAGGGAAACTGCTAATGTTGAAGTTGAATTTGTTCTACACGCTTCTGCCTTGGAAAAATATTCGTCTTTTTACAAAAAGAATGTTTAAAGCCAGATTTGGGAACAAAGGTTATTCAGAGAATGCAAGAAAAGGAAGCTTTTGTGGGGAACTTTTGTCCTAGCTGTCTAGCTGCATATGGCCCCAGGACAGCACAATAGTTTTCTTGAAGTTTAATTTTGGAGATGTAGAAACAAGTATTAATTTCAAAAGGTAGGTAAAAAAGGAAAAAAGTTTTTACAAAATCTTAAAATGTTGGATAGTCGTTATTTCCATCTTGCTGTGAAAATTGGTGAAATATTATCATTTTTAATGCTTAGATATAAAATCGCAAGGCCATTACTAAAATTGCCTTTTGTTGAAAATGTTTTTTGGCATGCCATACTTTATATTTATAGGTAGCCTAGATGTGCATAATAAAAGAGTGGAACTAAAACCTGGTCTAAAATTATTATGGAGCTTTAACTTGCTAAGAGTAATACTGTTCGATGATTATATCTTTAAAATGAGATAACTGTCTCAAAAAATGTGATAGTTTATTTGGTCTGAAGAGATGATGCAATTCAATGTTATTTATATAGCGACAATTCATGAAATATGTCATCTCAAGGCACTTTACAACGTCAAAATCAATCAGATTATACAGATTGGGTCAGATTATACACATTGGTCAAAAAATTCCTATATAAGGGAACCAGTTCATTGCATCAAAGTCTTGACAAGTAGCATTCTCTCTTGAAGAAGCGTAGAGCCACAGGGAGAGTCGTCTGCATTGTCCATGGCTTTGCAGCAATCCTACCTACTGAGCAAGCATGAAGCGACAGCAGGAAAAAAAACTCCCCATTAACGGGAAGGAAAAACCTCCAGCAGAACCGGGCTCAGTATGAACGGTCATCTGCCTCGACAGACTGGGGGTTACAGAAGACAGAGCAGAGACACAACAAGACAGACAAAAAAGCACAGAAGTTCTACATTAGATGGTAGTAGCGGGTGATCTGTCTTCCCTGGATGAAGCCACAGCTAACAGAACGCCAGACCAGGTGTGCCTACTATGAAGAAAAAAGAAAAATCAAAAAGTTAAAAGCTGAAATTACAACAGTCATTCAAAATTGAAGAACAATAGACCCTGATGTCCTGCAGTAGCCTAAACCAATAGCAGCATAACTATAGAGGTAGCTCAGGGTAACATGAGCCACTCTAACTATAAGCTTTTTAAAAAAGGAAAGTCCCAAGGGCCAGCTTCTAGTGGAGAAGTTCAAGTATCTTGGGGTCTTGTTCACGAATGAGGGGAAGATGGAGCGGGAGATCGACAGGCGGATTGGTGCGGCGTCTGCTGTGAAGCGGGCGCTATACCGGTCCGTTGTGGTGAATCTGCACCAGATTTTTTGTGAGTCGTGGGGGAGCGCTGCCGAACACGTTCGTGTAAATCGCCCAGTGGATGGGCGGGCAAAATGCGTGACAGCATCTGCGGTGGCGGGCGGCCAGCGGTGCGCAAATCCCAGCGGTGGCCAAGGCCGGAGCGGCGCTTTGCTGCGAGGGCCGCTCATCACCGCTTGCGGTTTTAATTATTATTATTATTATTATTATTATTATTATTATTATTATTATTATTATTATTCTTAAAACATTATTTTTTCACATGATATCATCATGTTTTAACAAGGTAAGGTAATCTCCATTTGCATAAAATTAGTTGAATTTGAATTACTAGCACCACATAAAACAGATGAGATTAGATGAGGTCTAATGATCTTATTATTATTATTCACAGTTCTGTTCTAAAAACGATCGTAACATTTCTTCACGAACAAAGTCGAATTTTTATGATAAAAATACAGGGTTGGAATTTGAAGTTGAATTTACATGTTGAATTTATTTCAGTCGTATCGCTCTTTCGAAATCTCTTCTCAGTTTAATTTTACCTGCACTCATCACACACGATATCATATCATCGGCGAGGATTCTAGAGACGAACACAAAATGCATTCCCTGAAAAACATTGATAATTTGCTGCTGTAATATTATATTATTTTATATGTAATATTATAGAGTTTTCAGAATAAAAAGCTAACATGTGCATAATCAAAAAATATCAGAAATACAATTATAGAGCATTCAGTATTGTAAGAAAGCCCACACTGTTTCTGGATAAATACATTACTGTATGAGTTAAGTTGTATTCCGTTTTATGCCTCTTTCCTTGTAAATTTGAAATGTCCCACGCTCCTGAATGCACCATAGCTTTCTGACGCTCGTGAAAGCATCACACTGGTCTATGAACGTGTGCTGTGCAGATGCACATTTGATCTTCCGCTTAAGACAAAGCTTTGCAGTTTCAAAACTCACGTCGGCTCTCACCGTTTTGTTGTGTGTAAATGACAAGAGACCACAACAAATAAATCAGTCACACCTCGCATAAAAACTTTGGATTTAATGTCGTTCATAACATAAGTAATTTTGTAAACGGATCTGCCAAATAAACCTCCCACAAGAGGTTTATTAAAACGTTTTGATATCAATAATTTAAGAACAAGTAACTGCGTTGGTCACATTTTAATCCGTTTTCTTCGTCGATATTTAGTTGTACAGAGCGACAGGGGATGCATATCTCGGCAGGGATGCACTTTTCGTCATAACACCGGTCTGTGTTTTGATCGGAAAAGTAGCATCTCGGTTGGAATAAGGAACCCAATCATTCGTTAATGTTGCTCTCAGTGGAGACAGATGCAAAGGTGATTTTTGGGATGTATAATCGGGGAAATGTAGGCGGCGGCAAGAGCTGCTATAGACGACGATTTGCCGCCGTTGACCGGCTACTTTTGACTGCCCTGAATCTATGGCATCATCAAGAACTTCAAGGAGAGAGGTTCCTTTGTTGCCAAAAAGGCTCCAGGGCGCCCAAGAAAGACCAGCAAGTGCCAGGACTGTCTCTTCAAAGTGTTTTAGCTGTGGGATCGGGCTACCACCAGTGCAGAGCTTGCTCAGGAATGGCAGCAGGCAGGTGTGAGTGCATCTGCACGCACTGTGAGGCGGAGACTCTTGAAGCAAGACCTGGTCTCAAGGAGGGCAGCAAAGAAGCAACTTCTCTCCAGGAAAAACATCAGGGACAGACTGATATTCTGCTAAAGGTACAGGGAGTGGACTGCTGAGGACTGGGGTAAAGTCCTTTTCTCTGATGAATCCCCTTTCCGATTGTTTGGGACATCTGGAAAACAGCTTGTTGGGAGAAGACGAGGTGAGCGCTACCACCAGTCTTGTCTCATGCCAACTGTAAAGCGTCGTGAAACCATTCGTGTGTGGGGTTGCTTCTCAGCCAAGGGAGTCGGCTCTCTCACAGTCTTACCTAAAAACACAGCCATGAATAAAGAATGGTAACAGAATGTCCTCCGAGAGCAACTTCTCCCAACCGTCCAAGAGCAGTTTGGTGATGAACAAGGCCTTTTCCAGCACGATGGAGCACCTTGCCATAAGGCAAAGGTGATATCTAACTGGCTCAGGGAACAAAACATAGAGATTTTGGGTCCATGGCCTGGAAACTCCCCTGATCTTAATCCCATTTAAAACTTGTGGTCAATCATCAAGAGACGGGTGGAAAAACGAAAACCTAGGAATTCTGACAAAATGCAAGCATTGATTGTGCCAGAATGGACTGCTATCAGTCAGGATATGGTCCATAAGTTGATTGAGAGCATGCCAGGGAGAATTGCAGAGGTCCTGAAGAAGAAGGGTCAACACTGCAAATATTGACTGCATTAACTCATTCTAACGGTCATTAAAAGCTTTTGTTACTCGTAATATGATTGCAATTGTATTTCTGTATGTGATGACATCTGACATACACACATGAAAACCAGAGGGCGGCAGATCATGTGAAAATATAATATTTGTGTCATTCTCAATACTTTTAGCCAAGACTGTATGTTACAATAAAGATAATTATTGAATATTTATGGATATGCCAACACTACTTAAAATAAGTTGCTAATGTTAAAGCTAACTGATGTTATTTCTGAATATAAGGAAATTTACTCTTCAGATTTAATTGTGGTAGGTGGTGATTATAACCTGACAGCAGATGACTGGATAGACAGATGTCCTTCTAGATGCTCTAAGAAAAGGTTGAATCCTACTTTATGTGAAATTAGCAACTCCAATAATCTCATAGATTTATGGAGAGACAAAAATCCTGGTGCTCTGGTAACATAAATGTTTTATTCAGAAAATCTGAAATGACTGAAGACCACAGATGTAAAATCAATGAGATGTTCTATATGGTAAAAAGGCACAAGGTGCTGACATCAGATCTGGAGCTAAATGGAAAGAGGAATGTGAAAAAAAATATTTTAGTGACCTAGAAAAAAATAGGCCAGAGAGAAAGAACATAAATTCATTAATTATAGACAACAAAGATTTCACAGATCACAAAGTTATTTCAGAGGAAATTCACATATTTTACTCAGCTTTATATTCATCTGAATACAATCCAATGAACTCCAACATTTTCTAGAATAAATCAAAGAATATTTCCCAATAATAGATGCAGCTTTGAAGGAAAACTGTGAATCTGGTTTTAGACTGGAAGAATTAGACAGAATGATGAAAAAACTGCTGCACTGATCACAGATCAGTTAAAAGATGATTTATCTTAGATTATAAGTGAAACACAGTCTGGTTTTCTTAAAGAGAGATCTATCCACAACAAGCTGAGACTGGTTCTAGATCTGCTGGACTAAGAACATCTGCTGGAGGATGACAGAGTCGTTTTCTGTCTGGATTTTTATTAAGCTTTCTATGCTTGAACAGCCCTTTATCTAAAAAGCTTTGGAGTATTTTGCTTTTGGAGAAAAGTTTAAAACAACTCCAGTAGCTTTACACCCCTGATACTCTTTGTGCGGCTCGTCATGCCTGATCTGGCGGCTTGCAGCTCATAATCCTGTATAAAACTATAACACAGCCAAGGCAATAAATATTTAGGTGGTAGCGTCTTCTTTACGGCCTGTTCACAACGCTGCCACGCTTGATGACTGACATGAAGCTAGCGCACATCCTCGGCCTTCAGCATCACTAGGTTACATGAGCAAAATGGATGGATTTCTACTAAAAAAGGGACAAAAACCAGATGGACAGAGCCACAGTGTTGTAGGTAACACAGAGGATAAAGATTCAGAGGACGAGGAAGACGAAATTCAACATGAAGATGACGCGGGAGAGGGGGCGAGCAGGCAGGAGCACATTCACAGTAAAATGATCAAGATACGTGGAATACAAGACGAGCAGCGAAGGTTTCAGGACAAATGGACAGAGGAATTTTTATTTGTTCTTCACAGCAAGAATCCTCTGTGCTTAATATGCAAACAAACCCGTGTGTGTTTCAAACCAAGTAACTTAGAGCGCCATTTCAAAACCACGCATCCAAAATTCAATGAAAGTTCCCCACCTGGCAGCGAACTGAGAAAGAGAAAAATAACAGAGCTTAGCGCATCGCCTGAGCAACAACTAAACCTTCTCCACAGGACAACTTCTACAGCAGAGCCTTTAACAGAGGCATCTTTTCAGGCTGCGGGGATTTAGGCAAGGGCCAAAAAGCCATTCTAGGACGCTGAGATAGTGAAAGACTGCTTTTTAGCCTCAGCAGAAATAATGTTTGCAGACTTTGACAACAAGGATGCAGTTGTTAAACAAATAAAAGCATTACAACTGTCTGATTCAACAATAATGAGACGGATGGAGGATAGTGGACGGGACATAGGTGAGCAGCTGCTGACTGAGCTGCGCGCAGTGCCCTGTTTCAGCATGGCTCTGGATGAAAGCACGGATATCAGCCATAATGAGCAGCTGTGTGTTTGGCTGAGCTTCCCCAAAGAAAACTGATTTATTTTTTTATCAAAACCATCTAAGCTGGTCCAAACTTCAAGTGTACTGATGGAGCTCCAATCATGGAAACACTAGCCTGAGTTAAAGAGCCACACTGGATCATCAGCTGGCCTAACAGATATTACCATCACCTGAACTCTGTCAACCTGCAGCTCCAGGGAAGAGACAAGTTGCCAAGTGACATGATGAGGGCAATCAGAGCTTTCCAGAACAAAATAACTGCTCTGTGGAGATCTGACAAAGACCTCACACACTTCCCAGGACTGAAAGAAAAAGCCAAAAGTGAGCGTACTCTGCAGCAGAGCTTCAGCTACAGTGGTTTAGTTGAAGTTTTGGAGCTGAGTGGGGAGTTTGAATCCAGGTTCAGTGATGTGAATGAACATAAGGGCATTTTTAATCTTAGTGAAATTCCCTTTCATGTGGATATATCCACTCTTACACCAACCATCACACAGCTCTGCCCTAACAGCCGCGCCTCTCTTCAAAGTGAAATAATTGAGCTGCAAGCAAATGACTTTCTCCAAGCTGAACACAGAGCAGGTGTTGTTAACTTCTGGAGCTTGGTTTCTGAAGCAGACTTTGCCAACTTCAAAGCACTCGTACAGAAGCTGATGTCTTTCTTGGTGAGCACAGACACATGTGAGTCAACATTTTCAACCATGAACATTATCAAGAGGAAACAGAGACACAGACTGACCAACGCTCACCTTGAATGCCTCACTATAATCACAACAACAAGCTACAAATACAACATGAAGAAGGTTAAGGACATGCATGCCAGCTTCTGCTCTTCCCTCTATTAAGGTAAATAAACACTTTAATTAAAGTGGCTTCTGTGGCACTTTGGATGGAACATGTTGGGATTCATTTTCAATAAAATTTTAATGTAAAATATATTGACTGTGCTGTTTTTTAATGTGGGGTAGCCAGTATTTAGGTAAAATGGTTTATTTATGTCAGTGACTTTGCATTTGAATATGAAAAATGTCAAATAACTACTATTTAGGATGAATAAAATCATTCTCAACAGTTTGATCCAGAAAGATTTATATATTTTTGGACGTGTTCTACTCACTAAAATGGAAAGTTTATCCCGTCTCATTTGCCCAGCTTTTTCATGTTCTATATTACTATGCACCTCTAAATGCGTCTCTTTATTAATATTCTCACTTATTCAACCGTAGCGTGTACCCCCAAAATATCGGTATCAAAACGTGCGGCTCGATTGGTAATGGTGTGCTATTACTTTTTGATGTAATAGCAAGGGGAACAGAATTTAGCACAGCACTGGTGTCCGGCAACTTTTAGATGTGTCCCTGGTCCAACACGCCTGAGTCCAATAATCCGGTAATTATCAGGACTCTGGAGAACCTGACTGCAGACTGAGGAGCTGATTGTTCCATTTGATTCAGGCGTTATGGACCAGAGAACCTCTAAAAGTTTCAGGACACCGGCCCTCCAGGACTGGAGCTGGACACCGTTGGAACAGGAACCTGAAGCTGAAAATGTGGGACTGTCCCTTTAAGAGGAGCAGCAGGATGCCGTGCACGCTGCGGCTCTGTGTGCGTGTTCACACGTTTCCTGTGTAAAACTAAAAGTCCAGAATAGGAAGTGTCATGGTTTAAGTTGTCTGGCCTCTTTCTTGTTTTGTAGTTCACCCAGCTCTCCCTCCCACAGCCATTAGTCACACCTGTTGGTAATCAGTCAGATGCATTTCACCTCCTAGTCTCCCTATTTAAGCCTCCCTCTGTCTCACTCTTGTGCCGGTCCGTCTTCTGTATCATCCACTCCATGCCAGTCCTCGTCCTTGCCTTGGAAGGTCTATTTCTGTTTTCAGAGTTAAGGTTAGTTTTGCCACATTGAAAGACTTTGTGCCTCACCGTTGTTCTTGGGAAGTTCTGCTCTGTGTTCTGGTGTCCCCAGTGATTTGCTAACCTGACTAGCCGCTCTGAGAAGGCTCTGCTCTGTGCCACCCCACTCAGCGTTGTTGGACTCTCTCTCTCCTGGCCGTCAGCCCCTGCCTTCACCTGCACCCCTGAGCCGCTGTATTCCTGCACCTCTGGTTACATCTTCCATCAGTCATCTACCCTTCAATAAACCTCTCAAACTTTTGTCCTGTGTGTGTTCTGAGTTCATCAAAAAACTAATCCTGACAGTAAGAAGTTGTGATGTGGAAATGTTCCATGTGGTTCTGTTGTTGGTGTTGGTTCAGCTTCTGGTTTGGTGCCGCAGGAGTTTAGCTAGAAAAGTAAAAACTGGTCTTCAGTCTGTCCAAGTCAGCAGTTTGGAAGTAAAGAAGCTGATTTTAGTCCCAGACTGTCAGCGTCGGCTCTTCTTTCATTCTCAACGTGTTTTCAAGGTTTGGAAAGATAGAGCAGAAATATAATTTCTTCATTGCTCTGAGTTTCTGCTGCTGATTTATTCAACTAAAGAAAAAAATCTGTCATTTAAAAACATATCAGAAAGAAGATGGAAAGGTTTTACTGTAAATTAGGACTTTTTGAAAGTCAGTGTTGATGGAAAAAAATCTGTTTTATTGAAACAAGCGTCAGAGTTTTATTGAAATATTGAAAACTGATCAGAGGAACAGAAGAGAATGAACAGCAAATGAATCAAACACAGAAGAAGAAAATCTGTTTATTGCTCATTAAAACACATGAAGAAGAACTTCAGCAAATATACAAAAGGAAGATTTAACATCTGAATGTAAAGTGTTTAGAAAAATAGGAGCCGACAGAAACAGATAATGTCCAGAGATTGAGAAAAACTGGCCAACATTTCAATGAAATCTGACTGATGAATGAAAGTAAAAAACCAAGAGAGAAAGTCAACATGCTGATATTCAGAGTGAAGCTTTGACTGGAAACAGGCAGAAAAACAACATGTGGATCCTGGAATAATCCCAACTTCCATCTTTAAAGGACTGGAAGAGGAAGAAGTTTCCAAGGAATCGTTTAGAAGAGTTTCACAAAGAAACAGATTGAATCCATGAATGTGAAAACGTGTTTCTGAGTGAAAGAGACAGACATGAACAGACTGAACTATCTGTTCAACAGGGAGAGGCTTTCTCTGACAGGAGGAGACTCTTTAGACTCAATCAGCACAGAAACACTGAGGAACCATAACTGGACCTCCACAAACCAAAGCCAGGAAGCAGAGGTTCAGTGAATGTGGTGTTGAAGGTGTGGAGGTGGATCAGTGAGTCAGAGGAGACTCTGTAGAAGGACAGAATACCAGCAGGACAGTCCACATACACTGCTACTCTGTTGGAGATGGAGGAGGAGGAGATAGATGTTCCTCTGTTATTGTGATAGACATAGTAACCATGACTATCAGAGCAGCTCAGACTCCAGGACTGATCATTAAATCCAAACCTACAGTCTCTACTGTCTCCTCTCCTCCTGATTCTTCTGTAACTCACTGATAGAAAAACTAATCCTCTCCACTCCACCTCCCAGTAACAGCGACCAGTCACACCAGTTCTACACAGCAGCTGAGGAAGATCACCATCAAATCTGTCTGGATGATCAGGATATGACTGAAGCTCCTCCATCCATGTCACCTTCCTGTTGTCTTCAGACAGTTTGAGTTTTCTGCTCACTGTGTTTGTGTCGATTGTGAGTTGACAGGAATCTGATGGAGAGAACAAAGACAAACCAGCTGCAGTTATTGATCATTTATTGACACTTTGATGATGACTCCTGAATGAGTGATGGACAGTTTGAAGATGGTTGAATGTGAGCTGCTTTGTTGTCATGAATCAAATGAAAAACACACTTACACTTCCTCAGACCTGGTGTCAACCATCGGACTCCAGCAGGCTCCACCCTGAAAGGAGGAGGGGGATCAGACCATCAGTCTCTTTCAGCAGCAAACATGGACATTACATGTCTCTCAGACACGCATTGTCCTCCACTGAGAAAGGACCAGTCCAACATTTGGACACGTCCACTTATAAAAATCCAGAGAAAGAAAGAAGAGCTGAGAGCAGACAGACACCTGGGCTCTGATGATGATGATGATGATGATGATGATGATGATGATGATGATGATGATGATGATGATGATGAACATTACAACCTGCAGTGGATTTAGTGTCGCTGTGGGAAATTCACGTGCTCTGTGCTGCAGCGCTCTGATTGGCTGAGATCAGAAATGGAGCAGGTTTTAAAAGAGAAGGGCCGACCTCTTCATGAACTAAGTGACCCTCTGTGGCTGGCAGACCTGGCATCTTTAGTTGATCTTACGCATCATCTGAATACACTGAACAAGAAGCTACAAGGCAAAGAACAGCTGGTGCCACACCTGTATGCACACCTGAAAGCCTTCTGGGTAAAGCTCCGCCTCTTTGAGACACAACTACGAGGCTTTAATGCTGCACACTTCCCTGCTCTGTCTGAAATCACGTCTGCTTTTCCAAAGGCCGACCTTTCTGCTAAAAAGGAGAAATATGTGTCTGTGATTGCATCTCTGGTGACAGAATCCAACCAGCGTCTCCAAGACTTTTCTGTCATTGAGAAACAAATCCAGCTGTTCTCCACCTCCTTCCTGGTGGATGCAGAAGAAGTGGAAGAGAGTCTGCAGTTAGAACTGATTGAAATGCAATGTGATGATTCTCTGCAGAGTCAACATCAGCTTCTCTCCCTCCCTGAATTCTTTCAGAGTTTGGATAATGCCAAGTTTCCTCTGATGAGACGCCACGCAGAAACAATGATGAGCCTGTTGGGCTCAACATCCAGATGTGAACAAAGATTTTCTCTGTTAAATCAGAACAAAAGCAGACTGAGAAGCAGAATGACTGACAGCATCTCTGTGAAGTCCTTCGTGTCTCAACCACCAAACTTTCTGCTGACATGTCAGCCATCCTTCAATCAAAGGACAGCATCACTGCTCCCCCTGACTGCAATGTTCTTCACATTATAGCTGACTTAGAAATACACACAGTATTCATGTGGCAATATGGCACCTCTAATGTGGCCCTTTGTTTAGTTTTCTGGATTTGGCCCTCACTAAAAAAAGTTTGGACACCCCTGGTATAAAGTGTTAATGTTCCCCCTTTTATTTAGGAAGATAAAAAAAGTCAATAAAATAAATCTACCTTAGGACCTTTAAATGAAATGAAGACAAGTATCAAGTGCTTCTCTGCATAAAACACTAAAATAAAAACACTCAGGATGTCAATCTAAAATCACAGTTCAATAATATTTGCTTAAATGCTGATTAATTAAAGCTAAAGCCAGCAAACACCAAGCTAACCCTACGTTGCAGGCCTGTTTCCATGCTTGTGAATATGGAGACCAAACTCAGTGGTCGCTTCACTCAAAGAGCAAATAATAAACTAAAAAGGTCCCTTGTGCCAGATGAATAATAATCCTAACAGAAACGCTCTGCTCTGTTTAGTCCTCCTCTCCTGTGGAAAAAACTCAGCTCCCACAGTCACAGCTCTGACTCCAATACTAGGCCACCTGCTTTATAAGTTTGGTTTTTATTAATTCTGCATTATTTTAACTACATGCGCTGTGTTTCTGTGCCTCAACACTCTTACTGCTCCTCTCTCCTCCCTTCCCTCAGACCCAGGTGCTTTTATCAGCGGCCAGCCTTCAAAACGTGAATCACTACGTTTAATGTCCTTCCACTCGAACCAAAATGTCCCAATTAAAGTCAATAGGAGAGTCAGTAGCTGTGTTTCATGCTATTTTGTTTTTAACCACACAGAACCAGCGGTGCGTTAATGGAATGCTGCCTTGCTCTTTAATTCAGGTGAGCATAATTACGTTAAATGTAATTTAGGTGTGGACTTTTAAGGGTCCTTTTAAGGAACTTGTAACATCAGGGGCTTCAGCTCAGACCCATTATTCCTCCTCTTTCTCTAAAGGAGCCCTTTACACTATTTATTTAGGCATTTTTCCCACTGTTTATTCCTCGCATGCAGAGCACCAATGGGGGTAAAATCTGCCCACCTCACCACCTCAAACTGATATCATTAGTATAAATTATGCTGATACCAGACGTTACCATAAAAAGTTTTTTTTCTACAGTCACTTAGGAACCAGAGAGACGCAGAGCTTGAAAAGCTGCGCCTTTACTCATCAACTCTGGGGTTGCCATGCATAAAAAGTGCTATATTTCCTGTAGGATTCCCCAATAAAGACTATTAGTGGGCTAAAAGCGAAGCAGAAAGTCATTGTTCCGTCCGCTCTGACCACAAACAAAACGCTCAGAGAACAACTTCAAACTCAGCCTTCAGCTTGGTAATTACGCACCAGAGCGCCCTGAGGAGAGCAATAGAGGAGATTTGTCTGGTCAGAGCAGAGACTGAGATGAGAAACCTGTGGCTGTGAAAGGTGATGATGGTTATAAACTGTAACAGGCTAGAAGTTAATGGAGCTGAAAAGAGGGAAACATCAGCAGCTGGATCAGCATAAAGACGCAGCGTGAAGCCCTGAGTGCTTTAAGTGTTCCTGCTGAGGGGAAAATGTCAGACCATACAGGCTTGATGAAACTCAGCCTGATTCACCAATGAGGTTAGAGATCTACACTGATAAACAAACCCATAGATTAATGTGTAACAGTGTAATAATACGGTCAATAAAATAAAACTACTTCATTTTATTCAGTATTATTTAAACAGTTGTGGGTACTTTCTGTTTTAAACCGCCCCCAGATCCCCAAAAATTAACATATTCTCTCTCTTAACTTTTGGTCCTTGTCTCCAACGTTTCCAGAGGTCCTCTAAATGCTTCCGGGTGGCTCAGAGTTCTAGCTGGGTCCAATCTCTCGTTGTCCGGTTGGGTAACGTTCCTCTACAAGCTCCTAGGTCCAGCTGAGTTAGCCTAGAGACCATTAGCTAGCTTGTTAGCATCGGCTAGCTGCTATGCTAAGCTAGCGGCTAAACACGGTCTAAAAAGCTTTGAATAGAAACTTTTTATGTCTTCTACTTCGGACTTAAGCTCACTGACTCACTGTGGATCATCGTGGGGACAAACCACGGCACAAATTACTGTTTATAGTCCAAAAACAAGCCAGTTTAACATGGAGATGTTGACTTATGGCCGCAGAACCGGATCTCTCGGCTTCTCTGCTGCGCTCTCTCAACCAAACTTATGATGCATTCAATGACTGCCTCTGCGTAGGAAAATACACCTCTCACATGTACCGTTATTAAAATGAACTACAACTATGCAAATAGTAGGGCTGCAACGATTAGTCGACGTTGTCGACAAAAATCGATGATAGAAATTGTCGACAATGAATTCCATTGTCGACTATTGTCGCCAGACGCGTTTTTCAAACAGAGTGAGGCATCTCACTTGATTATGATCTCTGCCGAGAGTCGCTCATGCGCAGTAGTGTCTCTGTCTCTGAGCGGTAACATACAAATATGGCGGCGTCAATATCAGTTACGCGTACCAAGACTTCTAAAGTTTGGGAGCATTTTAGCCTGGATACGGCGAATAAAAAGATTACTTGCAAGGTTTGCAAAGCAGACCTTGCGTATCATGGCAGTACCTCGGTGATGCACGAACATTTAAAGAGAAAGCATGTCGGGGAGTTGAACGAAACGGAGTCTGACTCGCCTCGGTAAGATGCAAGTAACATTCAAGCCAATGCAGTTTTAATGACATACATTGTCAGGGTTTCCCGCAGCGCTATCTTGGCGGTGGCCGCCTCGCCAAACTCAGGCTACCGCCTCGCCAACATTCCAAAAAAAAAAAAAAAACGAACTCATGCTTGCATGTCAATGTGACGTTAACACGGGTTTTTTTTGTTGTTGCTTTTGCGCGTGTGTGAATTGCAGGGAAAAAACACATGGATTCCCCCCCCCCCCCGCGCGCAAAACTTGTCGTCTCTCCCCCCCCCCCCCCCCCCCGCTCCGCGAGTCGGTCCGCTCCTCTTCCTCCTCCCGTCCAATCCAAACCCCCCCCCCCGCTTGGCGAGTCGGTCCGCGCAGAACTTGTATCTCCACATATCCACCCACCCCCCCACTTCCCGCTCCGCAGGTCGGTCAGCACAACATGTGTCATCCCCCCCCCCCCCCCCCTTTAACTCAGTACTGCAGATGCTCATCTATGATATGAGGCCACTCTCCATAGTTGACGGTGCTGGGTTTCAACAGATGATAGCCCAGTTCAACCCCGACTATAGCCTGCCATCCAGGACCCATTTCACCCACTTGATGGAGCAGAAATACAGTACAATGTTTCTGAAGGTAGTTTAAAATACACACACACAGAGTTCATATAAGCAATCACACATTTAATTTAATAGCGATTATGTATTTCATATTAGCAATCAATCACCCCCACCCACCAACACACACACATTTCATACAAGCAATCACAAATGTCATTTAAAAGCAATTATATATTTAATTAATATATTACATATTTACATATTATGTATTAAAATATCTGAAATACATAACTTAATTTTTGTAGTATGATAGAGCAGCTGCAATAAAACGTTTATGTTGAATAGTTTCTGTTGATTTGTAGGTTTTTGCTCTTTAAATATTTACAAAAATCAACTTTTGTGTTTAAAGGTAAAGGAGATCCTAAAAGAGGTCAGCAGCTCCCTCACACTGACGTGTGATGTTTGGACCAGCCGTGCCACAGAGGCATATCTTGGAGTTTCGTGTCACTTCATTACGAAAGACTGGCAAATGAAAACTCTAAACCTCTCCACTCTACCTCTAGAGGAGAGGCATACTGCTGCCAACATCATGTTATGGATGGAAGAGGTGATAGAGAAATTTGACATCTTGCCTAACAAAATTAAAGCAATAGTACACGACAACGGGTCTAACATGGTGGCTGCAGCTCCACTCCTGGAAGAAAAACATGGTTGGTTTTCTGTGCGCTGTGCTGGGCACACTCTCCAACTTATTGTTAACAGTGCCCTCAAAGAGCCCAGCATCAACAAAGCCACCGGTGCAGCAAGAAACTTAGTGGAGCACTTTAGGAGAAGTGAGCTGGCAAATTCAAAACTGAAGAAGAAGCAGCAGCAAATGAACACAGCAGAGCACATGCTGATCCAGGACGTGAATACTCGATGGAATAGCACGTACTACATGATGGAGAGACTCCTGGAGCAGCGATGGCCAGTCACAGCGACCCTCTCTGACCCTGAGGTAACACCTAGAGGCAAGCACTACTGTGACCTCAAACCAGAGCAGTGGGTGCTACTTGAAGAGCTGGTGCAAGGGTTGGGGCCTTTTGAATGTGCAACCGTTTTCCTCAGTGGACAGGAGTATGCTACTGCTTCATGTCTTCCACAGCTGGTTAAAGGTCTGCAACGGTCCATACAGCAAACACAGTTTGAGACGAGTGCAGGAAAAGCCTTTCGAGCAATTGCAGGAAAGGGAATAAGTGAGAGGTGGGAGCATCTTAACACTGTCTGCAGAGACAGACAACCCACTTGTTCTTGCAGCTGCCATCGACCCAAGATTCCGAAAGATAAAGTTTATCTCCCCTGAAGATGGCACAAAGGTGCAAAGCACAATTGAAGTTCTTGCCATAAAAGAAGCTAAGGCTGAGACTGGGATACATGATGACCCTGAGCTACAGCTGAAGAGGAGGGGCAATGTCTCAGGGGTAAAGTCAGCACTGGATAACCTTCTTCAGTCCGACACTGACAGCCGGAGTGAGGAAGAGGAGGAGACCCAGGAGGACCAAAAAATCCAAATGGTGAGGAGGGAAGTTCAGCTGTTCTTCACAGAGGCACCAATAGGCAAAAAGGATGATCGGCTCAGCTGGTGGAGAGAAAATGAGGGGCGTTTTCCCACACTGTCCAATGTATCAAGATCCCCTTTGTGCATTCCTGCAACATCCACCCCAGCAGAGCGAATCTTCTCAGCAGCAGGCCATATCTGCTCGCAGAAGAGAGCCAGTCTCACACGAGACCATGTTGATATGCTGACTTTTCTTAGTATAAATAAATTGAACAACATATCCTGAGCCTCATCTTGATTTTAAACCTGGTCTGTCCACCATGACAAGTTTGTGTCCAAGTTATATCACACAGCCCATGTTTACAACTTGAGTAAAGACAGCTCTGAATGCTTATTTTCAGCTGTATCTACTAATGTTAGTTGTTAATACCGTTAGATTTCAGACTGTTGAGAATTGTAAAGTTCTTTTGCAACAGACAGTTGACCACTGAATGTACTTCACAAAATGCACATCTTTGTTTTATTTAATGTTCTGCTGCTGCTAATGAGCCTGTTCTTGGTTTACAGGGGAATTTTTTTTTTATTTGATTTTAATTTATTTATCATTTATTTGCCTGTCCTTAAAAAATGGACAGAGGTGTATTTATTTATAAATTTTACGTCTCTGTTGACTGAGCACTGTGCCTAATTCAAGTTAGGACATTTTTATTTAATTTTGTACAAATCCACAGTATGTGCAATAAAATACGTTTTTTTCATTGTAACCATCTTTTTTGTGTTCATTATCATGTGCCACATAATTAAATCAACTTCATGCTGAATTTAAGAAAAAAGTAATAATTATCCGATTAGTCGACTAATCGTTTCAATAGTCGCTGACTAGTCGACTATCAAAATAGTCGTTAGTTGCAGCCCTAGCAAATAGATGTTTGAACACGTTGTAAACACATTTTAGAGATGAACACTTTTAATAAAGCAAGAATAAATTATTTACCATGTTTAAACTATTTCTTGTTTATTAGTGTTTACTTCATAGACATTTTACTACATCTCTTATTTAACTAGGCCAGGGGTTTTCTAATTCATTGAATGTGAGCCTCCCCTTGGAATAGGTAAAGATAACTAGCAAATTCATAAACGATTGTTTTCAACAGCAGACAAACTGAACTAAACAGACGCCAACGTCAAACTGAACTCACGTCAACAGGAGACGTCAACTGAAATAATAATAATTAAAAAAATAAGCAGAATTTAACAGACGTCAACATATCCCATATTGTGATTTACTTTTTAGGCCAATTGTACACAATTTAAACCTGTTGCTATTTTTACAATCATGTTCTCAAGCATTCTCAATCTGAACAATGAGGAGGCGCCTTTGATGTACAAAGCTGTTCTATGTTGGGTTGTAGAGAAGAAAGAAACAGCAGCAAGTCATCCTGCCCTTGTAGCCTTGACCGGTATTAGTTTTAGATCAGAGTGAGAGTGGAAAACCCACATTCACACAGGTAAGTGGAGGTGAAGGGCATCAGGACTCATGGCTTTGGTGGACACATGGGGAAACTCGCTTTCGACACTCAACCAGAATTGCGTAATCGTCTTTTCCACCAGTCTCTGTTTTAAGTCCACATTTGAGCTGAGCTCAACAAGAGCCTCCTCCTCTTGGATGCTCAGTTCATCGCGGACTGTGGGTGGGAAAGAGAAGGAGTTTCTGACCCACTTGTTTCCCAGTGGCTCCTCTCCAAAATACTCTCAGAACTGATCATGCAGCCCGTTCAGATGCTGATGACCAGTTTCTCAGAGTTGAGCAGCAGCGCTGTCTTATATTTCTTCGCGCCTCTCCTGCGACTCTTTGGTGCCCCCCAGGAGAGGCGCGCCTCACCTATTGAAAACCACTGATCTAGGCTACATGGTCCTGATCCAAGCTGGATGAGTTCTGAATGGATGGATCTGAGGCTTCAAAGCAGCTTTTAAAGCCAACATATCACCAGAACCCAGTTCTGCATTGTTGGGTCTCACCTCAGACGGTCAGAGGGACCAACAAAGTTCTACCTCTTCAATCTGCTGCTCACTGCAGCCTTGAAATGCAGAACAACTGATTGGTTGAAGGCAGAACCTCCATCCTACAACTGGTGGTGCTGAAAGTTTGGGCCAGGTACCAAATGGAGAGAAGAACCAACTTGACCAGACTTTAAATGAATGTGTTAGATAGGCGTTGGGAACCTGCAGTAATGTTACTGATGCAATAAAACTAAAGGTAGTAATTAGTAATTGGATCATTGTTAGATGGAGGATCTGAGACATTGTGACAACACAGCTCTGACCCAAGACTGCTTGATGATCTGGTCGTTGTTCTTTTTCTCTTTTTGTTGTTTAGAAAATGAAAAAACTCAATAAAATTTAATTTAAAATGGGTTTCATCATGCAAATCTAACTGGTGAACATCTCTTTCACATATTCAGTTCCTATTCAGCACCATTAAACACCCTCTGCCCTTTAATTTTCCCTGTGAGCCGTTCTTAGTGAGGAGAATATTACAGAAAACTGGGTAATGATCTCTGCCTGCAGACGAGTCGTCTAATAAATCCAATTTCACTACCAGCTGAAATATTCCTGGACACTAGTGTTAAATCAAGGACTGATCCATTTCCTGGATGAACATCTGTTCTGGTCCATCTTCCATTATTCAACAGAATAAATTATTATCCTCTAAATGTTCTTCTACCATTTCTCCATTTCCATCTGTTCTGTTTCCTCCCCATAATATTCCATGTGCATTAAAGTCACCACATATTACTGATTATCTCCACCATTAATCTGCATTAACCTATTCAGATCTAACTTTTTACAAGGATTATAATAGTTAACTATAATTAATTATCCTCATTTATTATTCTCTCTATTACTACATATTCTAGATCAGTTCCTCTACTTATTTCTCTGCATGTTAGATGATCTTTTCTAAATGTTGAACATCCTCCTCCTGTTTCTTCCTTCCTGTCACTGAAACATCTCCACTTATTCAGAAAACTAGTTACAGTTTAATTTTATCTTTTACACATTTTAACCATCTGTGCTCTATTGAACACATTTAACACGTTTTCACCTCTCATCACAACAACCTCCTGCCATCATGGATGAAACGTCACCATGAATGATGTGACATTTTCTCCATAATCACACATGAACTCTGAGCTGCTGCTTTCAGCGCCGTACCTGGATCATCTAGTCTGGAGTCAAAGGGAAAGAAGGGAACCAAATCTCTGCAGCTCCAGATTAAGATCCACAAATGTGATAAAATAAAAACTGAATAAAGTTACGACCAAAATGATTCTTAACTCTGGCTGATCTAGATTTAAAAAGATTTTCATATAATCAACAAGTAGGAAGGAAATGAGGCAGGTAGCTTTCAAAATAAATATCTAAATATTTTATTAGAATGGCATTTTGGAAATAATTTGTAGTCTTTTTAATAATGAATGTTATACTAGTTTTACTGATTTTAAAGCACTGGGACCCATTTAATTAGTGCTGAGCAGCTTTTTACATCTTTCTAGTGTTATTCTGACATTTGTCTTTGGAGCTCAGAGTCCTGCTGGCTGGAAGTCCTCTTACCAACACCATAATTTCTGCACCACAGTCCTGCCTTCAGAACATCACTCGTCTATAGCAGTTAGTTTTATTTACAGATCCTTCAGATTATGATTAGTGATCTTTGTATTTTTAAATCTTTCCGACATATCTGGTCTGGATGCACCTATGTAACTTTCCTGTGATAAAGAACCTCTCATGCTTATAGATTTACTGTGTTTCCACATCCAAGGACACAGCGAGGAGTTGAGTTAGATAGGAACTGGATCGTACCAGTGGCTGCAGATGGCTGCAATGATTGATCAATCTAAACAATCATTGTCATAAAGTACCTCTATACATTTATTCCTCCATACCTGAGAGCTTCCAGTCTACACTGTGGATCCTTCAGTCCAGCTGACAGCTGCTTCACTCCTGAGTCTCCTGGATGATTGTAGCTCAGGTCTAACTCTTTCAGATGGGAGGGGTTGGAGCTCAGAGCTGAGATCATTGAAGCACAGCCTTCCTCTGAGACCAGACAGCCTGACAAGCTGCAGACACACAATTCAACACATGATGTTAACATGAGAAAGTAGTGATCAAGAAGCTGCTGCTCAGCTGGTTTTAATAAATATAAAATAGAAACGGATATTGTAACGCCGTATATTGTAAAAACATACAGCTTTACGATCAACCGGAAGCAGTTCAGCGTGTTTGGTTTTGCACAAACCAGGGGCGGATCCAGGATTTTTCAAAGGGGGGTGCGCACCTAAGGGTCATGGGGTCAAGGGTCATGGGGTCGAGACAATGTGAGGCTAAACGACCAAAGAATGCCATCTTTATTCTTTCACACTACCCTAATTATTCATCTAAGGATTTTTTAATTGATAATAATTTTAATGGATGAACATTTATGAACAATTAATCAAACAAAGATTTTCTTTATTTCCAGAAATGATATGTATACAGAAAATGAAATAAAAAGACCCAAGGACTAAAGAACAGTTTGGTATGGTTCAAGTGACAAAAGAGTTTTAAAAATATACATGTATTTTAACAATATATTTTAACCATATAAACTATATTAAGAAAAAAAATACTTAGAAAGACCCAAGGACTTAAGAACAGTTTGGTATAGTTCAAGTGACAAAGGATTTTTTAACACATTTTAACAAGATAAACCATGTTGAGAATTTTTTTTTTAAAGTAAGTTAAACCAATGAACATGTACGGTGAAGTTAAGCCTTAAGCCTATAATAGAACTGTGAGACTTGACAAAGAATATTGTTCTCTTCTACAACACCTTCAACTTTATGCTGATGATGATAATGGGTTTATGAATGTCAACCCTCTAGGATGCTTCTGGGCAAATATGTAAATTATTTTGTTGATGTCTAAATGAATGTCCTTGTGGACATACATAAGTAGCAAAGCCACAAACCTTTCCTGTCCCATTGTTGACCTCAGCAAAGTTTTCACTGCTTTAAGGCCAGAGTTAGCACGTTCCACAGAAGCACTGGTAAAAGGTATAACTGACAGAAGGTGACGAATCATAGAAATGTTTGGGTAGCACTTCATATTTGTTATCCTTAGAATTTCAGGGAGAGAGCTGGGTTTTTCCACTGATGATGACCACTTTGTGTGCCACAACTTCACTTCCTGCCTGAATGTTGATCCTGATGGTAGATCATCTTTATATGATGTAAAGATCTCTTTCTCACTCTCATCGTTCATCATATGCAAGTTGCTTGGCAGCAGTTTTAAGCCTAGTATGTTTTCATAAAGGAGACGATTCTTAGTTTTAACAATAAAATGCATGTGGCACTAAAAGGTTTAGATCAGACAATACAAACTACACAATAACTATTGTATGGGTGTCAATGTCCACTATTTTTTTTACTTACACTCTTTTTTCATTACTTCTCAAAAACTGCAACAAAAGTTAAATTTTCATAACTTTGCCGTTACTTGAAAAAGTTTTCCTGAAATTGCATTACTTTACAACTTTACACAACTTGTGAGAACTCCATGTTTTCTCATTATCAACATTTTCTAACGATCATCATACTTTTTTTCTGTGGGGAGAATATAAGATTAAGGTTGATCCATACTCCAATCTGGAAGGTGGTGGTAATGCACCTAAAAGTTGTTTGCCAACCACTATTAAAAAAGAGAAGAAGAAGAAGTAGTAGTTAGTTATAGGCCCATAGCTCTTACTTCTAATTTATGTAAATTGATGGAGAGTATGATAACTAGGAGATTAATGTAAGAAATAGAAAAAAGAGGTCTTTTATCTCCTTATCAGAGTGGTTTTAGAAGTGGACGGACAACGGTACATCCAATTGTTTGTTTAGAAAATGAAATAAGAAAGGCTCAGGTAAATAAATAAATGCTCTTAGCTACATTTTGATATTGAAAAAGCGTATGATATGCTTTGGAAGGAGGGTTTATTAATTAAGATGGATAAAATGGGAATTAAAGGAAAAATTTTTAATTCGATTAAGGATTTTTTAAAGAATAGAACAATGGAAGTAAGAGTTGGGGTAAATTATTCAAATATTTATGCTATACAAAATGGAACTCCTCAAGGTAGTGTATGTAGTCCATTGCTTTTTAATATAATGATTAATGATATTTTTGATAATATAGATTTTAGAATTAGTAAAGCATTATATGCAGATGATGGGGCATTATGGGTGAGAGGAGGAAATATTAGTGATTTAAAAAATAGAATGCAATCAGCAATTAAAACGGTTGAAATATGGTCACATAAATGGGGGTTTCATTTGTCTGTTGAGAAGACACAAGTAATATGTTTTTCAAGGAAAAGGGTTAATCCAACAGTAGATCTTATATTATATGGGCATAAATTGAAACAGGTAAATATCGTAAGGTACCTCGGCGTATGGTTTGATGAAAAACTTTCATTTAAGATACATATACAGAAGATCATTGATAAATGTAAAAAAGGTATTAATATTTTGAGATGTTTGTCAGGGAATGACTGGGGGGCAACTAGTACATCTTTGAAAAGAATATATGATGTTTTAATTCGAAATGTGTTGGACTATGGATGTATCGTTTATAAGTCAGCTGCAAATTCTTTATTAGATTTAGATAGAATCCAAGCCAAAGCGCTTAGAATATGTTGTGGTGCTTTTAGAACATCTCTAATTCCTGCTCTTCAGGTGATTACTGGAGTAATGCCACTGGACTTAAGGAGAATGAAACTGTCAATACATTACTGGTTAAATTTATAAGGACATGAGGAAAATCACCCTACTAAACAGATATTCAGAGAATGTTGGGAATATGGCCATCACATAAGGAGTTTTGGATGGGAAGGAAATATTTATGCAGAGTATTCTGGTATAAGTAATATAGCATACTGTAATTACATCTAAAATTGTGCCATGGTTATTTGAAATGTCAACAGTAAATTTAGAAACCAAAAAAATAGAACAGTCCTGTGGAGGTTTGTATCAAATTATGCAGCAGTATTTAGTTATAAGGTATAAAAATATGACACAAATATATACAGATGCATCAAAACAGGAAAATGGTAAAACAGGAGTAGCAGTATATATTCTGAAAGAAAAAATTTCTATAAAAAGAAGAACAACAGATAATTTATAAATTTTTTCAGCAGAGATGTTGGCAATTATTATGGCATTACAATGGGTGCTGGAGGTGAAGCCTAGAAATGTAGTTATCTGTTCAGATTCATTGTCTTGCCTGACTAGTTTTAAAAGTGGAAAATCTGAAAGCCGTCAAGATCTTCTAGATGAAGTCAGTTATTTAATATATGGTATAAAGCAACAAAAAATAAGTATTCGATTTACATGGGTTCCAGCATATAAAGGAATTTTAGGAAATGAAAAAGTAGATAAATTAGCTAAAGAAGCAGTTAAGGCAAGAGAAATTGAATATGATGTCCCGCTAAGTAGAAAAGAAATAAAAGTAATTATTAAAGATAAAATAAATAATATATGGCAGGAGAGATGGAATTTAGAAGAAAAAGGAAGACATTTATATAAAATACAGAAAGATATTATCATAAGATATAATAGTATAATGAATAGAAGAGAGGAAATATAGATAAACAGGTTGAGGATAGGGCATACTAGTTTAAATACTGGTTTAAAAATAATAGGGAAACATCCAACAGGTAATTGTTCTTATTGTGGAGAAATTGAAGAAGTAGAACATGTTTTGATTTATTGTAGAAAATATATAAAAGAGAGGAAAGAACTGGAAAGGGTATTGGGGAGTTCAGTAAAGATGGCTGATTTATTAGGGAAGCATCAATCAGATAAAATATTTAAAGCACTTATTAAATATTTAAAAGATACAGAGTTAGCTGGGAGGATTTAGTGTGTATGTGTGTGTGAGTGTGTAAGTATAGATATAATTTAGTTTCATTAAGATATAAAGATATATAGGAAAATATATTTCTAAATTACATCTCCGTCCAGCTGATGGCGGTAATGCACGCAGGATGTAAACTGCCAGAAAACACAACAGAAGAAGAAGAAGAAGAAGTAGTAGAAGAAGAACATGCTCGTCACTGCGTGCTATTATCCAACATGGCGACGACCGGTGCGGCAGATTATTTAGCGATAGTGATGGAGTTTCATGGATTTATCATCATCATCTGAGAGCGATTTGGATTATATAGAAGACTTTCTTGACAGCAACCTGATTTTTGACAAAATCCAGCCATACCAGTTTGAGGCAAGGAGACCAAAAAGGAATGATGTGAGTTGAATCTGTCTGCTGCGGCAGCGGTCTCCTTATTTTTGAGATGTTTTTTCCACTTTTACCCGATGTATTGCAACATCAAACTGCCATGCACGTGGGCAGTGTTGCTTCAATAATAGCTCTAGAAAATTTCAATGGTGAAGTCCTCTGGGAATCTGAAATAATTGTTGTTTATCACACCTGTGTGAGCGCAGTGCCTCTGCTAAGAAACAACACAGGATGTGACGTCAGGCCGCCATTACTGCCCATATTTGGGCACTAAATGCCGCCGCCAGTATCGGTGATTGCGACGACAATTTATGCCGCGCCGGCGTCACAGTGCGTTCTAAATGACAGGTACTGGCTTTTAATCGTAATTCTATGAAGGATGTTTAAAATTTCGGGCTCTTTAAAAAATACTTTTGGTCTCCAAAAGGGGGGTGCGCGCGCCCCCTGCGCCCCCGCCTGAATCCGCGCCAGCAAACATGCGGAATCAGTTGTGTCTGATATAATATTTCTGACGAAACTGTTTTTATGAACGTCTTTTTTTAGAAAAAAATATGGCTTTTTTTAAAACCACAGATAATCACATTTAATGACTTTTAATGCCAATTAAGGCCTTAATTTTAAGAAAAATAATTTAATGACTTTTAATGCTTTTCAATGACCCGTAGAAACCCTGTGAGTAAACTCTGGTGGACGTGATGAATAGGAAACTGGGACATGGAGAGGACAAACTATCTACCACTCATGTTCTGCTTTATTGTGGGAAACTGAGAGATAATTAAAGAGTTTCTCTCAGAAAGAAAGTCAAGCCCAAACAAACAACTTCACCTTCAAAAACACTGGGTCCTGGTTATGGGAGTAGCATTTTCCCTTGTTACCATCAGTCTGTTGAACTCTAAACTGGACTCTGCATCACACTTGCATCATTATCTTGCACTACCAACGTTGCCCAACTTTTTATAATCCATTTAAATATTACACAACTGAACGTTTACTGTATTTTTGCACCATATTTTGCACTGCACTGAACTTTTCATATTAATGCCTTTTTGCACCATTACCTTTGACCAATAAACATGGAAGAACATCATTCTGCACATTTAAAAAAAAACAGTTGTTTCTCCTGCATTACTACATTCTTCTTAATGCTGCACTTTATACTGTAATGTTATCTTATTCCAACTGCAATCTCATTAAACTGTTCTAAGCTGTATGCAATGAAATTTCGCTTTGGATACACTCTGTACATACAAAATTACAATAAAGTTTGTCTGTCTAATGAGATCTGGGGCTGTTTAGAAAACATCCAGGGCTTCAGACCATTTTGGTAGAATAACACATTTTTCTTTTTTCTCACATTTTCAGCTTCCAGCTCTGCTTTGATAGCTCTGCTTCATATTTCTCTGCTCTCATTTCTCCTGCTGCTCAATCAGCACACTGCCTTCTGGGATCTTTATGTGCTGAGACAGAATAGTCCATTTTAGTAAATGGAAAGGGGAGCAGAAGTTGATGATGATATTTTGTGATTGTAAATCTTAAATATTTTATTCAAAACATACATAAATAATTAGGCGCCTGCCATAGCGTTTGCAATGAGGAGGCAGTGCCTCCCAATGCACATGCATGGGCAGGGTCTATTACTATTCACCTCTAAACGGACTCTTTATTAAACTTCTTATATTATTCTTCCGTCACGATTAATGCGGCCCGAACCATAGCGTGCACCCCCACAATGCAGTTATCAAAACGTGCGGCTCGATCACGAGATGTGTGCTACTACTTTTATTGAGGTTTCGAGTTACCATGGCAACATAATTAACGAAAAACCACCCCCAAAAAAATCCCATAGGAATTAATGGAGTTGGGTAGAGAGAAAGCCTCAAAAAAGCCTCCAAATGACCATTTTCAACGCTGTACTGTGTCGTCATGCTTTCACCTACGAACACCGTTTAACTTCCAGTTTGTAGATATATCTGTGAACTACTCAGAAGTAAAAACGGGATGTGGATATCTTTTATAGTCTCTTCACAATTACTCCTCAAAGCTCATGTCCAAAAATCAGCGAAATCATCGTTTACAATGAAAGTCAATGACGGAATTCTCCAACTGCTAGAGTGGGCCACTCTAGCTTTTTTAAAGATTTCAAAACTCCGAACAACTTGACCTTACTCGCTCAATTTTCACTCTACGTAGACAAATTATACATCAAAACGTAGGTATTTTTGTCAGGATTCGGGAAATGTAACCCTCATTGGTGTGGCATTTATAGATTTTTCGCAAATCACCTCAGACCGACACAAACCCGAAACCTCCCCCATTCATTTCCTATGGAGCGGTTTTGAAAAATGACGTCTAAAAATCCAAAACATCACATGTTTTCGCATCGTCGCTACTCCTAAACCGTTTTATGTACAGACATGAGACTTTCACACATGAATGTCCCAACCCTTCTGGCACTCACAAAAAAGAAATTTTGTGGATAACTGTTACGGTTTTTCCGCATGAACAATTTGTTCGGGAGTAGCGAATGTGCAAAATCCTAAAAACGCTTTGGAGCTGCATTTTCCCACATCAACCACTTTTTTAGATCGTCGCTGTGTCTACATCGATTTTTGTACAAACATAAAAATGAGCTTCATGGTCCTCAGAAGCCTGCTGATACTCATGGTGAAAGAATTATTTTGATATCTCTTATACTTTTTGAGTTACAGCGATTTGTTCGGGACCCTTTTTAGAGGATTTCTGAAAATCCATAAAATACCCATTTATATCATAATTTTTTACGCCTTTATTAAACTTTTTCTAGCAAAATACGATAGCTTTTCTTCTTCCCCTATCCGTTACGAACTAAACGCAGAAAAAATTACGTCTCTACCATTTATGGATCAGGAGATATGAAGCGTTGTTCGGGGCAAAGTTCTCCATTATAATCCAATGGGACTTTTTGTGACCAAAGTGTCTGCACTTTTGTAGACGGCCGCTGCAGCTGTGTCAGTGAGTTTCCATGACGACGGAACTCTGAGGGCCAGAGGGAGAAGCTCCATTGAGATACAATGGCAACTTTCATCGCTCACTGCAGTGGCTGTGATTAATATAGAAATCTGAAATTCGCACAGTCACTTCCTCTTAACATTTTAAAATTTTCATGTGACTTTCAGCCATGTGTCAGTTTTCTGTGCCATTTTGGATTTCACATGCTTTCCTATTGGGCCTTTGCTTCCAACAGGACCTGGCATGATGCCCAGACACGACCCAATTGGCCAATACAGCACCACCCACATGTGGGAAATGGCACTACACACCGTTTTGGTCAAATGTTGAGTTCTGGGCCCAGATGTGGTGAGGCTGAGTTTCTAAAGGAGGCCAATCTGTCCAATGAACTTTGGTCACGTTTGGTGACATTAAGTATTGGCACCCCTTTTTGAGGCACTTTCCAGTATAGGATTTGGACCAAACTGACAGAGTACAATCACCCGGTGGTACTGAACACAACCATGTTAGCGGCTAACGGTTAGCATGTTGGTAACCGGAAGTAGCTCTAGGAAGGTCTCACCAACTTCTGCTTCACAGAGTCTGTTCTTCCTTTAGAGAGAAAGCTCCATAATAAATTTGGGCTACGTCGCATAAAGCATCTCCAAGCTATGAGGTGTCAAACATCCAATGCTTTTCAATGGGGGACCAAACCCCTTATGGTCCCAATAATGCATGCCCATATATGGTGCTACTGTATAGCTCAGATGGAAAGTGCAGGCTTTGCATGCAAGAGGTCATGGGATCGATTCCCGGTGTGGGGGACTTAGAGTTTTGTATTATAATCCCCACAGTGTGTATATTAAAACATGTGTGCTGATCCCATGAAGTTTTTTGTACCACCCGCCATTTTGAGTTACAATGGCAACCTTATAAACAACGTTTTTTCTCCCTATTTGAGGCTCATCCCAGTACAGGATTTGGATAAAATTAACAGAGTACACTCACCCAGTGATACCATACACAACCATGTTAGCGGCTAACAGTTAGCATGTTGCTAACCGGAAGTAGCTCTAGGAAGCCTGTACAAACTTCTGCTTGACAGATTTGGTGAATTTTAGGATTTTCTCCCTTTTTAGGCACTTCTCAGTACAGGATTTCAACCAAACTAACAGAGTAACATCACTCGCAGATACTGAACACAACCATGCTAGCGGCTAACCGTTAGCATGTTGCTAACCAGAAGTAGCTTTAGGAAGGTCCTACCAACTTCTGCTTAGCCAGGGTTGTTCTGCCTTTACAGACAGAGAGGGCTGCAGCTGTCAGTGAGTCTCCATGACAACGCTGCTAACAAGAGGCTCCTAGGAGGTCCATTGACTTAACATGGCACCTTTCGACGGCCGCTGCGGGGGCTGTGAAGACTGTAAGAAGCTGAAATTGCAGTGTTTCTTCCTGTTGCTATTTCTGTCGGTACGGTAAGTACCAAGTGGCAGGCGCCTTGCTAAATTTCTTCAGAAATTTTCTAGTTAATGGGTACTGTTGGCTGGGTAACCAGCGGGTCCCCTTACTGATGGGGCCCAGGTGGTTGTTTTCAGCTTCTCTGCATTGAGGTAACGTATTGTTGTCTGTAGATGAATAATATATCAGATTCAGAATGTTTATTATTATCATTGTACATCATGTTCCACACATGTACGAGATTAAAGCCAGCTCCAACCAGTGCACTGACATTTAAATGTCAGATAATCAAAAATATACAATATACAGTAGTGTTATGTACATTGCAAATATACATAACATATATATATATATATATATATATATATATATATATATATATATATATATATATATATATATATATATATATATATATATATATGTGTGTGTGTGTGTGTGTGTGTGTGTGTGTGTGTGTGTAAATATTTCAGGACAGAAACTGTAAATATTGTACAGTGTCAAAATTGCATCATAAGTAATGTCAATAAACTTATATTCCCATCATGTTTTATCTGGTAATGGACTAAAATCTGGTTTCAACAGGATGGAGAACTTTGTACCTGAGAGTTTCCAGTTTGCAGTTTGGACTCTCCAGTCCAGCAGAGAGAAGCTTCACTCCTGAATCCTGCAGGTTGTTGTTACTCAGGTCCAGTTCTCTGAGACTGGAGGACTGGGAGCTGAGAACTGAGGACAGAGCTTCACAGCTTCTCTCTGAGAGGTTACAGCCACTCAGTCTGAGGAGACATGGAGAAAAATCTGCTATTAAACAATTCATCAGAGATATTGTTGATTTCTTTACAGTCACCAATGTTCTCCTTGGAAAGATTGATGGATATGTCTGATTTTACACGTCTTTATGTTGCCTTTTGTTGTGAACTAGTTCATTATAAATAAACTACCTTTAGGTGTAATTTAGGATGCTGAGATGGAGAAAAAGTGAGGAGGCTCAGAGAAACTCCATGAATAAAAACAACAACTTGCTTTTCAAGCACTTGCTGCCAAATGTTAGAAAATAACAGAAATGTTTGTGGCAGGGCCGTCAACAGCTGCCAAAGCTGATGATGACGTGGTGGGGACATCAGGTCTCTCAGTGGCAGCAACATGTAGCAGAACCTGCGCTAAGCTGGGCTGCTTTCAGAACACAAGGCTGTGTAATGATCAGGTTAAAGCAACCCAACCACTCGGTAAATCTGAGAAAATGATACGTCAATACAATAATCTTAGCTAATGTTCTAAGTCTTTTAAAGGTATACTATGCAACCGGGGTTGATTTTCCAGCGAGGCTCCCCCCAGATGGCGAAAGTAAAAGTGCACTGTCATAAAGATGCTCAGCTGTTCTGGTTTCTCCGTCAAGCCAGGCGCGGTTGTTTTGAGCTTAGCAGACAGGCGAACGCAACGAAAAGTAAAAAAAAAACGGCAGTACAAACAATGACTAACACAGTGAAAGTATGAACATGCACACAGAGAGAGAGAAACCATTCCAATGTTACTTACAATCGCATCAGCAGAAACGCGAGGTCCGCGTCAGCCTTGCCATTAAAACTGAAAACTATACAGCAACAATTATGACACATTTTATTGGGATGGGGCTCCTGAATATATTTCATTCTTCAAAGTGTTCACGAAATAAAACCTTTGAGAATCACTCCTATACGGTGTGTCCTATACTGTGTCTGGATTCTTTTCATAGGGAATAAAGGTGAGACAAAAGTTGACAAATCTATCAGTGAACTAACATTTTCATCATGTTTTATCAGGTAATGGACAGAAAGCTGGTTTCAACAGGATGGAGAACTTTGTACCTGAGAGTTTCCAGTCTGCAGTTTGGACTCTCCAGTCCAGCAGAGAGAAGCTTCACTCCTGAATCCTGCAGGTTGTTGTTCCTCAGGTCCAGTTCTCTGATACTGGAGGACTGGGAGCTGAGAACTGAGGACAGAGCTTCACAGCTTCTCTCTGAGAGGTTACAGACACTCAGTCTGAGGAGACAGGGAGAAAAATCTGCTATTAAACAATTCATCAGAAATATTGTTGATTTCTTTACAGTTACCAATGTTCTCCTTGGAAAGATTGATTGATCTGTCTGATTTTACACGTCTTTATGTTGCCTTTTGTTATGAACTGGTTAATGATAAATTAACTGCAGCAACATGAATCAATATTTTCCTCATTAGCAGATTTCTCACTATCAGAAATAAAAGCAGCAACAATCTGTGTCCTTACAGAGCTTTGTTGGAGGCTTTAACCACTAGCAGCAGCCTCAGAAGAACCTCCTCTGAAGCAGAGTATTTCTTCAGGTCAAACACATCCAGATCTTTTGCTGATGACACTAAGATGAAGATCAGAGCTGACCACTGAGCAGGAGACAGTTCATCTGTGGAAAGACTTCCTGAACGCAGAGACTGTTGGATCTCCTCCACTAGAGAAAGATCCTTCAGTTCATTCAGACAGTGGAACAGATTGATGCTTTTCTCAGCAGACACATTCTCACTGATCTTCTTCTTGATGCACTGAACTGTTTTCCGATTGGTCAGTGAGCTACTTCCTGTCTGTGTCAGCAGACCCTGTAGGAGTCTCTGATTGGTCTGCAGTGAAAGTCCCAGGAGGAACCGGAGGACCAAGTCCAGATGTCCATTTGGACTCTGTAAGGCCTGATCAACAGCTGTCTGGTGAAGAGACTTTAGATTAGGTTTAAAAAATGAAGACAACTTAGATGTTTGTGTTTCTTCCATCAGGTTGAGACCATGATTTATGAAGGTCCGATGAACATGAAGAGCTGCCAGAAACTCCTGAACACTCAGATGGACGAAGCAGAACACCTTGTCCTGGATCAGTCCTCCTCTCTCCTCTCTAAAGATCTGTGTGAACACTCCTGAGTACACTGAGGCTGCTCTGATATCGATGCCACACTCTGTCAGGTCTGATTCATAGAAGATCAGGTTTCCTTTCTGCAGCTGATCAAAAGCCAGTTTTCCCAGAGACTCAATCATCTTCCTGCTCTCTGGACTCCAGTGTGGATCTGTTTCAGCTCCTCCATCATACTTGACCTTCTTCACTTTGGTCTGAACCACCAGGAAGTGGATGTACATCTCAGTCAGGGTGCTGGGCAGCTCTCCTCCCTCTCTGGTCTCCAACACGTCCTCCAGAACTGTAGCAGTGATCCAGCAGAAGACTGGGATGTGGCACATGATGTGGAGGCTTCTTGATGTCTTCATGTGGGAGATGATCCTCCTGGCCTGCTCCTCATCTCTGAACCTCTTCCTGAAGTACTCCTCCTTCTGTGGGTCAGTGAACCCTCTGACCTCTGTCACCATGCCAACACACTCAGGAGGGATCTGATTGGCTGCTGCAGGTCGTGTGGTTATCCAGAGGCGAGCAGAGGGAAGCAGTTTCCCCCTAATGAGGTTTGTCAGCAGAACATCCACTGAGGTGGACTCTGTAGCATCAGTCAGGATCTCCTGGTTCTGGAACTTCAGAGGAAGTCGACTCTCATCTAGACCATCAAAGATGAACAGAACCTGGAAGTGTTCAAAGCTGCAGATTTCTTTGGTTTCAGTAAAGAAGTGATGAACAAGGTCCACCAAGCTGAACTTTCTCTCTTTCAGCACATTCAGCTCTCTGAAGGTGAATGGAAATATGAAGTGGATGTTCTGGTGGGCTTTGTCTTCAGCCCAGTCCAGAGTGAACTTCTGGGTTAAGACTGTTTTCCCAATGCCAGCCACTCCCTTTGTCATCACTGTTCTGATTGGTTGATCTCTTCCAGGTGGGACTTTAAAGATGTCTTCTTGTCTGATGGTTGTTTCTGGTCTGTGTGGTTTCCTGGATGCTGTTTCAATCTGTCTGACCTCATGTTCATCATTGACCTCTCCAGTCCCTCCCTCTGTGATGTAGAGCTCTGTGTAGATCTGGTTCAGAAGGGTTGGACTTCCTGCTTTAGCGATCCCCTCAAACACACACTGGAACTTCTCCTTAAGACCAGATTTAAGTTGATGTTGACAAACTGCAGCAAGATTTTCTAAATTAACACAAAAGTGAAATCAGGAAGGAAACCAAGTGATCTTCTGAAGATGTGAATAAATGTGATTCCATCTCTTCAGACATCAGTAAATGTGTGATTTATCCATCAGGTTAAAGCTTTGTAGAAATTCTCTTACTGCTCTGCAGACGGTCAGCCAGCTCCTCCTGCTTCATCCTCCTCAGGAAGTTCAGGGTAATCTTCATCAGTGCCTCCCTGCTGCTCCTCCTCTGCTCTTCATCCTCACCTTCCAACACCTGCTTATCATCTCTCTGACTCTCTGAGCAGTCTGAGTCATCAGGACTCAGAACCTTCTGGATCTTCTTCAGCTCGTTCTTCACAAAAGTGACAATATTGTCCTCCAGCAGCTGGAAGAGAATAATATATGAAGGACACACCAGACTGAGATCATGGATCCAAACATCAGAACCATGTTGGACAGACTGACGGTCCACTGGTCCATAAAGTCCAGCATGGAGACGACTGAACAGAACCAATGGAAAAGTAGTTGTTGTACATGTACAGACCATAAATATGGAGTCCAGCTGGGTTTGATGCTGCCGGGCAGACGGACCTCTGGGAACCTCTGAGTTCTGCTGGTCCACTCTGTGGAGGAACCAGAACAATTAGGAAGGAAGGAAATATTCATCCAGCAGTTTTCACAGATGAAATCACCAAGAGCTTCACAGTAAAAGTCCTTAAAACAGAAAAACTGAGCATCAAATGAACACAATACAAATAAGTTAAAAAGAGAAAGATGAGATAAAAGGATGAAGACCAGAACCACCCAGTAGACATTTTAAAAAGTGGGTCTTGAACTGGGACTTCAAACTGTCCACACTGTCAGCAGATCTGATGCTGGTGGGGACAGTGACCCAGAGCTTGGAGACAGTGGAGGTGAAGGTTCTGTCCACACAGGTCTTCAGGACAGTGTGTGGGACATCCAGCAGGTTCTGATGACTAGATCTGAGGTGGTGTGGACCTGGAGGAGGTCTGAGATATGTGGCTGTGTGTCCATGTAAGGTTCTGTCCTGGATGTGATGGTGAGTATTTTAAAATGGATCCTGTAGGTCCCTGGAAGCCAGTGAGCTCACATTATATCTGTCCACACAGAGGCAATTGTCAGGAGACTTTAACCATGTCACCTTGAAGAAAGTTCTGCTGACCTTCAAACAGTATGTGAGCTGCCCTACCAGAGGAAAGATGACCCTGGACCTGATGCATGCTAACATTAAAGATGCATACATCTTCTCTTCTCTCCCCCCTCTGGGCAGGTTAGATCACAACCTGGTTCACCTCAAACCATGTTATGTGCCTCTGGTGAAGAGGAAGCCTACGACCACAAGGACTGTGAGGAGGTGGTCGGAGGAGGCTTATGAGGCACTGCAGGCCTGTTTTGAGGTGACTGACTGGCCTGCACTCTGTGAGCCCCACGGAGGAGACATCGATGGTCTCACTGAGTGCATCACAGACTACATCAACTTCTGTATGGACTGCAATGTCCCAGCTCGGACTGTCACCTGTTACGCCAACAATAAACCAAGGACATAAAGGCCATTCTGAATGAGAAGAAGAAGGCGTTCAGAGATGGCAACCGTGATGAGGTGAGGAGAGTGCAGGGAGTACTCAAAGTTAAAATCAAGGAAGCTAAGGACAAATACAGGAGGAAGCTGGAGAATAAACTGCAGACCAAGAACTTGAGTGGTGTGTGGAGTGGGATGAGAGCCATCACAGGGTTCCAGAAGTCCACTGGCATGGGGTTGGAAAGTCGCGTGGACAGGGCCAATAACCTGAACTTATTTTTTAATAGGTTTGATACTGCAGCCCACCCCCCACATCACCCCGCTGCTGATTTGCCTACAAGGCCCGGTCCACATCTCCCCACTCCTCCTCCTCCTCCTCCTCCTCCTCCTCCTTACTGTAATGACCCAGCGCAGACGTTCCTAAACCTTAAGAGAGTGTAGTTCTCCGTTTGGGTTCCTCTGTCCTTTTCTATAGAAATGTCTAAAACTTGTGTTGTGTGGTTTTCATTCTAGGATAAAAGGGGTTATCTTTAATAACCCTATCAGCCTGGTGCCGTGACGCGGATCCCAACATATCAGCTCGCTGACGAGAGGAGCGGACACGCTGAAACCCACTGGTGGTCTGAGTCTAGGACCTGTCTAAAGTCCCGGGAGGTAACTTCCTCGCTGGGCCAGCGTCATAGGTCAACTCCTTTCGCCAACGAGGGATTGACGGGATCCGACCGGGAGAAAAGCACACCACAGCAAGTAAGTTTTAAAGCGATCGGTTAAAGTCCGTCGTTCAGGGTTTCGGGTGATTAAAAGTTCCCCGAACAGGTGTACAAGTGGTTTTAGTCCCTTGTAACGGGTGATTAAAAAAAATCCCCGAAAAGTTAAATCGAGAGGTTTGAGTCCCTCGAAGCAATACGACCGGTTTTTAGTCCGTCGTAGAATTAAAGGTAGCTAAAAAACTCAGGTTAAAGTCCTGAACAGTACCTTAAAAGAAAGAAAAAAATAGTATTAAGATCCTGGAAGGTAGATAAACACAACGCAGAGGTAATTAGGATGGGTTCAGCACAAAGTAGAAAGGGAAATCCCAGAGGGGATGAAAAGTTTGTGTATCCAAGTAATTTTAAAATGTTATTGCAATAAATATTATCATATATATTTCTTAATATTAAAAAATACTTGGAGAAGTGGAAGGAGAAGTATAAAATAGATGGTGTTAAAGGTGAATCAGTGGAAAAACGTTGTGTGCCGGCTAAAAATAAGCGCTAAGGAAAAAAATAAATAAGGGGAAATAAAAAATGTGTGTGTGTATGTCTATGTGTATGTGTGTATGTATGTATATAAATATATTTATAGCTATTTAAGAGCTTGACGTTGCGCGCTGTAAGTTAATTCAAGCACAAAATAGGCAGGATGAGAGACAGCCTCGTGCAGCAGGAGGGGTTAGGTTGGCTGATGGAACGACGGTGACTGCAGCACCGCCGCGTCCGGCTGACAACCTTCCCCCAACACCTGTTGATCTCCCACAAAATTAGGCTCTAAATAAAAAAGAACTCGCCAGAACAATACTAAAGTAACGCAAACTATGGTAGCAACTGAAGAAGACAGACCACCACCGTATAATCTCTTAACCCCCCCAAGGATATTTCAGACCTGTATGCAGACCTGGATGGACTGAGTAAATCAGATCATTCGTTATCAACAGACCGGTCCAAAGGATTGTATCCTATGGTGCAGGTCTCAAATCCTAATGTAGGAACACAGCAGCCTCAAACAATCCTAGTTTTCTGTCCGTGGTCGTTAGAAGAAGCTAAAAAGACTGTAGAAGGTGTAATTTCTCCGCAGGAAGATCCAGAATTATGGATCCAAGACATGGAGGGAATTTATAACTCATATGGTTTAAATGGACATGAGTTCGGACAAGCCTTACAGTCGTCAGTGGGAAAACATTGGGAAAAAATAAGGGCGAATTATACAGGCAGAACCCCACAAGGCGGAATATTTGAACATGAAGCGTAAATGGGGAACAGCAGCAGACGCCGCGGGAGCAGTTTTCGCAGGAGGGCGGATAATTGGAAATTTGGGATCCATAAAACAATAAAAATACTTATATTTGTTAATGGAAGGTTTCCAGCCGCATATATCTGCGTGGGTTAAAAAAACAAATACTTAGTTACACTGATAACGTCTAACGTAACCAGTTATGGAATAGGCCTATGTGCATCACGCCGAGAAAAACTTTAAAATGGGAGGTGGTGCGTCTGGAGGGGGGGAAGACAAATTTTTTGGGCAGATCCTTCATGTGACCCAGAAGAAATATTTGCTTTCCAAGCCACCGGACCGCCTTGACAGCGTCGAGGAGGTTTCCGAGGAGGCAGGGGCGGTCCTAGCGACCGAGGGGGCTTTCAGCCCAAATCAGTAAAAACAGATGGGGGGTGCTGGAATTGCGGGTCACCCAACCATTGGTTCAGGGAATGTCCCAATCAGATACAAGCACCTCATCTGCGGGGACAAGGAAGAGGCCGCAGGGGCGGTTCTTCATATAAAATGTGACTAGGGGCGAGAGCAAATGGGGATCCAGAGCATTAAAAACAGTAGATGTGTATGGAGCATGGGAGCTATTAAATGCATAAAAAGAAAAACCATACATGCTTACAATTAATGGACAGCCAGTTACTCTTTTATGCGATTCATAAGCCTATAAAACATGTATAAGAGATAATTTTGGACTAAAAGCGTCTAAAATGTCCATTTTTGTAAAATCAGCAAATGGTCATACATCCCAAGAATGGATGTTAAAAGTAATAGAAATAAAAGACCCTCAAACAGGGAGAAAGGTTGTATGCTCCTGTTGTAATGTCACCAACTTGCCCCATTAATCTGTTAGGACGGGATTTAATGGAAAAATTAGGTATCGCAGTTTTTCCAACGCAGGATGGAATGAAAGCTGTCCATGTGGAACATGTAATGTCGCTGCAAGAAAATCCTCCTGTGTTTTATGCACTATGCTTACCGTCTCTGCTCCAAATAAAAGAAAAAAGTAAACTTATGCAAAATGCTAGAAGCACATTATCAAAACCAGAGGATGAAACTCGGTTAGCTGATCTACAAACCACTATGAATGTGTGCTTAACCCCAGATGAAAAGTTTGAAAAACAGTTTCTAAAACAGGAAACTACAATTGTGGCTATACAAAATATGTATACAGATGGGAGTTAATTTGCAGCAGTTGCTGTTATGCTTTCTACACAGATGAAAAAATTGTATGGCTTACCATGGGAACATTTTTTGTCATTGTCTAAGACCAATGAAGCAGAGTGGAGAGACACAGGCCTGCGTTTAAAAGCTGCAGGAAGACAGTCTGATTTTCAGCTGTGTCCACACAAAACAGGCTGGCTTTATAGCCCTAGTACAGAACTATGGAAACAGCCTCACAAAGTTCTGTTCGATGCAGAACCCTGCGTCCAAAATTTGGCATGAGACAAAATTTTCCAACATTCTTTGCTATCAGAATCCAATGAAAATGATTTAAAAGGTATTCCAAATGCTTTGTGGTCTACAGGACCAACTGATGTAAGATTATTGACAACTGTAGAACCAGTTAAAATAGTTCCTAAATTAAAGTACAGGCTCCAGATAAAACAGTATGGGCTAAAATATGAAGAACAGGAGGGTATAATGGCAATTATAAACATTTCATTGGATGCAGGAATAATTAGACCATGTCCAGATTCTCAGTTTTTACTTTCAAGGAAGAGAAAAAAATATATGTAGAGACGCCTGGCACAGGGATTTGTAGACCGTTCTACAATTTTTATCCAGGCTATTTTAACATGCTTAAAGAGCTTTAATCTAAAGCATGGGAATAAAGTATTAATGTACATAGATGGCCTTCTAATTGCATTTAAAACAGCTGCTACATCATTTTGGCTAAAATGGGAAACAAAGTTATCAAAGATAAAATGCAGTGGGTGCAGAAACAAGTCCGTTACAGGCCATTTTATCTCAGAAGAAGGTAAAAAAATACAGCAAGTGACAAATTGGTATAGTAAGTGAGCCTAAAAAAACAAATGATGTCTTTTTTAGGATTGTGTAATTATTGAAGAGTTTGGATTTGACATTATGTAGAGAAAACTTAGCGTTCTTAAATCTTATTCATGACATGCTGATGGCCATGTCAGACACAATCCAGTGGACCTTAAAAGCAGAGCACCAATTCACAGAGCTAAATGAAAACTTATCTCAGCAAGGGTCTTAGCTCTAGTTTTACGACTTCTGTGTTGTTTACAGCCCCGTGGTGATAACCTCAAACCTTAAGCAGCAGCGCTACCCCCATGTCTGCTAGCAGTTTGAGCAACTACCATGACTGCAGGAAGTTCAGCTGGAGTGGTCTGGTTTCATTCAACCACTAGACCCCCATGTAGTAGATGTATTACAATTTGGTCTTTCTGATATTTGCCTAGAGCAAAATACAGAGCAAATCATTGTTCTAGAAGTGTTGTTAATTAGACAAACAGCGCCAACTGTAGAAAAACAAATGTGGGTAAAAAATGTAGCAACAATGAATCAGAAGGATTCTATAGTTTGTAACAAAGCAGTTCTCCCTAAAAGCTTATTCCAAGCAGCAGCTATTTTGAGCCATGGGCAATTGCCATGTCTCAAAAAGGGAGGGATAACTATAATACAGCAACATATGGATTTATTTCATAGGATTTAATTCATACAAAAAAAATATTTTTTTGTAAAGCATGTACGAGTAAGATTTGTGTTAAAAATTACCCTCAGGTTAATTTTATATCAGAACAGTGAAGGTTTCCAGAACTAAAGGAACCTTTTGAAGTGATGCATATAGATTTTAATGAACTTACAAAGTGGCCCTTACAAATACTGTCTGGTAATGATTGATGCATTTTCAAAATGGGTTGAAATAGTTCCAGCAAAGCAAACAGATGCACTGACAGTAGCTAAAAGATAGATGCAAAGGTTTGGCATCCCACAGAAAATTTACAGTGAAAATGGTCCATATTTTCTGATCAGCAAATTGGCAAGCAGGTTACAGATAACCTTAAAGAAACACACCGTGCCACAAAGCGCAGAACTTGTGAAAAGGACAAATGGGACAGTTAAATCCAGGCTTAAAAAGTGCATGGAAGAAACAAAGAGGCCATGGCCAGAATGTCTGGACCTAGTAAAACTAGTAAAACAGTCTAAAGAAGTGTCCAATGCAAATTTACTGCCAGGAGAACCTTTGTCTCCACAGGATCCACAAGCAGCTAGACCAGGAGACTGGGTGTTCATCAAAATCATCAGAAGGGAGGATTGGGCGAGCCAAAGTTGGGAAGGACCATTCCAAGAGCTCCTGACCATGCCAACAGCTGTAAAGATCGCTGAAAGACCTTCCTGGGTTCACCTCAGCCACTGTCAGTTACAGAGAGTGTTAAGTGCCTAAAAGGTTGGAACAGTGGCGAAGTCCGACTTCAAAGGGGTTTGGTTTTTTAGGGCCACTCGTCTCAACGTCGGTGAAGAAATCAACTGATCCCTGTTCTTTAGAGTCCTGGGTAAAATTAACATCTCTGCTAACCTAGCAAAAATGGCTGCCATGAAGATTTGGCTGGGAAATCTCTCAGACCATCACTCAGAGAACTTGTGGCAGATGAATGTGACGATGTTGGCTGAAGAGAAGAACATGAGTAACTGCTACGTATGCTCAGTGATGCCCAAATCCACCAGACAACCCACCCTGTATGCTAAGAGCATACCGGCAGGAGACGGAACGTGTCTCCTGAGGACAGCCCTTGCACCTGTGTTTGTTTCTGACCACACCGTCATCATCTCAGCTCAAGCTGTGAAGGAAAATCATCCTTCTAATAGGAGGAGAAGAGAACTCAGATCCAGCTCAGTGTTCCAACCCCATGATCCCATGTGGGGTTCCAACATTCCCTCTGAACATAAGCACTGGAGCACAGGGAGTAAAACAGGACTTTCACTTTCCCGTGGTTTGGAGTTGGTAAATCTATGCTGTTGATTGAGACATTGGACTATAGAATGAAGACCCTGGTGAACATGACGATGGAGATCAATAAAGGACAAAACAAACAATTAAGTGAAATGCGTTTAATGGTACTGCAAAACAGAATGGTTGGACATTTTAACTGCTAGCCAAGGTGGCGTATGTGTAATGATTGGAATTTCCTGCTGTACGTACATTTCTGATGTAAATGAAACTCATATTACTGAAGCTATGTCTGCTTTGAAGAATCTGCAACAAGCAATGTCCCAGGATGCTGTTCCTCTAAGTGTGGACTTCCTCCCCTGGTTCTTTTCAGGATCGTAGTGGCACCTTTTACTGAAAATAATGACACCCATTATTATTGTTCTTATTATTCTTTGTGTTTTTACTGCTTGTGTAATCCCATGCCTAAAGTCTATGATTGCTAAAACTATGGGAAATGTAATGTTTCAATATCAAATGCTTTCACAAATCCCTCTTGACGAAATACAACCTGTAGTTTAACTTCTCCCTTGTTAAATGCTTAACAAAATGACAGTCTCATTGAAAATGCAGAATGCAAGAAAAGAATACTTGAAGTAGGTTAAGTTAAGCTTTAAAGAAAATGATTAAAAGGGGGGAAATGTTGGAGAAATGTGAATGTAATCATTTTATTTCTATCAAGTTACAGGTATTTGGTTTGTTTTAAGAGTTTGCTTTTAGGAAGGTTCTGTTGTATTTAACCTTAGACAGGGAGAACAAATAGTTCTCCCAGATCAGGCCGCAACAAAGCTTGCTCCCATGTTTGTTTTCCACCCCCATGTTGTAAATTCCTGAAGCCTCCTGACCCTTTTTCAACCCTCATGTTGTAACCTCCTGACCCAACCCCCCTGACCCTTTTCTCCTGATGTGTGAAAATAAAAGCAAGAGGACAGAAATGACCCAGCGCAGACGTTCCTAAACCTTAAGGGAGTGTAGTTCTCCGTTTGGGTTCCTCTGTCCTTTTCTATAGAAATGTCTAAAACTTGTGTTGTGTGGTTTTCATTCTAGGATAAAAGGGGTTATCTTTAATAACCCTATCAGGTACTACCTTGTGTGGAATGTTGTAAATATATATATAACAATGTGTGTATTCTGGAGCATGTAACAAAAGTAATTTCCTCCTGGGATTATTGAAGTATGACTGAGTCTGAGTCTGATTCTGATCAGAAGGTAAAGGTCCATGAAGGACATCTGGATGTGAGCAGAGAACCAGACATGATTCCTTACAGTGAAATCAGGATTTTATTAGTTTCCCAAAGTAACAATAAAGCTGTTGAGAAAAATCTAGAGAAGCATTTAGACCAGAGCCTTTCTGGACAAATTTTAATGAGTTGCTGCAGTTCTGCTAACTTGTCTGAAGCTCAACTGAAATGTAATAAATCCATTGAGATATTTAAGAGCTGAAGAACAGCTGCAGCTCTAAACTCCTGTGAGGGAACAACACCAAGTCTCTGGTTCTGATCCCAGTGATTGTTCCAGCTCCAGCTGAGAAGAACTGAAACTCTTCAGTCACTAAAACTGAGGAAGACTTTCAGATACGATGACAAAATGACCTGCCGGAACCCAGAGCTCTAAGCAACAGGCTGGTGTCACTCAGCTGTTTGTGCAACACTGACTTGCTGTTTGTCAGAACCCACTGGTACCATGCTGAGCTGCTCTGTTCAGTCTGGATGAAGCAGCAAAGAGGAACAGCAGCAGCTTCAGGACCACTTGGTCTCTTCTGGCCTGATATAGTGAGAACGCTGTGTGAAAAGGGCTCTGGACACTTAGAGATGCTGATCTCACCTCTGAGCGTGGCTCTGGCTCTCAGCTTCCCCACACAGAGTGGTTTTAGAGGGAGGGACTCCCTCCTCTCTGTCCTCACACTGATCCATGCTGCTGAATTCACATCCACATCAGCTCACACACACTTTCTACCTTCACCTGCAGAGGAAACACAAATCATTCATCTGCACATCAACTCTGATCATCCTTTACATCATTAGTGCTGGAAAAAGATCAGCTGCTCCTCCTCTGATTGGCTCTTCTTCTCTGCTTCATATCAGTGTCAGTTGAATGCAGTCAGACAGCAGTGAGAGGCAGAGGAAGCTGCCATCAGCTGCTGTACTTCTACTATCAGTCCACTAGATGGAGCCATGGAGCAACATTTCATCCACTGACACTCATTCACTCTGACTGGAAGCTTCAGTCCATCACATTGACTCAGTTCAACACATGAAACCATTTCAGCTGATGGTTTATACAGCAGAGGATCATCAGAGCTCAAAGCATCAGATTCATTATTAATGGTTAGTTTTCAGAGGACTTTGGAGAAGGAACTACAAACAGACGTGTTAAATTTTAGCTGCTGGGAGGAGTTTAATAAAGAAAATTAAACAATTTATTCTCATTTTATTAATATGAAAATCAGACTGAAATTAAATCATATGAAAAACCTGGAAACAGAAAATATTTAACAACAAACAGAAACTAAAGGATGATGTTGAAGGAATGCAGTGATTCCAGTTTGACTGGAAAGACTAAAAGGAGTTACAGAACCACAGACGACGGTTTAGAACCAGGAAGTAAAAATGTTTCTGTTCTTTTTAAAAACAAACACACAGTGACTATTAATTTTGAAGGCATTTAAAAAGTTCAGATTAAGATAAATAAACATTTTTCCTGTAGATTATTCTTCAAAGAGCAGAGATTAAACTTTGTGCTGAAATCAGAAGTGAACATGTTCTCCAGACATCAGAGAGCAGAAACAAAGAGGAAAGTTCCTCAAGACAAAGTTCTGGTAGGAAACAAAGCAAACTTACAGTTTGTTCAGACGGTCCAAAGTGCTGAAGAACAAGATGTGAACCACTGAGACACAGGTGAGCTGCTACCTGGAAGGAGGCGGAGCTTCAGCTGTGATGGAGGCAGGACAGGTAGGTTAGTGGGAGGAGTTCAGATCTGACTGCCTTCTGGTTCTCAGACTCATCTCTGCTGTTCTGCTGAAGAACCTGGTGCTACCTAGAAAGCAGGTGATGTAAAAACTCAGTTTAACTGTCTGCTAACAGTGAATTCAGAGAAACTCTGGTTCTTTTCTCCAGAAAGAGGGACCAGTCTGACTCTGAGGGACAGACTGAGAAGACAAGCTGCTCCCTGCAGGGTCTCCATGAGAAACTCTGACGTTCTTCTGCTCAGCCTAGAACATCAGTCTGAATGTGTTCCTCACTATTAAACCAGATTCTTTGCTTCACTGTTGGACATTTTTCTGACCCACATGTGATGAGCTATTATCCCCACATGTAGTCACTGTACTGGAATAATGTTAACCTGAATTATTTTAATCTGTGTTATGATTCATAAACACATAATCATGAATAAGTTCCATGTTTCTGCCTTGTTCTTGTTCTCAGATGTACTGAAGGTTCCTCATCAGTGATGCAGAGAACTTCATGTCTACAGAGTGTTGATCAGTCAGAGAAATGATTGAAGTGAAACAGATCTTACCATCATGATGTGAGTTTGTGGAGTTAAAACCAGCGAGGCAGTTCTATTTCTCTGATCTCAGCAATAAAAACACTAATAATAGCAGAACTTTGTTTGCTATTGTTGACAGGTTGACCAACAGCTCACCAATCATCCCTCCTGATGGAGACCAGCACCATCTATCTCCACCTCTGAGAACCTGCTGATGTCTCCTGAGCCTCCACAATCATTACAGCATCTAAATGACTTTAACAAACTGAATTATGTCTTCTTGACAGAAACACATCAGAAGAGAAAATCCACAACTTGCTGCCTGGATTTGTTCCCTCTGAGTTTCTAAAAGCAGTTTTTAGCTGTGATGCCCCTGAAATATTACAGATAGTAAATACTTCCCTCCAGTTAGTTTGTTTTCTAAAGGCTGAAAACTGCAGAGATCAAACCTCTGTTAGAGAAACCAACTCTAGATCCATGGAGAATAAGTCCCTACAGGATCAGAACTAATCCACTGGTTCTGGAAAAGATCATTGAAAATGGTTGTGATGAACAAATGTATGACTTTCTGATGAAATGAATCTCTTCAGTGATTTCTAGTCAGGCTTCAGACCACAGCACAGAGACTGCACTGCTAAACGTTTACAATGATGCTCATCTTGACTGGAATGGCTCCAGAACTCCTCTGTTGGTTCTACTGGATCTCAGTTCTGCTGAACACAGTTCATCACAACATGTTGATGATCCAACTAGAACACTGGCTGGATTATCTGGTTCTGGGCTAAACTGGTTCACACCATATTTGGCAGACATGGATAACTTTGTGTCATCTGGTAAATAAATATAAATCTGGACCAACAAAAATTAAACGTGGGGTTCCTCAAGGATCCATTTTCAGTCACTATTATTTCTCCTCCATCTGATGCCAACAGGTCAGATTCTAGAGTTCTCCAGCATCTCCTAACATCCATGCTGACTACATGTGACTTGTAATCTCCTTGTTGCTGCTGAGCCTGGCTCACTGCACTCACTGAGTCAGTGTGTCCATAATATCAATGAGCGCATCAGTCACAATATGCTACAGCTTCATGCAGACAGAAAACATCATTTTTAGTCCAGAACTGTGAGGATCTAGATCAGTGGTCAGCTAGACTCTATGAAACATGAAGCTTTGACCACATTTCTGTTATTTTAGTCTCTCTGCACTGGCTGCCTGAACATTTTAGGATTCATTTTAAAATGCTTTTATCTGCTTCTAAAGCTCTAAATGGCCTTGCCACACATTAGCTGTCTGAACTAGTACATCCTGCACATCCTCTGTTCCCTCAGGTCACTGATCAGCTGATCCTGAGTCAGCCAAAGATGAAGCTTAAGCTCAGGGTGACTGAGCTTTAGCTGCAGCAGATCTAGAATTATGAAACAACCTTCCCTTGGACATCAGACAGTTCTCCTCCCTGTGTTTCACATTCATTTATAAAACCATCTATTCTCATTGACCTCTGACACCATCAGAGACTTTAAACTGTTCTGATTATCATTTATATCATTTTGATTTTCTTTGCTTTTCCTTCATTTATTACAGATTTTTTGATTGTTGTATTATTTTAGCATAGGGCTGTGTATTTGTTTTAGGTCTTATTAATTTTAATTAGCTTAGTTTATTAATAAAAACACTTTAAAACAATCACAGCTGCCAGTGTCAAAAGAAATAAATGTAAAACATTACAATCAACATTGTTTTACCTGAAAAAACAAGAAGTCTCATGCTGTGTTTTAGGCCAAAGAATAAAAATGTGTTCAAGTTTTAAAGTTTAATGTCTTGTCATGTTATCATATGGCTGCTGTTTATTCATATAGAGTAATTTGGTTCTGTGGTGCTGACAGTGCTCTATAAATAAAGCTGGGATGGTACTGGGTCTAAAAACTGGAGAACAGAACATAAAGCTGGCTGTAGTTTTAGTCTTGGATCTAAATGTTCCACATTACTTCTGACATGATGGAGCGAGTCTGTTGAAGCTAGATGCCTTTCTCAGGGTAGGGCTGCATGTGAACGCTGCTACTTTCTGCTACATCACGTTGGCTCCATGCACGGCTCTGCTCAAAGCAGCAAAACAGGAACTATTTCTCTGGAAGTTCATGTTTCTAGTTCTGTTCAGTGTAGTTCTAGAGCTCAGAAACACTTTCTACCTTCACCTGCAGAGGAAACACAAATCATTCATCTGCACATCAGCTCTGATCCTCTGATGACGTCACAGCTCACCTGGTTTGTAGTTTTTCTTTCAGACTAAAACAGTCAGAGCGTCTGCAGTGATATCAGAGGCAGGTCGATAAAGTCTTGATGAGAAAGGAGAGAAGTTCTGCTGAAAATGTTTCCTGATGGCGTCCTGAGGAGAAATGAGCCCAGAGAACAGAGCTGCTGGTTGCTTCCTGCTGCAGGAACTGCTCAGACTGGTCTGGCTGAGTGGGAGTCAGAGGAAAGTTCACCTGCTGACGTCTGAAGACATGAAGCCTTCTCATGACTCCCAGTGTGAACACAAACACTCTGCTGCTGTTTAAATGGCTTCATTGTTGTTCTGCTGATCCAGCTTCTGTTCAGCTCTGATGGAACCACAACCTGCTTTAACTGGGAACCAACTGGACTCTTCATTGCTGGAAATTTGTCTCCCTCTGGTGGTGAAAACATAAACTGCATGATGTCTGATTATTAAACCCATTTGCTGCGTTTTTAAATGATCCAAACATGTCAGTGATGGTAAAAAGTGAGCAGAACCACAGTCAGTTCTAAGCTTTCATTTATCAGGACATGAATAAAAGATCATCTGTTCCTCAGCAGCTCTTAAAATGAGGGAAATACAACAGCAGCACAGATTCCATTGGGTCATTATTTAGTGAACAGAACCAGAAGCAGAACCCTGAAGCAGTGAGTGAAAAACTAAGTCCATCCTTTCTGCTTCCACAGCAGGTCAGAGGCTCAGTAGCTGCAAGGAGCTGCTGATCACATGACAATCTGCACTTTAACCATTTTTAGCCCTTTAACACTAAACAACAATTAGTTGATGCTTTGGTGGAATTATGGCATCAAAACAGAAACAGAAAAACAAGATAAAAACCAAGAATCCACTAAAAACACAAACTAACACCAAATAATGCTAAAAATCCATCAACGTAACAAAGTAAACTGTAGTCCTTAATATCAGCACACTGCTGCTGCTAAAATGAGCCGTTGTTCTAATGCAGATTATTACTAGAGCTCCTAGAGAATTATTTCTCCTTATTTTAGTGCTGCTGAGCAGAGTGTCGACAGTCTCTGGTTAAAATCAGCATCAGCTGAGGATGTTCTGAAGATCCAGGTTGAAACCCTGATTTCATTTCAAACCATCAAAGTGAATTTAAAGTCAGAGTCAGAGAAAAGAGCAGAGAGGAGGCAGCTTGGTCCAAACTCCTTCTTTCCACCTGCAGCTGTTTTCCAGCTGTTCTCCACAGGTGGAGGCTGGATGTTTGGGAGGAGAGAAGCGGCACATTAAAGCTCCAGATGTTCACAGCTGGATTCTTCCCACAGCAGCTGGAACAATTGCACAGATGAAATGATTGAGTCCTGAAAAATGGAATGTTTGGATGTGATCAGGTCTGCAGATGCCACTGACTGGGATTTGTGAAGAAAATGTCTCTCAGAGCTGTGAAGAGCTGTGCTTCTTTAGAGGGAAAGCTCTGAAATCTTCACTCCTCCCATCCAGTGGTGTTCAGGTGGGCTCAATGGAGCGCACCCAGCAGGACTTGATCTGAATCAACTCCATTTGATTTGTAAGCACAAAGAAAAAGCCTCTAACAGTTCTGTGTGTATTGATGGAAAATGGCTTTTAGTAAAAAGCTCCAAGTGTGGATCAGATTTCTGAGCTTCAGCAGCAACCAGAACTGTTGCTTAAAGCTGAAGTTAGAAGTCAGAGAAATGCTGCAAAAGAAAATCAAAGCAGCGACTCAGACGTTCTTTCCTTCCATGAAGCTCATTGATTGTTGGCAACACATCACACACAGCACAGTAGAAACATGAAGCTTCTGCTTTTAAAAGCAACTCATGGCTTTCATCTTTTCAGCTTTTAGTGCAACACAAACATCTGGACTAAAACTGATGTGAGAGCAGCTTCTGGTTCCTGAACAACGGCTCTGGAACGTTGATTTCTGCACTTTTCCAGCATCTGGAACATTCCAGCTCCACAGTTCACATGTTAGCTTGCTGTCAATGTTGCTAGTAAACCTTTCGTACGTGTTCAGTTGACAATTTGGATTCAGCTTGACAGGAGAACACCTCCAGATGTTACTCAACACATTTCATTAAGATATGATGTGGAATTTCACATTTAAAGCTCATCAACATGTGACTTTACAATTCTATTGATCAAAACTGCTGAGGTTTACATTGCCACACTACGTACATACTAATTACACAGAAAATAAAACAAGGTCCAGAAAAAGCTGAACTAGAAACAGGTAAGTATAAAATGTTGAAATGATGAAGAACATTTCCATAGTTTGCTGCCACAGAACTTTGGTTCCAACAACACAATAGACGGTTCCAGCTGGATTCCCTCAGAGCTTTCAGGACATCTTCTTGTCAGCCTAGGCACGGCTCATGGAACCATCTGCCACACGTGTCCCTGGATCTGCACAACAACTTACAGAATATACACATTAGGGGACAAGGAGGTGGCTTTTGCTGGCTTCATACTATCTTTTCATCGTCACATTTGGTTATTGAACAACTACAGAACGGGTCAAGCTATGTTCCAGAAAATGAGTTTTTATCAAATCAATAAATGATTAAAATCTGGGAGTCAGCCCCAGGTAAGATGGCCGCCACATCAGCTCAGCTACTGGGAAGCTTAATGAAATGAACTCAAAGAATTTCACATGTATTGTTTTCTAGATTTCTGTGGAGGTAAATGTTCTTCATCCAAACACTGACTTCTACAGCCAATCACTTTACTACCTTTGGAACACAGAGAAATGACTTTTAAAAGTCACAGCTGCTTCTTTGATGAAGTTATCTCAGTAATATGTTCATAGGAAACTCTCCTGAAGTAATCCCCGGGGATTTTCCCTCACCACATCATCATTATCATCATTATCTTTTTTACAGTGTATTCTAAATACTGATATATCTATAACAATGGCACATAAAACATGTGAACACAAATCGCTTCATTTCACATATTCCACTAAAAGAGCTCATCCAATAACATCCAATTAAAATATTATTTGATTTTAAAAGCCTTGATGATCTGCTTTCCCTCAATGACTGTTAGACCTGTATTTTTACTTTATGCTCTAAAACTAAGTCAGTTCACAGATTCACAACGTTCTGAATAAGCATTGTTACTGAGGTACAGGTATACAAATGACTAAATAATTACAAATGCTAATGCGAGTGAGCAATCAGGCCTTCATCTGACTTAGTAGCTGACTAAGCTGGCATTTAGTTACCTGCAGACAATCTGAAAGCCGTCTACTGTTTTCATGTTGCAGATCCTGCTGAGGATTAGCTGAATATAGCATGATCACACGTCCATTATGACACCATGAAATGCTCCACATGCTGAGGATTCAGTTACTAAAGGGCAGAAAATCAGCAGCAAACAATACATTTACTCAGCCAGTTTGTAACTGGAGGCTCTGGCTGCTTTTACCATAGAACACAAGGAGCAGTTGTTCCATGAATCAAAGTCTACAATGGCAGAAAATAGGTAACATCACCTTTATGGTTCCATGTGTTCCATCCACTAAGATCAGCTCCATGTTCAGAGGTCACACTACCACATCTTCATAGAAAACAAGCTTCCGTCCTTTTCTATTGCTGCTACGTGTTAAACTACAGGATCATTGTTATCTGTCAACATCCAGATCATATTTATAATGAAGCAATGCAGTTTGCAGACAATCCCAATGAAGTTTGACAGAGTTTGTGAAAACCAAATGATCTGCTGAAGCTAGATGTGGCCAGCAAGGCAACAGGGATGCAGCTACGCTGTTTTTCTCTGCCCACATCATCCAACCTATTGCTGGGACATTTACAGTAAAGCTTAACACTTCAGGGCCAACCTAAAAACCTGCCTTTGTTACACATGCAGAGAATCTTTATTACTACATATAGACCAACATTTTAAGCTCTGCTCATTTTGAAGAAGATTCTTGACATTCTTTGGAAGAGTTAAATGTGACAGTGATGTGTGTTTGAAATGTGAAATAAATGCAGTTTATGTAAATAGTAAATGGTTTCATATTTATGAAGGTGTGCTGTGAGTCCTTGAATAAATAGCTTTTTACCTCTTGGTGCACCTTTTAAATTCTTTTTTTGTCTGGGCCATCTTTTCAACTACCTTAGTGATTTCAACCAGATGTTGACAGTGAACACCTCATGCGTATACGGAGCTCTAGAATGATTCCAGTTGCTTTATGTCGTTGCCGTTGCTCTCTCTAGCTGACCTTTTGTCTTCTAATGCTCCAGTTAAGTTCAACTTTGGCTAGATTTCACCGTGTTAACTCCAAACTTGTTGCAGTCCGCCCTCATCATTCTTCCTTCAGCCAAGATGCGGCTGACACTCATGTTTGTGTGGAAGCAGAATAATAATCAAATAATAATAATAAGCTGCTGCATATGTCTCTATGCTTGCATCCAAAGCCTTGAGTGAAGGCGTATCATGAAGGGGAGAAGTTGCCAGGTTCCATATTTCATAAACTGTTTCTGTTGGGACTCAACTGGATGGCGTAATGCCCAAAGCTTCTGACCACAGATGTGCTTAATGCCACAATTTCTGCCATGCAGTGAGAGGCGTTTTAGTACCAAATGTTTCCCTCCTACATGCACTCTGGACTGGAAACACTGAGAGCTACTTTTTAGGATCTGATTGAATGTGACTTTGTAAAGAGCCTTGAGATGACGTGTTGTGAACTGGCGCTACAGAAATAAAATCTAATTGAAGTGAAAACATTTTAGTGTGGTTATTGTGGAGCATTACCTGATCACTGCTTGTTCCACAGGCTAAAAAACATTCTTTGGGGATTTAACAGGACATGAAGTTTCTTTTTCTTTGTCTCTATGTAACCATAAATGTCATCAAATAGTCGGCTTTTATCACTTCCATGCGTTTCATATTCCACATGACATAAATGTCTTAATGTGGGCGTGGCCAGCAGATTTTGTAGCATCTCCCTAAACAGAGCTTAGACACTGAAACAAGGTTTACCACTTTGCAATATACTCTAGTTGCATATTCTATATATTAGCTCTACATGGCAATATTTAGCCCTAAAATCCCTGCCTGGTCCTACCTGATGCTGTCAGTATTTGTTCACCCAGAGCAACTCTTTCCTTTTCCAGGTTCTTTTTGATGTAGAAAAGCTGATGGCTGGAATATTTGGAAAAGCTTTCCTCACTTCCCTTGTGATCTAAAAAAGGCAGAATATTCATTTTGTGTTCTTTGTAATATTCAATAGTTTGTTTCTGTTGTAGTTCCATATTTCTGCCAGCAGGGAGCGTATTCACAACTACAAGCTCTACGCGCTTCTTCTTTTGTCTTTTTTCTCTTTGCGCTGATGCCGTTACTGCAGTTTAGAGAGAGTTAGAACAGGAGGCGTCAATATAACTAGTTACTAAGTAAATACTGATTAAAACTGTGTTATATCTTGAGTTATTGATCCTAGGAGATTATCTGCACCTGCCAGGAGGGTTTCTGGTTGCGGGACATCACCGTGTTGTTGTGTTTTGTCGAGTGAAAACTGCGGTGAGTAATGATGATTAGCGCTTAGCATAGCATGCTAACTACTGCTGATTCTGGCTGATTGCTCACTGATTTCATGGAGAAAGTATCTTTGTTATATTGTTATGCTTGGAGACGATGTTTAAAACCAGCTGGAGACAGATGAAGGTATATGAGTGAATTCAGGATGTAAAAAAATGTGTTTTGTGTAAATTATCTGTGTTAATTGAGCTATTGCTGCATGTGATTTGTACTATTACTATATGCCAACTAATGCTATATAGTTAAGCGAGCTGGTTTTATGAGCTAAAACAAGCAACAGTGTGCTTTTGAGTTAGTGAGAGACAGTAATTTAATGAATGATTAACAAACATGATTGAAATGTGATTTAAAATAATTCATATACACCATTTTGTGTGTGTTGGCTGTTTAAAAATAAATTTTATAGCTTTATGTGATACTTTGTCAATTTGAATGGTTCACGTTCATTGATTTAAGATTAAAAAGAGGATAAATACTGTACAGTTGATTTGGGTAAATGTATAAAAAGAGAAAGAGATAAATGTAAAAGCTGCTGCTCTATGCAGGTTGTTTTTTTTTGTATGAGTCGGTTTTGATCACTGATCTCTATTATACACTGGAGTGCTAATAGCCGCTGTTAGAACGAGTCGCTGTGAAGCCACCAGCCGCCATATTGGTACTCCCTATTTTCCTCCAGTAACTAGGGAATATGTGCGCTACAGCATCGAATAACGAGGATTTCCTCATGTTCAGGGGGGCTTAAAACTTTAAAATGTCAAATGCCATATACTTTTATGTTATGTTCTAAAACTATTAAGTGCTGAAAAAGTTGTGCTGAAATATTTTGCATTTTATTTATTTAAAAATATATAATCAGCCCACACCGAGCAGTTGTGGGCTGATTACTATCTTTCACGTTGTGTTTTAGACGAGATTTGTTCGTAAGTTTTGGTTAATTGGGAAAACAATAATTGTCTTTTTTGCCTTATGTAACTGAGGTGTAAATGATTGAACGCTAACGTTATGAAAATGTTTTTATTTTAGCTTGCAGCAAGAGTGTGTCACGATTTGGGTTTTGTCTTGGTTTATGTTATCAGATTTATTAGTTAAGTTTCTGATTTTGGGGTCTTGTTTGGTTTTGATTTAGACATGTTTTTCTGTTTAGGTTACCTGTTTTCCACCTGTCACTTTATCAGCTCTGTTCGGTCTCCCCTCAGCAATCTGTCAGCTTTCTTGCCTTGATTAGATCCACCTGCTCACTTATAATTAGCCTTCACTCCTGTTCACCTGCTCACTCCCCTATATAGTCCTGCCACAAACCTCTGCTATCTGCCAGATCATTTAACGAGCCACGGTGAGTTTAGTTCCAGCATTCTTTATTCTGATTGACCTGTTGACGATAACCCGAGAGCCTTTTTTGATTCTGAGCCAGCCTGTTCCCTGATCTGTTTTTCCTGCCCTGTCTGACTGATTTACCGGTTTACCGACTAGTTTCTGTCCTATGGTTATCCGAGCTTGCTTTGCCCTGTCTGTACCTCTGCCTATTTTGGACTGCTTTTTGTGTACCGGATTTTGGACTGCCCTTTTGACTATTGAGCCCGCCTGTTCCTGTTTTCATTATTAAAATCCTGTTTTTTGCCTTAACCTCACTTGATGGGTTTGAATACTGGGTTTGCCTGATTCACGATCATAACAGAATGATCTGGCCAAACTAAAACCTATCGCCCAACAAGTTTTTAGAGGTTTTTTTTTTTTTTTCCCCTCCACACGCTATGGCTTGGGAGGGTTCCAGATTGGCGTTCTGTCCCCCTGGTATCGGTCCCAGACGCCATCTCTCCAGCAGCCGCAGCAGCAGTAACCCGCTGCCTGCTCCGAGTTTACGATTGGGAGGGCTCTTTGTCACAAATTCAGATTCAACTCAGAATAGAAGGGATCACTCACCCAGCGACACCGCTGTCGGCTCTGCCCATGGGTTTTATCCAGAACCAACTTTGTTTATGGAGGTCGAAGCGGAGGTGGTGCGGGATCTTCGCCCGGATCTTTTTTTCTCTCTCCCTCCAGAGGAGGAGATGCAGGGAACGCTGTGGGCTCCACCGATCCCGGCTCTACCGACAGGATCAAACCTCCAGCAAGTCCTGCCGTCCCGCCGTCGGAGGAGGGGACGGAAACCTGTGGGTCGCTCCTTCACCCGTTCTGTTCGGCCGACAGGCGAGTCAGTACCGCGGCCGTCCGTTGCCACTTCCTGCCCAGTGGATCGGAGTCCGGTGCTTCCCAGAGCTGAGCAGCCCACAGCGCCTCCTGTTGGCGCCCGTGATGCTGAGGATCTGGCTCTGGAGGACCAGTTAAGAGCTTTTGCCCCTATTATTAAAGACCTTAGGGAGGCTCTTTTCTGCCAGTATTCAGAGGAGCTGGAGGCAAAATTAAAGGAGGTCGAGGGGCACTATAGAGCGGCTCTCCAAGGTTTCTATAGTGGACTCAATCCTGTCCCCAAGGGTCCAGCCGACGCCCCGGCACCTGCACCTGTCCCAGAGGACCCGCCTCCTACCTCAACTCCAGTGCCGGCCTCCGGCAGCTATAAGGCAGCACTGTCTGCGCAGCCGGTCCAAGACGCTGCAACCCCGGAGGGTCCGCAGCCGGCCCAAGACGCTGCAACCCCGGAGGCTCCGCAGCCGGCCCAAGACGCTGCAACCCCGGAGGCTCCGCAGCCGGCCCGAGACGCTGCAACCCCGGAGGCTCCGCAGCCGGCACGAGACGCTGCAACCCCGGAGGGTCCGCAGCCGGCCCGAGACGCTGCAACCCAGGAGGGTCCGCAGCCGGGCCGAGACGCTGCAACCCAGGAGGGTCCGCAGCCGGCCCGAGACGCTGCAACCCAGGGGGGTCCGCCGCCGGCCCGCGACGTGGGAACCCAGGAGGGTCCGCCGCCGGTCTGCGACGTGGGAACCCAGGAGGGTCCGCCGCCAGTCTGCGACGTGGGAACCCAGGAGGGTCCGCCGCCAGTCTGCGACGTGGGAACCCAGGAGGGTCCGCCGCCAGTCTGCGACGTGGGAACCCAGGAGGGTCCGCCGCCAGTCTGCGACGTGGGAACCCAGGAGGGTCCGCCGCCAGTATGCGACGTGGGAACCCAGGAGGGTCCGCCGCCAGTATGCGACGTGGGAACCCAGGAGGGTCTACCACAGGCCCACGATGAGGGGGTTCAGACGAGCCCTCTTTCAGGCCGCAACTCGGGGGCTCATCGGGACACTGGGCGCCGTGGCCCTCGCCCAGACGACAAGCGGCGCCGTGGCCCTCGCCCAGACGACAAGCGGCGCCGTGGCCCTCGCCCAGACGACAAGCGGCGCCGTGGCCCTCGCCCAGACGACAAGCGGCGCCGTGGCCCTCGCCCAGACGACAAGCGGCGTCGTGGCCCTCGCCCGAACGACAAGCTCCGTCGGGGGCCTCGCCGAGAAGACAAGCACCCAGAGCCCCATGGAGACTTAGAGGCCCCTGGACCTCTTCGGAAGCTCTTACCCCCTCATCTTTGGCTTGACAGCCAATTTCCCAAGTGGCTGACCAAACTGTCTTTGTCGGAGGTTCTGGAAGGGTTATTGATGAGGTTCTGGGTGTTAAAGGGTCTGGGAGCATCTCAAGTCTGTAGCCCGGGGCCTCCTGAACCTGAAGTCTGTAGTCCGGGGCCTCCTGAACCTGAAGCCTGTAGCCCGGGGTCTCCTGAACCGGAAGCCTGTAGCCAGGCCCCGTCTGAACCTGAAGCCTGTAGCCAGGCCCCGTCTGAACCTGAAGCCTGTAGCCAGGCCCCGTCTGAACCTGTAGCCTGTAGCCAGGCCCCGTCTGAACCTGTAGCCTGTAGCCAGGCCCCGTCTGAACCTGTAGCCTGTAGCCAGGCCCCGTCTGAACCTGTAGCCTGTAGCCAGGTCCCGTCTGAACCTGTAGCCTGTAGCCAGGCCCCGTCTGAACCTGTAGCCTGTAGCCAGGCCCTGTCTGAACCTGTAGCCTGTAGCCAGGTCCCGTCTGAACCTGTAGCCTGTAGCCAGGCCCCGTCTGAACCTGTAGCCTGTAGCCAGGGGCCGTCTGAACCTGAAGCCAGTAGCCAGGGGCCGACTGAACCTGAAGCCAGTAGCCAGGGGCCGACTGAACCTGAAGCCAGTAGCCAGGGGCCGACTGAACCTGAACTCTGTAGCCAGGCTCCTCCTGAACTCTGTAGCCAGGCTCCTCCTGAACTCTGTAGCCAAGCGCCTCCTGAACTCTGTAGCCAGGCGCCTCCTGAACTCTGTAGCCAGACGCCTCCTGAACTCTTTAACCAGGCCTCTCTTCTAGCTCTTAGTCCGGCGTTGTCTCCAGCCTTTAGTCCGGCGGCAGGTTCTGTTCTTTCTCTCTCCAGACGTCGGTTCCTGAGGGTCCGGTTCTACCGACGGTCCCCGAGGTTGCTGCTCGGCCGCCGGCCTATGAGAGACCTGCTCCGCCGCCGGTCTATGAGAGACCTGCTCCGCCACCGGCCGCCGGACATCGTTGCTAACCGGGGCCGTCCTTCAGGACACCCGCCGGATTACCTGTCTCACAGAGGTCGTCCGCCGGAGAACCTGACACGCCTAGGACGTCCGCCGGAGAACCTGACACGCCTAGGACGTCCGCCGGAGAACCTGACACGCCTAGGACGTCCGCCGGAGAACCTGACACGCCGAGGACGTCCGCCGGAGAACCTGACACGCCGAGGACGTCCGCCGGAGAACCTGACACGCCGAGGACGTCCGCCGGAGAACCTGACACGCCGAGACCGTCCTTCGGGACGTCCGCCGGAGAACCTGACACGCCGAGGCCGTCCTTCGGGACGTCCGCCGAACAACCTGACACACCGAGGCCGTCCTTCGGGACGTCCGCCGGACAACCTGACTCGTCGGGGCCGTCCTCCTGGACGACCGCCTGAGAACCTGACTCGTCGGGGCCGTCCTCCTGGACGACCGCCTGAGAACCTGACTCGTCGGGGCCGTCCTCCTGGACGACCGCCTGAGAACCTGACTCGTCGGGGCCGTCCTCCTGGACGACCGCCTGAGAACCTGACTCGTCGGGGCCGTCCTCCTGGACGCCCGCCTGAGAACTTGACTCGTCTTGTTTTGTTTGAGTTTTTATTTGGACATTTGTTTGATTCTAGCCCTCCATCCTGTACCTCCCTCCACCCACCCGAGCTAGTCTGTTTTGTTTCTGAGGCCGTCTGGAATCCGGCCTTGAGGAGGGGGTTCTGTCACGATTTGGGTTTTGTCTTGGTTTATGTTATCAGATTTATTAGTTAAGTTTCTGATTTTGGGGTCTTGTTTGGTTTTGATTTAGACATGTTTTTCTGTTTAGGTTACCTGTTTTCCACCTGTCACTTTATCAGCTCTGTTCGGTCTCCCCTCAGCAATCTGTCAGCTTTCTTGCCTTGATTAGATCCACCTGCTCACTTATAATTAGCCTTCACTCCTGTTCACCTGCTCACTCCCCTATATAGTCCTGCCACAAACCTCTGCTATCTGCCAGATCATTTAACGAGCCACGGTGAGTTTAGTTCCAGCATTCTTTATTCTGATTGACCTGTTGACGATAACCCGAGAGCCTTTTTTGATTCTGAGCCAGCCTGTTCCCTGATCTGTTTTTCCTGCCCTGTCTGACTGATTTACCGGTTTACCGACTAGTTTCTGTCCTATGGTTATCCGAGCTTGCTTTGCCCTGTCTGTACCTCTGCCTATTTTGGACTGCTTTTTGTGTACCGGATTTTGGACTGCCCTTTTGACTATTGAGCCCGCCTGTTCCTGTTTTCATTATTAAAATCCTGTTTTTTGCCTTAACCTCACTTGTTGGGTTTGAATACTGGGTTTGCCTGATTCACGATCATAACAGAGTGACTGATTTGTAATGTTTGTTGCTAATCCAAAGCCTGGTATGTTACAGTTTACGATGGCTAAAGCGATGGCAGAGGTCAGAGGTCACTCTTCAATAAACTAAAGAGAGAAAGAAGTTTGGTTATTGGAGCGTCGTTATCTGGCTGTCTAGCTGCTGAAAATGATAAATAAATCAGGAAAACTCAGGGTGAGGACAGCACAGCTGCTTTAACTGTTTTTTTCTCCTCTCTTGGTCTCTTCAGATTGTAGCCGGGGCTGCTGTCCAGGAAGTAGGGCGCTGTGCGCTGGTTCTCTTGCCCATATATGGAAGAGGCGGTGACAGAGCACACCTGGTGGGGGTGAGACAGGTAATGAACGTCTACATTTAAAAGCAGGTACAGTCATGGCCAAAAGTATTGAGAATGATTCAAATGGTAATATTTGCAAAGTCTACTGCTTCAGTTTTTATAACAGCAATTTGCATAAACTCCAGAATGTTATAAAGAGTGATCAGCGTAACAGCAATTAATTGCAAAGTCAATATTTGCCTAAAAAATGAACTTTATCCCCCAAAACACATGTCAACGTCATTGTAGCCCTGCCTTAAAAGGACCAGCTAACATGGTTTCAGTGATTGCTCCATTAACACTGGTGATGAGGACAGGGCTGGAGATCAATCTGTCATGATTAAGTAAGAATGACACCACTGAACACTTTAAAAAGAGGCTGGTGACTCTTGGAGCAAGGCCTGGTCTCAAGGAGGGCAGCAATGAAGCCACTTCTCTCCAGGAAAAACATCAGGGACAGACTGATATTCTGCAAAAGGTACATGGAGTGGACTGCTGAGGACTGGGGTAAAGTCATTTTCTCTGATGAATCCCCTTTCTGATTGTTTGGGACATCTGGAAAACAGCTTGTTATGAGAAGACGAGGTGAGCGCTACCACCAGTCTTGTCTCATGCCAACTGTGAAGCATCCTGAAACCATTCATGTGTGGGGTGCTTTTCAGCCAAGGGAGTCGGTTCTCTCACAGTCTTACCTAAAAACACAGCCATGAATAAAGAATGTTACCAGAATGTCCTCTGAGAGCAACTTCTCCCAACCGTCCAAGAGCAGTTTGGTGATGAACAATGCCTTTTCCAGCATGATGGAGCACCTTGTCATGAAGCAAAGGTGATATCTAACTGGCTCAGGGAACAAAACATAGATTTTGGGTCCATGGCCTGGAAACTTAACCTGACAACAGCCAGCTGCATGTATCGCTCCGCCTAGCTCCACTCACATACATCTGGGACACGGCTCATTCAAAGTGATTTCCTCAACCAAATTTTTGGTCTGGCCAATCAGGACGCAGGGCGGGTGTTTCATGGATGTGACGTAGTGGAGAAGCCACCGTGAGATTCCAACAACAATGGCGGCTCGCATCGAGGAAGCAAGCGTTAGCATTGATGCTGCTATTTCTTCCGTGTTGTCCAATCTACCTGATCTTGTTTCATTAAAAGAACATCAGAGAACGCCTCTGAAGGCTTTTGTTGGTGGAAACCATGTTTTCGCCCTTCTCCCTGAAGGGCGAAAACATGGGAAACCCAGGGAAACCCTGCACTAGAGCCGCAAACACATTTTTTTTTTCCTGCGTCGGTCTCATCAGCGTCACGGGTTAGCTTCGGTGTGAGTGGTTGAAATAGCACGTTGATAAAGATGACAGACAAGTGGCTTATCCAATCATATGCAAGGAGTTTTGATAAGGCCCAGCGTTCAGTAAAGGCAATGCCTATGGCGGTGTCCCAGATGTATGTGAGTGGAGCTAGGCGGAGCGAGACATGCAGCTGGCTGTTGTCAGGTTACTGGAAACTCCCCTGATCTTAATCCCATTGAAAACTTGTGGTCAATCATCAAGAGACGGGTGGAAAAACGAAAACCTAGGAATTCTGACAAAATGCAAGCATTGATTGTGCAAGAATGGACTGCTATCAGTCAGGATTTGGTCCAGAAGTTGATTGAGAGCATGCCAGGGAGAATTGCAGAGGTCCTGAAGAAGAAGGGTCAACACTGCAAATATTGACTTGCTGCATTAACTCATTCTAACGGTCATTAAAAGCTTTTGTTACTCATAATATGATTGCAATTGTATTTCTGTACGTATGTGATGACATCTGACACACACACATGAAAACCAGAGGGCAGCAGATCATGTGAAAATATAATATTTGTGTCATTCTCAATACTTTTGGCCAAGACTGTATGTTACAATAAAGATAATTATTGAATATTTATGGATATGCCAACACTGTTTAAAATACGTTTCTAATGTTAAAGCTAACTGATGTTATTTCTGAATATATGGAAATTTACTCTTCAGGTTTAATTGTGGTAGGTGGTGATTATAACCTGACAACAGATGACTGGCTAGACAGATGTCCTTCTAGATGCTCTAAGAAAAGGTTGAATCCTACTTTATGTGAAATTAGCAACTCCAATAATCTCATAGATTTATAGAGAGACAAAAATCCTGGTGCTCTGGTAACATAAATGATTTATTCAGGAAATCTGAAATGACTGAAGACGACAGATGTAAAATCAATGAGATGTTCTATATGGTAAAAAGGCACAAGGTGCTGACATCAGATCTGGAGCTAAATGGAAAGAGGAAGGTGAAAAAAATCATCTTATTTTAGTGACCTAGAAAAAAATAGGCCAGAAAGAAAGAACATAAATTCATTAATTTTCGACAACAAAGAATTCACAGATCATAAAGTTATTTCAGAGGAAATTCACATATTTTACTCAACTTTATATTCATCTGAATACAATCCACTGAACTCCAACATTTTTTCTAGAATAAATCAAAGAATATTTCCCAATAATAGATGTAGCTTTGAAGGAAAACTGTGAATCTGGTTTTAGACTGGAAGAATTAGACAGAATGATGAAAAAAACTGCTGCACTGATCACAGATCAGTTAAAAGATGATTTATCTCAGATTCTAAGTGAAACACAGTCTGGTTTTCTTAAAGAGAGATCTATCCACAACAAGCTGAGACTGGTTCTAGATCTGCTGGACTAAGAACATCTGCTGGAGGATGAAGGAGTCGTTTTCTGTCTGGATTTTTATAAAGCTTTCCATGGTTGAACAGACCTTTGTCTAAAAAGCTTTGGACTATTTTGCTTTTGGAGAAAAGTTTAAAACAACTTCAGTTGCTTTACACCCCTGATTCTCTTTGTGCGGCTCGTCATGCCTGATCTGGCGGCTTGCAGCTCATAATCCTGTATAAAACTATAACACAGCCAAGGCAATAAATATTTAGGTGGTAGCGTCTTCTTTACGGCCTGTTCACAACGCTGCCACGCTTGATGACTGACGTGAAGCTAGCGCACATCCTCGGCCTTCAGCATCACTAGGTTACATGAGCAAAATGGATGGATTTCTACTAAAAACGGGACAAAAACCAGACGGACAGAGCCACAGTGTTGTAGGTAACACAGAGGATAAAGATTCAGAGGACGAGGGAGACGAAATTCAACAGGAACATAACGCGGGAGAGGGGAAAAGCAGGCAGGAGCACATTCATAGTAAAAAGATCAAGATACGTGGAATACAAGACGAGCAGCGAAGGTTTCAGGACAAATGGACAGAGGAATTTTTATTTGTTCTTCACAGCAAGAAACCTCTGTGCTTAATATGCAAACAAACCCATGTGTGTTTCAAACCAAGTAACTTAGAGCGCCATTTCCAAAACCACACATCGAAAAATTCAATGAAAGTTCCCCACCTGGCAGCGAACTGAGAAAGAGACAAATAACAGAGCTTAGCGCATCGCCTGAGCAACAACTAAACCTTCTCCACAGGACAACTTCTACAGCAGAGCCTTTAACAGAGGCATCTTTTCAGGCTGCAGGGATTTAGGCAAGGGCCAAAAAGCCATTCTAGGACACTGAGATAGTGAAAGACTGCTTTTTAGCGTCAGCAGAAATAATGTTTGCAGACTTTGACAACAAGGATGCAGTTGTTAAACAAATAAAAGCATTACAGCTGTCTGATTCAACAATAATGAGACGGATGGAGGATAGTGGACGGGACATTGGTGGGTAGCTGCTGACTGAGCTGCGCGCAGTGCCCTGTTTCAGCATAATCTATCCTTGGTAAATGGATATGTACCACAGGCTTTTAAAGTAGCTGTTATTAAACCTTTACTTAAAAAACCTTCTCTTGATCAAGATGAGTTAGTAAATTACAGACCTATATATAATCTTCTTTTCCGATCTAAAATTCTTGACAAAGTAGTTGCTAATCAACTATGTGTGGCAACAGCGGTACACTTGGTACTCTAAACACTAGCACTGTACAGGGATCAACCAATGCCACCCCAGGAATTTCACCTGGGGAATATGAAGTGGGAAACACTGAACCTAAGGCGCACAGGTGCGATATACATAAGATGGGCCGCAGACACTGATCCAGTTCACTTGTTAATTGAAACTCACAATCACATAGTAAAAGTAATGAATCTTTATTTCATCAGTTGGTTAATGGAACAATTGCTTCTCAGTATAAAACACACTCACGCTAAAACACACACACACACCAACAGGGGACTGAGGCCGTTCTGGGACGTGGACAACCAAGGAAGGGCTACACACAACACAAAGAAACACACCACCACTTACAATGCACTGCAAAGTCAAATGCCACCACCAGAGGGACCACCACCGCCACCAGGTTGGGCTCTCAGCCCCTGAAACCAGACAAACAATGTTAAAAATCAATCTCAAGACACATGGACTTACAAAAGATACGAAGTACAAAATAAACTAGAATCGTTCAACTTCTGAAGAAGTTGAAAAAGGCGCCCGCCTGGTGGTAGGCATGACCGTCAAAGGCAAAGCTTCCGAGTTCCTTGGTCGTAGTCTCTCATCGCTTGGGGATTTTAAATCAAACCTTCTGAGTGAAAAGGAGTTGTCTTCATCAAAACCTGCCGACCAGGAAAACTTTGCGTCTGCAGAGCTGCAAACTGCGTACTTCGATCTGAGACGCAGCTAATGACCTAATTGGAGACAGCCGACAGTCAAAGTTTGCCATTCATTTGCTACGGTAGTCCTAAACCACTACTGACGTAATACACTTTTTGGCCACAAGCGTCATTTTGGGGGCGTTGTTTCCACCTCTTCTCTTAGAGACGTTTTTAATAGAAAGAAGAAAAGGCAAAAACGGTCCAAACAAAAGGTCGTAACATTTACATTTGTAACCTCTGCCTTACATAAACACTAGAATTAAATCTTAATAAATAAAAGTATAGACAATTATTTCAGTAACTCAATTCAGTAAGTGAAATACACTATATACAGGAGTTTGATAATGAAACTGAAACACCTCTCATTTTAGTGTGGGAGGTTTCATGGCTAAATTGGACCAGCCTGGTGGCTATTCTTCATTAATTGCACATTGAACCAATAAGAGCAGAGTGTGAAGGTCCAATTAGCAGGGTAAGAGCACAGTTTTGCTCAAAATATTGCAATGCACACAACATTATGGGTGACATGGGTGAGTTCAAAGGAGGACAAATTGTTGGTGCACATCTTGCTGGATGTGTCAAAACTTTCTTCAATTGAATAAAAACAAAACTGAAGTAATAATATTTGGACCAATAGAGGAGAGATCAAAAGTTAGCACACAGCTTCAGTCGCTTCAGCTAGAAACCACTGATCAGGCCCGAAACCTGGGTGTAGTGATGGACTCAGACCTGAACCTCCAAAAGCATTTACAGACAGTTACAAGGTCGGCATTCTATCACCTGAGGAACTTTTCCAGGATTAAAGGACTAATGTCTCAAAAGGATCTGGAAAAACTAATCCATGCGATTATATTATTTAGAATAGATTACTGCAACGGTGTTTTCACAGGTCTGCCTAAAAAGTGGACCATACAGCTGCAGCGGATCCAGAACGCTGCTGCACGCGTTCTCACTAAGACTAAGAAAGTAGAGCACATAACCCCAGTTCTAAAGTCCTTACACTGGCTCCCTGTATCTCAGAGAATAGACTTTAAAATACTTCTGTTAGTTTATAAATCCCTAAATGGCTTAGCACCTAAGTACATTACAGACTTGTTATCAGTGTATCAACTTTCCAGACCACTAAGGTCTTCTGGCTCCAGCCTGCTCTGCATACCTAGAACCAGAACTAAACAAGGAGAAGCAGCATTTAGTTCATATGCGCCGCTTATCTGGAACAAACTTCCAGAAAACTGTAAAAGTGCAGAAAGCCTGAGTTCTTTTAAATCAAGATTACAAACACAATTGGTAAAAAACGCCTTTGACTGTTCTAGTTAAACTGTTTTACTGTTTTTAATGTTCTTCTTTCTTTCTACATTCTATCTCTACTTGCTTTTATTCTATTTTCTATCTACATTTTATTCCTACTTGCGTTTATTTTGCTATATTTTAATCATGTAAAGCACTTTGCATTGTCTCTGTACAGACCCGGCTGCAGAAACAAATTACAGGGGGGGCATTCCATTTTTTTAGGGGGGCACACTTTAAAAAGAAAAAAAAAAACATTTTATATATATATATATATATATATATATATATATATATATATATATATATATATATATATATATATATACTTCAGACTGAACAGTGGCTCTGTGACTACGGTAACGAACAAACAAATAGCAATAGTGTCAGTGTTGCCAAATTAGGCAGGTTTCCAACCAATTAGGCTTTTGAACACATTGAGCTGGGAAAAAAATAGCTTATGGGCAGATAAAAAATTTCGGAAGCTTTCCATAACATTTGTTGGGCTTTTAGAAAGAATTACTAACAAAATATCAAAACAGTCATTATCTATTTTTTAAATAAGTTGAATCTGTCGATCTGACATAATCAATGAATAATAGTTATAATGAATAATATTGTTATAATAAAACAAGAAAAGAATAATGGTTAATCAAGTGTTTGGTCAGTGTAAATGCCCAAGAGGGGTTGAGTTCTACTTATCAACTTAAAAATATTTCAAGACTGCGTGTAAGAGAAATGTTTAATTGAGCTATACTGAGAGAAATTACGTGTATATTAAGGTAGATTTACAGCTCATGTTGGGAAGCTATTTCTAACTTATTTTTTTCCAGTTGATATATCCTGATTGTTAAAGAGATCTTGTGTGTTATTTGGTTGTCTGATTGTACATTTTGTTTGGAGCCCATATGCTCAGTTTTTTTCTTTGCTTCGGCGCAGTTGTGTGCTAATGGCATGTTCTTATGTGTTTTATTTTAAGTTAGGGATGTTTTATGCTGGTTTGGGTTACTGGAAAGTGACATAGGGTAACCTGTAGCGCTGTGTCAACTTAAAAGTCCAGCATAAGCTACACGCTAATAAACATGAGCGCTGGTGTCAGGCTGAACACTGACTGAAGTAACAATTCTGACTAGAACAGGTTCTGTAATTGCAGCAGCTATGAAACAAGGTGCAGAACAGCTTGTGCTCCTAGCTGTCCTAGCTAACCCTGCTAGCTGTCTAGCTAACCCTCCTAGCATTAATGTTTATTCCAGTTTAGACTTCAGTGCTGGCATTTCAAACATAAATTAATAACGCTCCTTCCAGCTCGCTCTCTGCTTCGTTGTCACTTCTTGTAATTGTTTGGTAATTAGACCAAATTTTCATCCCGCTCTACCGACACCAACGGTGACCACAGCCGAACTGCGGCGGCGGCGGCCGGCGGCGACTGAAGGCTATGACTCGGTGTCCCGCCCCACTCCAGCTGTGATTGGCTAGCATGCTGCCGTCAGTCGTTGATTTGATTGGTTAAATTGTATGATTGACACATCAAAGATAGTACTAAAAGGACGATGGCCACTCCGAGGTAAAAAAAAAAAAAAAAAAAAAAAAAAGACAGCTTCCAGTCCAGGGCGGGCACAGCTGGCTCACAGGGCGGGCACGGCCCCCCAATGCCCGCCCATGCCGCCGGGTCTGTCTCTGTACTGAATTGTGCTATATAAATAAATTTCCCTTGCCTTGCATCTGTGACCAAGACAGCAAGTGTTTGTGATGTATCAAGAGCCACGGGGTCCAGGGTAATGTCAGCACACCACCAAGGACGAACCACATCCAACAGGATCAACTGTGGACACACGAGGAAGCTGCCTGAAAGAGATGTTCGAGTGCTAACCCGGATTGTATCCAAAAAACATAAAACCACGGCTCCCCAAGTCACAGCAGAATTAAATGTGCACCTCACCTCTCCTGTTTCCACCAAAACTGTCCGTTGGGAGCTCCACAGGGTCAATATACACAGCCGGGCTGCTATAGCCAAACCTTTGGTTACTTGTGCCAATGTCAAACGTCGGTTTCAATGGTGCAAATCTTGGGCTGTGAACAATGTGAAACATATATAGTTCTCTGATGAGTCCACCTTTACTGTTTTCCCCACATCCGGGAGAGTTGCGGTGTGGAGAAGCCCCAAAGAAGCATACCACTCAGACTGTTGCATGCCCAGAGCGAAGCAGTGATGCTTTGGGCTGCCATATCATGGCATTCCCTTGGCCCCATACGTGTCCTAGATGGGTGCGTCACTGCGTGGACTTGTTGATTTTTATAATAAAAAGATTTCCCTTTTACACAACATTATGAATAACCTCAGAGTTTAAGAAAAGTATTTGCAATTTCAACAGTACTTTTACTCAGTTAAACATTTATTTAAGTGCATTATGCATAGGAACTGGTCACAGTGATTGTTGGATGTTGAAAAACATTTTTTCACAGTTTTTGGGACTTAAAAACACACACTAAGTGCTGCTGTTAGACTTGAACTCCCATCCCTCCAGACTTCCATAGGCCATTATTCATCTAGAGTTCACCATCCCCCCATTTTGCTTTGAATCCAACCAAGCTGGTCAACTTCTTTAGTGCTTCGTTTGTGCCGTTAAAATTAGCGTTTATGCTGCTTTGGTTTCGCAGATAACATAAGTTTTAATTTCGGCCGGTGACGTCACCACAGGCCGCCGCTGCAAAATAAAGCGCTACATTGTTATTCCTTTGCTGGTGCTGAGCTGGAGCCAAAGCAAACCAGAGTGGTCAACTTCTTTAGTGCTTTGTGCATGTTTGTGCCGTTAAAATTAACCTTTGTGCTACTTTGGTTTCGGAGATATTATGAATTTTAATTTTAGCCGATGACGTCATCCCAGACCGCCGCTTCAAAATAAAGTGCTACTTTTTTCTTTCTTTGCTGGTGCTGAGCTGGATCCAAAGCAAACCACAGTGGGCTACTTTTTCAGTGCTTTGTTTGTGCAACAACAACCTTGGAATAAAATAAAATAAAGTTTTCATTAAGATTTGCAGCCCAATAGTTTTTGGGGAGCGTTAAGTTTTTAATATTTTGTGCTGAGCTCAATACACAACAAACCAAATTGGTCTATATTTTTAGGCATTTCTAATTCAATCTATATGCTTTATACTTTCAGCTGATAACACAGTCATAGTTGAACAATATTTCCCACTTCATGCATAAAGCCAATAAAAAGTGGAATGGTCCTTCAGCCTCATTAAAGGTTTAGCTTAAATGGACAAAGGAACGTTTTAGGAGATCGTTCCTTACGGTGTTGTTATACTTTATAGGCTGACCAGTGTGATTTATTTTTTGCAGTTTTTCTGTTATTGATTTTAGTTTGGGTATGTTTTCTGCGTTATATAAGCCTGTATACTTTAATTGCCCTTTTGTTAGGTGCAGACACCCCCAAATCTCCCTATTGTAGAGCAATAAAGGTTTGCGATTCTAATTAATTCAGAGGAGTAATGAACTATGACTACTAAGATCAACTATAACCAAGTTACTGTTTGAAAATGTTATTAACATTATACTCTCGAAGAAGAATAAACCCTTCTGATTAGGAAAAATAGACTTTATGAAAACAGTTGAACATTCTAATAAATGAAATGCCTTTTTTGGTGGGTCACTTGACATTGCTATCTAAAGTAAAGTTCTTTAAATGAGACAAAATAAATCGTTATACTTATTCAGGAATAAAGTACAAAACAATATAACACACATTTTACAATAGCGGCTAAAACAACTTGCATGATAAAAGAAAAATATAAAATTAAAAACTGCTTTCTTGAGAAAATTGTTGAGACCAAACGGTAGATCTGACCACATCTTCTTACACAATTGAGGAACATCATTAAGGACACCAGCCATCCTGCACAGAGACTGTTCCAGCCTCTCCCCTCAGTCAGGAAACTAAAAAAACAAACAAAAACATGTTTCCCCAGAGATCTTTGCCAATAAGCAGGAATATATAAATCATTTTATAAGAATGCTGTAGGGGGGGTTGGGGTGGGGGGAGGCTCGGTAGATGACACAACTTCATAGTAATGTTACTGATTTATCAGTAGAAATATATTAAAAAGACTTACGTTTTTTCCAGTGACGGCAATAACATGATTTACCGTAGCACTTTATTTTGAAGCGGCGGGCTGGGATGACGTCATCGGTTGAAATTAAAATTCATAATATCTCCGAAACCAAAGCAGCACAAACGATAATTTTAACGGCACAAACCTGCACAAACGAAGCACTAAAAAAAGTAGCCCAGTTTGATCGGATTCGAAGCAAAATGGGGAGATGGTGAATTCTGGATGACCTTAACAAATATTCTTTAATATCTTCAAAACCAAAACAGCACAAACGCTAATTTTAACGGCACAAACCTGCACAAGCGAAGCACTAACCATTCCGTCTATTTAACGGAGTTTTTTCTGTGGGTGGGGTGTCAGCTTCACGCAGCTCTTTACCGGCGCTGCAGCGCAGGAGAGATCGCGCTGCTGTTAGGCTTTTACTGCCATCCCTCAGTGGCGTGCAGCCTAGCCACCGCATTTCTACCATAATATAAAACCGACATTAAATAAACGACTCACCGTCACGTAGTTGCAAGGAAAACACCCAATGGAACACCCTTCGTCTGGGTAAATTGGACTTGATTCAACAATATCCTTCAGTAATTTAGGAAAAACGGCAGCACAGCACAGCACAGCAAGCAATAGCAGCCACAAGACGGAGGAGTTCACCTCTGACCCGGAACTCAAAGAGTACTGCTTGTTGTCTGCTCACACAGCGCCACTTGTGGACAGTATAGGAACTGCAGGAACGAAGTACGTCTTTTTCAGTAATCATTGTTGAATGATGATAATGCATTTTTCTAGCGATGATTTCTGTCACGAGGACATAATGCAGTGTTGTGCTGGCAGCCATCCCAACTAATAAAAATAAGATTTAAGATTAAAATAGTACATTATAGTAGTAAAATAAATACAATTATTGTGGTTTAAGGACAAGTTTGGTACCTGCATTAAGGTTAATTTCAAAAGGTACTTGTCATTTTCAGACTAAAAAACATTCTAAAAAGATGTTCTAATTCAGTGAATATGACTGGATATTTAAACAGAAAATAATAATAAAAATTAATTATTCTTTCAACTAGCAGTTTTTGAGTATGACTAAAATTCAAGGCAGTGAAGGAGGGTAACTGATAAGTGATGGCTGATGGTGGAGAGCTTGCAGGCCTGGCTTCGGTGGAGAAGCAGCAAACAACTGTGGCAGGAAATGTGACTTTCATTTCAATGCAATGCAATGCAAAACTGGAGAACAGTAGAAATCAGTAGAGTGAGAAAAACTGGCCCTGATGTCCTCCAGTAGCCTAAGCCTGATTGTAGGATGTCCCTGAACTCTCGTTACATTACAAAGTTTACAATAATAAGGAGAGCCAGCGAAATGCTTGAGGCAGGATTATACAGGAAAAGGAGGAGATTAAGTATAATATAAAATAAATTAATAAACAATACATAAAATACTTTAATGTTTTCTTAAAACGTCTGAATACAAACTGTCCCAAAACATGTTAAATAAATTCTTTTATCATCATTCATTTATACCAGTTGTTCAAGTTATTTAATTGTTACTTGTAAAAAAATATATATATTATTGTAAATTAGAAATGTCCCATGCTCCTTAATGCAGCTTTCAGACGCTCGGGAACACATCACACTGGTCTGAGAACGCAGCGCGGAGTAGAGGCACGTTACTGCTTAAGACAAAGCTTTGCCGTTTGTAAAACTCATGTCGGCTGGCACGGTTTATTGTTCTGTGTGAATGACAACAGACCACAACAAATGAGGCTGCTAATGAGCCAACAGCCAACAGGAGAAGGTCTGCATCGAAGCAGCATGGAAAATTGGTGTTATTAAAACATGATTAAATACTTCAATGTAGCATGAAAAAATAAAATATGTGAATAAAAAAGTTAAAGGCATGAGGTGAACTGTATTGATTTAAATTGAAAAATCGTTTTTTAAAGCCAAAGGGAAATGAAATATTGGGTGAAAATGTAATTCTCTAAAATTGGCACAGCTTGGATTCGAACTTTCGATCTTCTGCTTTGCAGCCCGACACCTAACCCACTCGACCAAAACACCAGTGTCGTGCTCAGCCGAGCTTTATTGAGAGGTCAATTGTGTTAAGAAGTGTTTTTTTGCGAATTTTGTTCCAAATGTAAGTCGAAACGGCGTCAAGTACAAAAAGCCCTGATCGCGGCGTCGAGACCAACGTTTCGATATATAGTATGTGGGGGTAGACCCTACGGTTCGGGCTGTATTAACGGTACTATAATAATAATAATAAAGAAACCCTTATTAGGTGCATAGCATAAGGCCTCCGCCATGCATTTTCAATGCATAGGCGGGCGCCTAATAAAGAAATCCTTATTAGGTGCATAACATAAGGCCTCCGCCATGCATTTTCAATGCATAGGCGGGCGCCTAATAATAATAATAACTAGAAACGTTCAACTTCTGAAGAAGTTGAAGAAGGCGCCCGCCTGGTGGTGCGCGTAACCGTCAAAGGCAAAGCTTCCGAGTTCCTAGGTCGTAGGCTTTTATCACTTGGGGATTTTAAATCAAATCTTCTGAGTCTGAAAAGGATTTGTCTTTGTCAAAACCAGCCGACAGGAGAAGGTCTGCATCCAAGCAGCATGGAAAATTGGTGTTATTAAAACATGATTAAATACTTCAATGTAGCATGAAAAAATGAAATATGTGAATAAAAATGTTAAAGACATTACAAACTACTAAAGGAAGTACAAACTCTGTGAAGCAGAAGTTGGTGAGACCTTCCTAGAGCTACTTCCGGTTAGCAACATGCTAAGCGTTAGCCGCTAACATGGTTGTGTCCAGTATGACCGGGTGATGGTACTCTGTTAGTTTGGTCCAAATCCTGTACTGGGAAGTTCCTCAAAAAGGGTGCCAATACTTAATGTCACCAAAGCTCACCAAAGGCCATGTGTCAGATCGGCCTCCTTTAGCAACTAAGCCTCACCAAAAAAAAACAGCCGACAGGAGAAGGTCTGCATCCAAGCAGCATGGAAAATTGGTGTTATTAAAACATGATTAAATACTTCAATGTAGCATGAAAAAATGAAATATGTGAATAAAAATCTTAAATGCATTACAAACTACTAAAGGAAGTACAAACTCTGTAAAGCAGAAGTTGGTGAGACCTTCCTAGAGCTACTTCCGGTTAGCAACATGCTAAGCGTTAGCCGCTAACATGGTTGTGTCCAGTATCACCGGGTGATTGTACTCTGTTAGTTTGGTCCAAATCCTGTACTGGGAAGTTCCTCAAAAAGGGTGCCAATACTTAATGTCACCAAAGCTCACCAAAGGCCATGTGTCAGATCGGCCTCCTTTAGCAACTAAGCCTCACCAAGTCTGGGCCCAGAACTCAACATTTGACAAAAATGGTGTGTAGTGCCATTTCCCACAGGTGAGTGGTGCTGTATTGGCCGGGGGGTAGTTCTTGCTGTTGCAATTTTTTCATCATTCATTCATTTACATCAGTTGTTCACATTATTTATTTGTTACTTGTAAAAAAGAAAAAAAATATTTGGCACCCCCAGCGGGTTGCGAACCTGCAACCTTTGGTGCACCAGCCCAACACCTAAACCACTGTACCAAAAAAAAGTGCCATGCTGAGCTCTGCATTTTTGAGAGGTCAACTGTGTCTAGGAAGTGGTTTTGAGAAGTGGTTTTTGGTTAATTTTGTCACCACGGTAACTTTAAATGGCGTCAAGTACAAATAGCACACTTCGCGGCGTCGAGACGCACGTTTTGATATATAGTTTGTGGGGGTACAGCCTACGGTTGGGGCTGTGTTAACGGTGACGGAAGAATAAAAAACAATATTAAAGAAACCCTTATAAGGTGCATAACATAAGGCCTCCGCCATGCATTTTCAATGCATAGGCGGGCGCCTAATAATAAAGAAACCCTTATTAGGTGCATAACATAAGGCCTCTGCCATGCATTTTCAATGCATAGGCGGGCGCCTAATAAAGAAACCCTTATTAGGTGCATAACATAAGGCCTCCGCCATGCATTTTCAATGCATAGGCGGGCGCCTAATAAAATATATTGCACTTCTCCCAGTAACCCGTCATGGGTTACATGTTGTAAATGTCCACTGAAAAGACAGCGCTCGCCCGCCCACAGCTCACTGTATGCGCGTGTGTAGTCCTTGGCTTCACTACGGGTGAACAGTCTTGGCGTAAAAAGAACAACTGATGGTTGTCAACGGAGCACCGACCAGAGCCAACACAATACGCCACTACGCCGTACTATCCGGCGCCACGCGTAACCACAGCAATGGCACTAGCGTACGCTCTATTAGCACGCGAGCATACCCGTATGCACACAGACAGGACAAAACGGCAGCGTCTAGATTAGAAATGGAGGACAGTTAGGATTAAAATTTAAAAGTTCATGCACCAGCGACAGCCACTACTCACCATTCAAGGCACTAAAACAACATGCAAGCCGTGCAGAGAGAAGCAGGGGAAGTGATCACCGCAGCCAGGAGACAGAATATATACAACTAAACATCTACAGACTCTAGCGGCCAATCACGGGCCCGATCCCTCACCGTTAAGATGTGAAGTGGCTCCTCGGTCCGCACATGTCTCCGCGCGGGTCCGTACTACAATAAAGAGTACTATTAGCGGACGGCTCTACAGTTTAAATTGGAGACATTGGGATCTCCTTACCTGCTGCGGGCTGCAGACAAACGCAGAAGTGAATGCCGGAGGGCAGACCCTCGCGAGAAGTCAAAAGGGGGAACAGCAACCAAGACAGTGCTTTTATGGCCTGACCGCCAGTGCAGGCAGCCAATGAGAACCCCGTCCCTCAAGTGGCCAGGCCTACATGGTGTATTACTACATATGTGAACATTTACAAAGTAATGACCTACTTAAGGAGTTTCAGTCAGGCTTCAGAGCTCATCATAACACTGAAACAGCTCTGGTGAAGGTCACTAATGATATTCTAATAGCCTCAGATAATGGACTTGTGTCTGTACTTGTCCTGTTAGATATCAGTGCTACATTTGATACAGTTGATCACAATATTCTCCTACAAAGACTTAAGCATACTCTAGGGATTAGCATTAGGCTGGTTTTAATCCTTTCTGTTGTACATATTCCAGTTTGTTCATGTCATGTTTTTGAGATGCTTAGCCCACATGAAGATAAGAACGGGTGACCAGAGCACAGTTTTAAGATATTTATTAAGAAGAATGCAGTAAATAAAGCAAGAATATTATCGCCTGGACGAGGCCTGAATGTCAGGGCGGGGTTGACTGTAAGAGAGAGGGGAGAAAATTAATTGAAGGCAAGAACCAGGAACGTGCCAAATCACACGCTGCTTACCATGTAGCAGGAGAGACCTAACTGGGGAAGAGTAGCGCCTAGGGAACCCTGTGTGCCTACTCTAGACGGTGGGTGGTGGCTGGAGGGCGGCAGATGGAGCTGGCGAGAGATCCGAAGCAAACCTCAACTGACGGGAGCGACAAACGGATTAACCAGAGTTCAGGAGTCTTGGAGGAGTCTGTGGAATCCGGGAGGGGGGAACCTCGAGCCCGTCTTGGTAACACCTAGGAAGTACGAGGGGGAGCGCCAGAGCAGAATCTGAGCTGATGATTCCACAGGTTCAAAAATATCTTCGGAGCTTCGAGACTGGTGAGTGCACCCATGCACACAAAACTGTAACAAAAACAGGAGATCCAAAGTTAGTTCAAAATAAAAGAGACGAAGACTTACGAGCAGGTACTAAGGCTTGGACAGGGCCACGTCGTACCACAACTGGTTAAGGCTCTGGCATCTTCCGTCTGTCAGCGCTCTGCTTAAGAAGCCAGAGGAAGCTGCCTCTGACGAGCTGCAGGTGTGGGGCACGTCCCCTCAGCCACCACCTGTGGAGGTAATCAAAGCAGGCACACAAGTAGAACCCTGACAGTTCATGTTAATAATAAATCTTCTTCAAACTCTAGGGTCACTTGTAGAGTACCACAGGGTTCACTCCTTGGACCAATGCTTCCGATTGGCAGAATTATCAGACAGCATGGGATACATTTCCACTGTTTTGCTGATGACATAGACACTAGAGATAGTCGGGCTCACCTGGATTCATGGCTCTGGAACCAGTCTCCTTGAGAGGGGTTCGCCATTCTTCCACTCTGGAGTTGCCCCTGGTGAGAGGCGCCGAGCTGGGGTGGGCATACTTGTTGCCCCTCATCTCGGTGCCTGCACGTTGGGGTTCCCCCAGGGGAACGAGAGGGTGGCCTGCCTCCGCATTCGTGTGGGGGGATGGGTTCTCACTCTTGTTTGTGCTTATGCGCCAAACCACAGTTCAGATTACCCACCCTTTTTGGAGTCCTTGGATGGGGTACTGGAGAGTGCCCCTCCTGGGGACTCCCTCATTCTTCTGGGAGACTTCAACTCTCACGTTGGCAATGACAGTGGGACCTGGAGGGGCGTGGTTGGGAGGAACGGCTCACCTGATCTGAACTCGAGTGGTGTTTTGTTGTTGGACTTCTGTGCACATCATGGATTGTCCATCACGAACACCATGTTCAAGCATAAGGGTGTCCACATGTGCTCTTGGCACCAGAGCACCCTAGGCCGCAGTTCAATGATCGACTTATGTTTCATCTGACCTGCGGCCGCATGTCTTGGGCACTCGGGTGAAGAGAGGGGCAGAGCTCTCCACCGACCACTACCTGGTGGTAATTTGGCTCCGATGGTGAGGGAGGAAGCCGGTCAGACCTGGCAGGCCCAAACATATTGTGAGGGTCTGCTGGGAATGTCTGGCAGAGTCCCCTGTGAGACGGAGCTTTAACTCCCACCTCTGGGAGAGCTTTGAACACGTCCCGAGGTAGGCGGGGGACATTGAGTCTGAATGGACCATGTTCCGCGCCTCTATTGTTGAGGCGGCTAGTCGGAGCTGTAGCTGCACGGTTGTCGGTGCATGTCACGGTGGCAACCCTCTAACACGCTGGTGGACACCAGCAGTCAGGGAAGCCGTCAAACTGAAGAAGGAGTCCTACCGAGCTTTATTAGCCTGTGGTACTCTGGAAGCAGCTGATGTGTACCGGCAGTCAAAGCGGCAGGCGGCTCGGCTGGTCGCCAAGGCAAAAACTCGGGCATGGGAAGAGTTCGGAGAGCCCATGAAGAAAGACTTCCGCACGGCTTCGAAGTGATTCTGGTCCACTATTCGGCGTCTCAGGAGGGGAAAGCAGTGCAGTACCAACACTGTTTATAGTGGGGGTGGTGTGCTGCTGACCTCAACTCGGGACGTCGTGAGTCGGTGGGCAGAATACTTCGAAGACCTCCTTAATCCCACCAACACGTCTTCCATTGTGGAAGCAGAGCCTGGGGACTCTGGGTCGGGTTCTCCCATCTCTGGTGCTGAAGTCGCCCTAAGAAGGGGTGTCAGGTCTCTGTATGACCAGTGTCAGAGCCTGGTCCGCATTGCCGGCAGTAAGTCAGACTCCTTTCCGGTTAGAGTCGAACTCTGCCAAGGTTGCCCTTTGTCACTGATTTGTTCATAATTTGTTCATAATTTTTGTGGACAAAATTTCTAGGCGCAGCCAAGTAGTTGAGGGGATTCATTTTGGTGGCCATATGATTGCCTCTCAGCTTTTCGGGGATGACTGTGGCTGCTGCTGAGTGTGAAGCGGCAGGGATGAGGATTACTGCCTTCAAATCCGAGACCATGGTCTTGAGCCGGAAAAGGGTAGAGTGCCTCCTCCGGGTTGGGGAGGATGTGCTACCCCCCGTGGAGGAGTTTAAGTATCTTGGGGTCTTGTTCACGAATGAGGGGAAGATATAGCTGGAGACCGACAGGCAGATTAGTGCAGCGTCTGCTGTGAAGTGGGCGCTGTACCGGTCCGTTGTGGTGAAGAGAGAGCTGAGCCAAAAGGCGAAGCTCTCAATTTACCGGTCGATCTACGTTCCAACCCTCATCTATGGTCACGAGCTTTGGGTCATGACCAAAAGAACGAGATCCCGGATTCAGGCAGCCAAAATTAGTTTTCTCCGTAGTGTGTCTGGGCTCTCCCTTAGAGATAGGGTGAGGAGGTCACTCATCCGGTGGATACTCAGAGTAGGGCCGCTGCTCCTCCACGTCGAGAGGAACCAGTTGAAGTGGCTCGGGCATTTGGTTAGTATGCCTCCTGGATGCCTCCAGGGTGAGATGTTCCAGGCACATCCCACTGGGAAGAGACAAAGAGGACGACCCAAGACACGCTGGAGGGATGATGTCTCTCGGCTGGCCTGGGATTGCCTTGGGATTCCCCCGGAGGAGCTGGCCCAAGTGGCTGGGGAGAGGAATGTCTAGGCCTCCCTACTGAAGCTACTACCCCCATGACCCGACCCCAGATAAGGGGACAATGCATGGATGGATGAAAGATGGAGCAGAAATATAATTTCATCATTGCTTTGAGTTTCTGCTGCTGATTTATTCAACTAAAGAATAAAATCTGTAATTTAAAAACATGTCAGAAACAAGATGTAAATGTGTCAGGTCTAAATACCTAAAACATCATACAACACAGGGAAAGAAAGGTACAAAGACAATTAGTTCGCGAGGAGAGTAGAAAGAGACTGTACAGTTACAATCTCCAACCCACTCTATTGGTCTCAGCGTTCTCCTCGGGTTTTATTAAGTTTGGGGCGTTTCCCTAGTTACAGGACTGAGGCTGTACTGAAGGGTGGGGGAACATATAGTTTACAGCCTCAGTTGTCAACAAAGATACACAGCTGAGTAATCACGTTCAGTCAGCACATAATCTTGTATCTGAGTCTTCTTGTTTCAGGAAGGGAAAAAACAGAGTGTAATCTGTTTCTTCGCACAGACATCATTAAGCTATCATGTGGGTAATATGATTATATCAGAAGCTTACATTACTACATCATAACAACATAAATCGGTTAATGAAGTATAAACATTAATGTACTGGCCTGCGTGTTAGGCAGGTATAAGGCAGCTGTATATGTCGCAGTACGAAACACTTGGCCAGCATTTCACAGGCTTGCTCAATCACTTCAGGCTTTTGCTGTGTGGATCTGGCAACCTGATACCATCAACCATCAACTTACTCTTAAAACGATCTTGTGATACGTTATCTAAAGAAGAGAAATACGTCGAGATCTCTGTTTGCGTCCGCCTTTGTGTTCGTCTTTTGCCTACCAGTCCGGCGCGCATGCGCTAAAAAACCCCGGATCAAAACAATAACAATGAACTGGTCTATTGATAGAAAAAAATCTGAGTTTTACTGAAATGTTGAAAATTTATCAGAGAAACAGAAGAGATTGAGCAGAAAATGAATCAAACACAGAAGATAATCTGTTTATTGCTCATTAAACACATGAAGTAGAACTGCAGCAAATTTGCAAAAGGAAGATTTAACATGTGAATGTAAAAAGTGTTTAGAAAAATAGGAGCCGACAGAACCAGATAATGTCCAGAGATTGAGAAAAACTGGCCAACATTTCAATGAAATCTGACTGATGAATGAAAGTAAAAAACCAAGAGAGAAAGTCAACATGCTGATATTCAGAGTGAAGCTTTGACTGGAAACAGGCAGAAAAACAACATGTGGATCCTGGAATAATCCCAGCTTCCATCTTTAAAGGACTGGAAGAGGAAGAAGTTTCCAAGGAATCATTTAGAAAAGTTTCACAAAGAAACAGATTGAATCCATGAATGTGAAAACGTGTTTCTGAGTGAAAGAGACAGACATGAACAGACTGAACTATCTGTTCAACAGGGAGAGGCTTTCTCTGACAGGAGGAGACTCTTTAGACTCAATCAGCACAAAAACACTGAGGAACCAGAACTGGACCAGAACCCAAAACCAGGAAGCAGAGGTTCAGTGAATGTGGTGTTGAAGGTGTGGAGGTGGATCAGTGAGTCAGAGGAGACTCTGTAGAAGGACAGAATACCAGCAGGACAGTCCACATACACTGCTACTCTGTGGGAGACGGAGGAGGAGGAGATAGATGTTCCTGTGTTATTGTGCCAGACATAGTAACCACGATCATCAGAGCAGCTCAGCCTCCAGGACTGATCATTAGATCCAAACCAACAGTCTCTACTGTCTCCTCTCCTCCTGATTCTTCTGTAACTCACTGATATATTAACTTCTCCTCTCCACTCGACCTCCCAGTAACAGCGACCAGTCAGACCATCTCTACACAGCAGCTGGGGAACTTCAAATCTGTCTGGATGATCAGGATACGACTGAAGCTCCTCCACTAGTGTCACTTTCCTGTTGTCTTCGGACAGTTTGAGTTTTCTGCTCACTGTGTTTGTGCCAATTGTGAGTTGACAGGAATCTGATGGAAAGGACAAAGACAATCCAGCTGTAGTTATTGATAATTTATTGACACTATGATGATGACTCCTGAATGAGTAATAGGACAGTTTGAAGATGATTGGATGTGAGCTGCTTTGTTGTCATGAATCAGTTTTTGGATCAGTTGTCAGACTTCTTATCTGATTTGGTGTTAAACACTGACAAGGTTATTATAGTGGGGGATTTCAACATCCATGTTGACACTGAATGTGATAACCTTAGTGTAGCCTTTAAAACTATCCTAGACTCAATTGGTTTTGCTCAAAATGTCCAAAAACCGACGCAGTCTTGGTTACATACTTTAGACCTTGTGCTGACATATGGCATTGATTGTGAAGAATTAACAGCATTTCCTCACAGCCCTGTCCTATCTGATAACTTTTTAATAACATTTGAGTTTAATCTAACTGAGTTCTCCACCCCCAAAAGAGGATTCCATTATCTTTATCGGAAAATGCTGTATCAACCTTTTAAGAGTCTGTCGCCCTTTTAATATCTTCAAAATTGCAGAAATGCCCTGGAAATAGCAGCAATGTTGTTTTTTCTAATTCACAAATAGATGTCTTTGTTAACGGTGTGACTTCCTCATTGCGTTCTGCATTAGATAATGTAGCTCCCTTGGAAAGGAAGGTGATTATTCACAGGAAGCTGGCCCCCTGGTTTAATTCAGAGCTGCGTTCCTTGAAGCACAATGTTAGGAAATTGGAGAGAAAATGCCGCTCTACACACCAAGAGGAATCCTACCGAATTTGGAAAGACAGTCTATTGTTGTATAAAAAGAGCCTTCACAGAGTTAGGGGAGCATATTTTTCATCATTAATTGAGGAGAATAAAAATAATCCTAGATTTCTCTTCAGTACAGTTGCCAAACTTGCTCAGAGTCACAGCTCTGTTGATCCATCCATTCCCTTAGCTCTTAGCAGTAATGATTTTATGGGATTCTTCATAAATAAAATTGACTCCGTTAAAAATAAAATAATTGGCATCCTCCCAAACATGATTCCCTCATCCTCAGTAAGTGAGGCAGTGCTGAAGGAATCTTTAGAACCTGCACAGTGTCTGAACTGTTTAGAAGCAGTAGAGCTTTCGGAGTTATCTAAAATTTTAGCTTCATCTAAACATTCTACCTGTATGTTAGACCCAATCCCAACCAAATTGTTTAAGGAGGTATTCCCTTTGATCAGTGGCCCTATTTTAATCTATCCTTAGTAAATGGATATGTACCACAGGCTTTTAAAGTAGCTGTTATTAAACCTTTACTTAAAAACCCTTCTCTTGATCAAGATGAGTTAGTAAATTACAGACCTATATCTAATCTTCTTTTATTATCTAAAATTCTTGAGAAAGTAGTCGCTAATCAACTTTCTAAACATTTACAAAGTAATGACCTACTTGAGGAGTTTCAGTCAGGCTTCAGAGCTCATCATAGCACAGAAACGGCTCTGGTGAAGGTCACTAATGATATTCTCATGGCCTCAGATAATGGACTTGTGTCTGTACTTGTCCCGTTAGATCTCAGTGCTACATTTAATACAGTTGATCACAATATTCTCCTACAAAGACTTGAGCATACTTTAGGGATTAAGGGGAAAGCATTAGGCTGGAGTACCACAGGGTTCAGTCCTTGGACTAATTCTCTTTACTATATATATGCTTCCGATTGGCAAAATTATCAGACAACATGGGATTAATTTCCACTCTTATGCTGATGACACTCAGCTATATTTATCTATAAATCCTAATGAATCCAATCAATTACTTAAACTACAGGCATGTCTTGATGACATCAAAAGCTGGATGACTTTAAATTTTCTTCATTTATATTCTGACAAGACAGAAATTGTAATCTTTGGACCAGAGTCCTCAAAAAATAAACTTCTCAACCAATCGCTTAATCTGGATGGCATTAACTTGGCCTCTGGTAATAAAGTAAAAAATCTTGGTGTTGGTTTTGACCAATACATGTCATTTAAATCCCATATTAAACAGCTTTCCAGAGTTTCCTTTTTTCACCACAGGAATATTGCCAAAATTAGAAACATTCTGTCCAGGCGCGATGCTGAAAAACTACTCCATGCATTTGTTACTTCAAGGCTGGACTATTGTAATTCTTTACTATCAGGAAGTCCACAAAATGCAGTTCAAAGTCTTCAGCTGATCCAAAATGCTGCAGCAAGAGTTCTGATGAAAATCAACAAGCGGGATCATATTTCCCCAATTTTAGCTTCCCTTGATTGGCTTCCTGTTAAATCAAGAATATAATTTAAAATTCTCCTTCTAACGTATAAACCCCTTAATAATCAAGGCCCATCATATATCAGAGCTCTGATTACCCCGTATGTTCCTAACAGAGCGCTCCACTCTCAGACTGCAGGTCTGCTGGTGGTTCCTAGAGTCTCTAAAAGTAGAATGGGAGGCAGATCCTTTAGCTATCAGGCTCCTCTCCTGTGGAACCAACTCCCAGTTTTGGTCTATGAGGCAGACACCCTGTCTACTTTTAAGACTAATCTGATCATTTCATCTTTTAACCTTTTGTTCTCTCTCTTTTTTTTTCATAGTAGGTACACCTGGTCTGGCATTCTGTTAACTGTGGCATGATTCAAGGAAGACAGATCACCCGCTATCACCATCTAATGTAGAACAAATTACTGGATCAATGTGTGCTTCTGTGCTTGTTAATGGGGTGTTTTTCTTCCCACTGTTGCTTCATGCTTGCTCAGTATGAGGGACTGCTGTAAAGCCATGGATAATCCAGACAACTCTCCCTGTGGCTCTACGCTTCTTCAGGAGTGAATGCTGCTTGTCGGGACTTTGATGCAATCAACTGGTTCCCTTACATAGGAAAGCTTTTAGACCAATCTGTATAATCTGATTGATTTTGACTTTGTAAAGTGCCTTGAGATGACATGTTTCATGAATTGGTGCTATATAAATAAAATTGAATTGAATCAAATGAAAAACACACTTACACTTCCTCAGACTTGGTGTCAACCATCGGACTCCAGCAGGCTCCACTCTGAAAGGAGGAGGGGGGTCAGACCATAAGTCTCTTTCAGCAGCAAACATGGACATTACATGTCTCTCAGACACACATTGTCCTCCACTGAGAAAGGACCAGTCCAACATTGTTGGCTACGACTCTGACAGTTTTTTTTCCAGATTCTGTTTCTGTCATCCTCCTGGAACAAAAGACTTTTCAATTATCAGCAACAAGGTGGCTCAAATAGTCTTCAATTTTATTAAACATGCCTCACATCACCATAACACGATGAACTACTGTAAACCCAGCCACACTTCTCCCTAAAGAGGAGGATTAGGAAAGTCATGACTGCGCAGCTGTCTTAAATGTTGTTTGTACCCCTCATCCTGACATACAAGTCACCCCTTTGTCTAACGCCGATCTTGTATTGTATGTTGACGGCTCCTCCTCCAGTTCTGCTCCAGGTTTAAATCGAAACAGGTTTGATGTGCATTCTGACTCAGATGTTTAGCACTCAGGTCCATTACCACACCACTACTCTGCTCAAACACCTGAACTCATTGCTTTAACTGAGGCTTGTAAGTTGGTGGAAGGAAAAATTGTGGTATGGACACACAGACTGGATCATGTGTCCAGAGGGGTGATGCTGGATTTGGTTGAAAAATATTGGTACACAAATTATTTAATATGACTGAGGAAAGTGCCTTGAGATGACATTTTTCATGGATTGGCACTATTTAAATAAAATGTATATTAAATTCAGCGATAGCTGAAAATTACTGCAAAACGTGTTTGATCTCTGCTTCTCACAACACGTCTAGGGTTCCTGCACAGCCACAACCATCACACCCCTCTCCAAAATTCGATCTAATGATGGAACAAATCATCAGATCAACATCTGATGATGGATTTCATTGAGCTGACAACTGCTGAAGAAAAGAAATATTGTCTAGTGCTTGAGGATATATCCAAGTATGTTGAAGCTTTTCCAACAAAACACGCAGACAGCAGTGCCATCGCCAATGCTTTATTGATGGAGATCCTACCACGCTGGGGGTTCCCGGAAGTCATTTCCAGTGATAATGGGACACATTTTGTAAACAAAGCTCTGCAGGAAATCAGCAAACTTCTGCATTTCCTATTAAGAACAAATTGTGCTTAACATCCACAATCAGAGAGAGCTGTGGGAAAGGAAAATGGCACTATCAGAATCAGAATCAAGTTTATTGCCAAGTAGGTTTACACTTATAAGGAATTTGACTTGGTGTTGATGGTGCAGACAAAAAATAAGATAAAATAAAGTAGATATATATACAGAAGCTATATACACAGTCAACTGTGTGTTAATGTAACGCAGAAACTTGTAAGTCCTGAACGGGGGAGAGAGACAGTGTCCAGAGTCACGGGTGGCTCTCGGCCTAGTTGATAAGGCCGGTAGCAGATGGGAAAAAGCTGTTCTTGTGGCGGGAGGTTCTGGTCCTGATGGACCGTAGCCTCCTGCCAGAGGGAAGTGTCTGAAATAGTCTGTGACTGGGGTGCGAGGGATCAGCCACAATCTTCCCTGCATCTTCCCTCCTCTTCCTGGAGAGAAGGAAGATTACAGAGCTAATATCAGTCCCTTTGAAATCCTTTTGGGAGACCTGCAAGTACGGGGTAGGACCCAATTCTAATTTATCCACATTAACAACTGCTCATTTTGAACACTCCATGTTAGAATATTGTAAGTGTCATGATTTTTCTTCGTGTACCCGGACAGAGCACACACACACAGAGCTAGTTTTTGAAGTTTATTGAAAGTAATAAGTTGTGGATGATGATGACAAGAGTTAATTACCGGACCGGAGATGATGGGTGCAGGAGCACGCTGTCTGGAAGAGACTGGAGAACACGGAGCAGGAACCAGAGGTGCAGTGAGAGAGTTCTTTGAGATGCAGGGCTGCTGTCGAACCAGAGGTGCAGTGATAGAGAGTTCTTGGAGAATATAAACCTGACCAGGGTGGGCAGAGGGAGGCTCAGGACGGAGGGATAGGGTGAAAACAAAATAAACCTAACCAGGGTGAATAAACGGAGATTGAGAACACTGGGAAATTAAAGAACGCCGGGGATCCCAGGAGACTAGAGAATGCTGAAGAACTAGAGAGCGTTACAGAACGCTGGGGAACTAGAGAGTGTCAGGAAACGCTGGGGAACTAGAGAGCGTTAGGAAACGCTGTGGAACTAAAGAACACTGGAATAACTCAGGAACTAGGGGGCGCTAGAATAACTAGAGGGCCCTGGGATATTGCAGGAATCTTAAAAACACAGGATTTTTTAGCACAGGATCCTTGAAAGCACAGGACAACTTTACAGCGTGTGAGAACGCTGGAGAACTCAACATGGTTGAGTTCTCAACTTTGGTTGGCCGGCGGAGCAGGGCTTTCGGCGGCCGGCAGGATTGAGCTTAATCCAGCCGGCTCCTGAACTAAAGCTCTGTGTGTGCTTGGGTTCATGTTTGGCCGACTCATACCATTACAGTAAGGTTCTGTCATGTTCTCTTTCTCTTTCCCATCAGGCCGTGAGAGCTGCATTACCCCCAGTGGCTGACAAAATCTTGCATCATTTCCAGCCAGGACAGTGGGTGCTGATCCGAGGCACCAGAAGTAGCCACTGGAGAGACAAGCGTTGGACCGGTCCGTTCCAGATCCTGCTGGTGACCCATACTGCCCTAAAGGTCCAAGAAAGGATCACCTGGATCCAAATCACACAGTGCAAAGTGTTCAAGGAGACACCACCTGAACAGCATCCGTTTTAGAAACCCCTACCTACAGTGGCTTCCAACTAGCGCCCACCTTTACCAGGCCGGTAACAGGGTAGTTTGAATCGCAGACGCCACTCTGGAGAGGCAGTGGGATTTTTATTTTATTTTTTTCATTTTTTATGTTTTAAAAATAAGAAAAACAGTACTAAGTATGAGAAGAAAGGACAGTCCATATCAAAGCCAAGGTTAACATAGAGCTATACGGAAGATTGAAGGTTTCAGAACTGGTAATTGGCATCACACTTCTTTTTATCACTCCTGTGCTCATCGGGGAAAAAGTACAGCACAAACACTTAATGACTAACCTGAGTAATCACCTAAATCATACTCATCGGGTGACTCGAAGAGAGACCCATCACTTCAGGGACTATAATGATCACGCTGACATCTGGTGGAATCTAACGCATCAAACTGTACAGAAAATGAGAAATTACCGTTGTTACGTGTGTTCTTTGATTCTACATGCTTTTGACAACCATCCATTGTTAGTAACGGTTCCCATTGACACTGCCTATACTCTAGCCAGCTTTTTCTCTAGTCGTAAATCTGACAGGTTAGTGGAGACCATTTTTCTGTCGGTAAGGAATTGCACCATAAGACTGAAAAGAGAGATCTGATGTGACCAATTTAACTACCATTACATGAACCTTTACAAGTTTTGTGGTACTAGGAATCCCATAAGAGATCCAGACATCTGTGTAGCGCAGGAATTATTCACACCTTATTTTCTGGGAAGGACAGTAAGTTGTAAATTTATCATACCTGCTTCATGTGTAATGACCCATATAAATCACTCCTTCAAGTCATGTGTGGTTAGATCTGATCCTTATACAATTCCAGCATCTTCAGTCCAAGTACCCTTTGTTTTAACCTTTAATCTTACAGCTTTGCCAGATGGGAGTAAACTGTATGGTACAGGTAAATTAACCCCAGTCATGGTTATTTTTCCCAGCAGAGATAGATATTCGTGTCCTAAGAACATGGTTTGGATATGTAGAATTAGATCACATTTGTATCTGCCTGCTGATTGGTCTGGAGTGTGTTATTTAGCACATGCCATTACCACTTATCATTCAATTAACTTCTTACTGAAACCCGAAGGCAAGGTTTAAACGGCAAAAGAGAGCATGGATTCCACATGGGCTAGAGATCTTGGGTACCTTATTTTTTCATTATGGTGTTGCTAATGCAGCACATAGAATTAATGACCAGTCCGTTGAATTAAAAAATCTCACTGGTTTAAATGAAAAAGGTTTCTCTTCTCTGACGAAGGAACAACAGGCTGTCAGAAGTATGGCATTTCAAAACAGACTGGCTCTAGATTGGGGAAGAATGCTGCACTTTTATTCCTGATGCGTCTAACAACATGACCAACATCCATGATAAATTACAACAGTTGCTGATAGAAATACTGGTTCATCCTTGGATCCTGTGTCAAATGAAATCTGGTTCATTTCTGGTGGTTAGGCCTCCTGGTTAAGGAAGATTGGAGGAATTCTATTTTCTTTTTGTTTTTTCCTTCATGTTGTATTATTCCAACGGTTAAGAGAACGCTGATGAAAATGACCACTGTGCTGAAGATCAATACTGGTGCAGACTTGCTTTTTCTTTATGGTGACTATGATCTGGAGAAGTATCTTGTTTCTGCACTAAAAAAAACAATGACAGTACTGATGAAGTTGGATTTTACATTACTTACAGAGTGCTATAATGATGTAATAACTCCAGATGGGGAGTTAATACTGATGTTCAGTATTCTAGTAATTTAAATGAAGTAAGATGTATCCTTTAACTTTTCTTATTATTATTATTATTAAAAGTTTTTTCTTTGATTATGTACTTTTTACACAATTTCCTTTATGACTATTAAAGGCTAACAATGTTTTCAAAATTTTCTTTATTGTGTGATGATTTCATAATCAGACAAAAAGATTGTTGTGGAAAATTGTATTGATGTATGTATGTCTGATTACATCTGGTCTGGATGTACCTGCATAACTTTTCCATGTGAAAGAAGCTCCCATGCTTACAAATTTACTGTGTTTCAACATCCAAGGATACAGAGAGGAGTTGAGTTTGAAAGGAACAGCATTGTACCTGTGCCTGCACTCTGAATAATACTCCCACTTTCTTTGTTAACCCAGAATGTATAAAAGTTTACTGTTTTCTTTTTCTCTTCACTCTGTTTCCTTACTGCATTAGGGGACAGAGACATTCAAACGCTTCTCGCCTTTGAATTAAATAACTTACAAAGACAAAGATGCATCTTTTCTGTTGATTAAAAATGAGTGGTGTGCTTACTTAATTGATAATCTTTAATATCCAATACAAGACAATCATCATGAGCCTGCCAGGATTTGCATCATCATCTTGAATGTTCTCACTGTGGGACACAGTGTTCCTAATTAAACTTTAGACTTATTTGAATAAACGATGCAATTATTCTGACTACAAGTGATAAGAGGGGTAGGAGAGGGATGGGTGGGATTTAATTGAAGAGCTGGTGGAGATTCTCATTCATCCAGGTCATGGTCATTCCAAAAAAAGTAAAAAACAAAACAACTGGAGTTGTTTTCGGAAGTTTGAAGACGTTTCGCTTCCTATCCAGGAAGCTTTCTCAATTCAAAACGTCTGGAGTAATGTGGAGTATCAAGCTTTATACTACTGCCCAACAAAGCCTTGTAATAGCTTGGATAACATGCAAATTCAACAGAAACAGGTCCACCCCCTTAGTAATGGGAAGTCGTTAAAGTCATTGAATGCCAGCAGATTGAACCGAAACTGGTCCACTCCTCTATAACGAGGAGTCGTTAGGGTTGTTATTGGCCTGGCTTGCAGGAACGATGTTTTGATCACCCGTATGAGGGTGAGAATTGAGTTAATAATTGGCTGGAATTAACTCTATAGCTGTATTGTACATTTTTGAGAGTTGGAACCTAAGGCCTCCTCCTCTGTTTAAGGTTGGTCTTTCTCTCTTAACGTAGATGGCTTCCTTCACACCCCTTTCAAACCATCTGTCCTCTTTGTCCAAAATGTGAACATTTTGGTCCTCAAAAGAGTGTCCTTTGTCCTTTAGGTGTAGGTGGACAGCAGAGTCTTGTCCTGAGGAGGTAGCTCTCCTGTGTTGAGCCATGCGTCTGTGGAGAGGTTGTTTGGTTTCTCCAATATAAAGATCAGAACATTCCTCACTGCACTGAACTGCATACACCACTCCACTCATCTTAGGTTTGGGGGTTTTGTCCTTGGGATGCACCAGCCCCTGTCTGAGGGTCCTGTTTGGTTTGAAATGTACTGGGATTTTGTGTTTGGAGAAAATCCTCTTGAGTTTTTTAGAGACTCCAGCAACATGGGATGACGATGTTTTTGCGTTTATTCTTCTCAACATTATGTTCTGCAGCGGGTCTTTTGGATTTTCTTGCTGATTTGACAAAAGCCCAGTTAGGGTACCCACAGGTTTGGCATCTTTCACTGCAAAAACGGAACTAAAAATAAGTAAAATGTTCTTAAAATTAGTGTATTTGTCTTTGATTTGAGCAGGTAAATAAGATGATTTGCCAGTGGAATAAGATTTTTGTCCTTAAAATAGGAACAACTCATTTCCATCATCTTATTTTAAGTGCAGGATGTCTAATTATCTTATTTTAGGGGTCAAAATACTCATTCCATTGGCAGATAATCTTATTTACCTGCTCAAGTCAAGGACAAAAACATTAACTTTAAGAACATTTTACTTATTTTTAGATCCGTTTTTGCAGTGTTGATGTGTTTCTGTTCCTTGTGCTTCCATTCTGTTTTAGTAGGGACATGCTGGGCCTGGTGTTTTAAGGTTCTGATGACAGAAAGTTTGTGCTCCAGTGGGTGGTAAGAGTCAAAAAGAAGATATTGGTCTGTGTGTGTGGGTTTCCTATACACTTCATTGTTGAGGAATCCATCTCCTTCCATGTTCACCAAACAGTCGAGAAAAGGTAGCTTGTTGTCATTGGCATCCTCTCGAGTAAACTTGATGTTGTTGTCCACCGAATTGATGTGTCTTGTGAAGGCTTCCACCTCTTTTAACTGGATTTTGACAAAAGTGTCATCCACATATCTAAACCAGTGGCTTGGTGGTGTTCATCTGAAGGTTCCCAAAGCTCTCTTTTCTATTTCTTCCATGTAAAGATTGACTACAATTGGTGACACTGGGGATACCATGGATAAACCATGCTTCTGTCTGTAAAAATGATCACTGAACTTGAAATAAGTTGTTGAAAGACAAAGGTCCAGTAGGGCACAGACTGCACCTAGGGTACAGACTGGACATAGGGTACAGATTGGACTGTTATTTTTTTATTTTTTTTTGAAGAATAATTGAAGAGGTATTGATTTATGATCTGGGGTCATAAATCAGTCCAAACTTTGTCATAAAGTACCTCTATACCTTTATTCCTCCATACCTGAGAGTTTCCAGTCTCCAGTGTGGATCCTTCAGTCCAGCCGACAGCAGCTTCTCTCCTGAGTCTCCTGGATGATTGTAGCTCAGGTTCAACTCTTTCAGATGGGAGGGGTTGGAGCTCAGAGCCGAGGCCAGAGAAGCACAGCCTTCCTCTGAGACCAGACAGCCTGACAAGCTGCAGACACACAATTCAACACATGATGTTAACATGAGAATGTAGTGCTCACACACTGCATTTCTTGGATCTTTTGTGTGCTGAGACAGACTAGTCCATTTTAGTAAATGGAAAGAGGAGCAGAAGTTGATGATGCATTATGTTACATTTTTTTAACTTTTTGATTGTTTGATATCTTTATTTTATTTTAAACATGCATATATATTGCAGGGTGCTGTTAAATGGCTGAGCAACCAGTGGGTCCTCTTACTGGTGGGGGCCAAGGCATTTGTCTTCAGCTTCTCTGCACTAATGTAACATATGGTTGTCTGTAGATGAATAACATATCAGAATCAAAATGTCTATTATTGTCATTGTACAACATGTTCCACACATGTACAATGAGATTAAAGCCAGCTCCAAACAGTGCATTAATATCAAAATGTCATACTATCCAAAACATATTCAATTCAATTTTATTTATATAGTGCCAATTCATGAAACATGTCATCTTGAGGCACTTTACAAAGTCAAATTCAATCATATTATACAGATTGGTCAAAAACTTTCCTATATAAGGGAACCAGTTGATTGCTTCAAAGTCCCGACAAGCAGCATTCACTCCTGGAGAAGCGTAGAGCTACAGGGAGAGTCGTGTGCATTGTCCATGGCTTTGCAGCAATCCCTCATACTGAGCAAGCATGCAGCGACATATCCATATATATATATATATATATATATATATATATATATATATATATATATATATATATATATATATATATATATATATATATATAAATATATATATATATATATATATATAACTATACAAGATACACCTCATGGATGCACTGGGACGCATCATCAGTGATGTATCCTGGGGTCATTGGGTGTTTCGGGTCTCGCAACATCATACACCCTCACCCAGGCGACCCAGCCGGGGGTGATCAGGCCCCGACTTGCGTCCCAGTAGCTGCCCACGGATCTGCCCTCCTTATCCAAAGCCACCTAGTGGCCTTTTCAGCGGCTTCACTTGCGGATTTGATGGCCCTCTTCTTAGACGCTCCTACGATGCCCAGGCAGCTGAGGACCTTGCACAGGGACCTCCCTGCAAAACCCCTACAGCCTACCTCTATAGGCTCATAGAATGTCTTCCAGCCTGCCCCCCTGCACTCCTCCACCAGTTCCTGGAAATTTAGCCCTCTTCCTCTCATTGGCTTCCTCAATGTTTTCTTCCCAGGGCACTGTCAGTTCCAGTATGATCAGATGTTTTGATGACTGAGAGGTCATGATCATATCTGGGCGGAGGGTTGTTGTTGCGATGTGCTGGGGGAACCTTAGTTGCTTACCCAGGTCGACCTGCAGCTGCCAGTCAGATGCTGTGTAGAGCAGGCCTATTGTAGCCCGTTGGTTTGCTCTGGGTTTTTCTCCAGCTCTGACAAAGGAGATTGCCTTCTTTGGAGCCTGTTGTTTGTTGCTGGAGTTGATGGCTGAGGCTACGCTCTCAGCGACTGCCTTGAGCACCTGGTCATGGCGCCAGCGATAGCGACCATCTGCCAGAGCCTTCGGGCAGCCGCTAAGGAGGTGTTCTAAAGAGCCTCTACCAGAGCATAGCGGGCAGGAAGGGGTCTCACTTTTTCCCCACACATGGAGGTTTGCTGGGCTTGGCAGGGCATCGTAGACAGCCTGGACCAGGAAGCGAACCCGCTGGAAATCTGGCTGCAAGATGTTTGTCCAGGTAATCCTTCGCTGTAAAGCGCTCTCCCACCTTGTCCAGGCCCCCTGTTGCCGTAGTCCTACTGCCCTACTCACACGCTCTTCCTCCACACCTGCTCTGACTTCCTCCTGGATCAGGTGGTGCCTTTCCTTCCTTCGTGACTGGCTTATGAGGGTCTTTGGGAAGTATCCCAGGCCTGCTCTGCCTGTTGCCACAGTTCCCACTAGTGCCTTCTGTCGAAGGCGCGACTCTGCCAGCTCCAACGCTTCCCTGGCCTTCCACTTCCTTCCTGTTCTCACCTCTATGCCAGCTGCTGAAACTTTGCCGTCCTTCGAGTCCCTGTACTGCAGCGCTTCTCTGGTGCGTGCCACCATGAATTCTTCTGTGAGGCCACTGAGAGGAAGCTGCAGGATGTTACTCGTCCCATACAGGGCAGCGCTGGTGAGGCTGCGAGGAAGTCCCAGCCACTTTCGAAGAAAGCTGCTGATCTTCCTCTCTAGGGACTCCACTGCTGTCATTGGGACTGCATAAATCAGCAGAGGCCAGAGGATGCAGGGCAGGATTGAGTGCTGGTAGATCCAGGCTTTAAACCTACCGGGTAGGCCAGACTTGTCTACCTTGGTAAGCCAGACTCCAAGTTCCAAGCTGGCCTTCTGGATGGCTACTGAGTCCTTCAGGGTGGAGTCGAAGAGTTTCCCCAAGCTCTTCACGGGTTGCTCTGTGATGGTTGGGATGACAGTTCCTGAGATGGAGAACCGGAACTTGTCCATCACCTTCCCCTTCTTCAGGACCATGGATCTTGACTTGGAGGGCTTAAAACTCATCCTTGCCCAGGAGATAAGCTTTTCGAGGCCATGCAGGATCCACCTGCACCCTGGGACTGACGCAGTCGTTACGGTCAGGTCATCCATGTAGGCTCTGATGGGAGGCTGTCGCACACCTGACTTGGTCAGGGGCCCTCTACATTCCACCTCAGCTGACTTTACCACCATGTATATATATATATCTATGTAAATATTTCACAGTTTGCCCAAAATCAATAAACTTATATATTTCTATCAACTTTTTAGCAGGTAAAGAATAATGCCAATAAACCTTATATTTCCATCAACTTTTTAGCAGGTAATGCACATGGATCTCTTTTTAACAGGATAGAGAACTTTGTACCTTAGAGATTGCAGTCTGCAGTTTGGACTCTCCAGTCCAGCAGAGAGAAGCTTCACTCCTGAATCCTGCAGGTTGTTGTTACTCAGGTCCAGTTCTCTGAGACTGGAGGACTGGGAGCTGAGAACTGAGGACAGAGCTTCACAGCTTCTCTCTGAGAGGTTACAGTCACTCAGTCTGAGGAGACAGGGAGAAAAATCTGCTATTAAACAATTCATCAGAAATATTGTTGATTTCTTTACAGTCACCAATGTTCTCCTTGGAACCCTTGGATGGATCTGTCTGATTTTATACGTCTTTATGTTGCCTTTTGTTGTGAACTGGTTCATTATAAATAAACTGTGCAACATGAATCAATATTTATTATATATATTCATTAGCAGATTTCTCACTATCATAAATAAAAGCAGCAACAATCTGTGTTCTTACAGAGCTTTGTTGGAGGCTTTAACCACTGGCAGCAGCCTCAGAAGAACCTCCTCTGAAGCAGAGTATTTCTTCAGGTCAAACACATCCAGATCTTCTGCTGATGACACTAAGATGAAGATCAGAGCTGACCACTGAGCAGGAGACAGTTCATCTGTGGAGAGACTTCCTGAACTCAGAGACTGTTGGATCTCCTCCACTAGAGAACGATCCTTCAGTTCATTCAGACAGTGGAACAGATTGATGCTTTTCTCTGCAGTCACATTCTCACTGATCTTCTCCTTGATGTACTGAACTGTTTCCTGATTGGTCTGTGAGCTACTTCCTGTCTGTGTCAGCAGACCTTGTAGGAGTCTCTGATTGGTCTGCAGTGAAAGTACCAAGAGGAACCGGAGGAACAAGTCCAGGTGTCCATTTGGACTCTGTAAGGCCTGATCAACAGCTGTCTCGTGAAGAGACTTTGGTTTAGGTTTCTTAGAAACTGAGGACTCCTTAGATGTTTGTGTTTCTTCCATCAGGTTGAGACCACGATTTATGAAGGTCAGATGAACATGAAGAGCAGCCAGAAACTCCTGAACACTCAGATGGACGAAGCAGAACACCTTGTCCTGGTACAGCCCTCTCTCCTCTCTAAAGATCTGTGTGAACACTCCTGAGTACACTGAGGCTGCTGTGATATCAATGCCACACTCTGTCAGGTCTGATTCATAGAAGATCAGGTTTCCTTTCTGCAGCTGATCAAAAGCCAGTTTTCCCAGAGACTCAATCATCTTCCTGTTTTCTGGACTCCAGTCTGGATCTGTTTCAGCTCCTCCGTCATACTTGACCTTCTTCACTTTGGTCTGAACCACCAGGAAGTGGATGTACATCTCAGTCAGGGTGCTGGGCAGCTCTCCTCCCTCTCTGGTCTCCAACACGTCCTCCAGAACCGTAGCAGTGATCCAGCAGAAGACTGGGATGTGGCACATGATGTGGAGGCTTCTTGATGTCTTCACGTGGGAGATGATCCTCCTGGCCTGCTCCTCATCTCTGAATCTCTTCCTGAAGTACTCCTCCTTCTGTGGGTCAGTGAACCCTCTGACCTCTGTCACCATGCCAACACACTCAGGAGGGATCTGATTGGCTGCTGCAGGTCGTGTGGTTATCCAGAGGCCAGCAGAGGGAAGAAGTTTCCCCCTGATGAGGTTTGTCAGCAGAACATCCACTGAGGTGGACTCTGTAGCATCAGTCAGGATCTCCTGGTTCTGTAAGTCCAGAGGAAGTCGACTCTCATCCAGACCATCAAAGATGAACAGAACCTGGAAGTGTTCAAAGCTGCAGAATCCTTTGGTTTCAGTAAAGAAGTGATGAACAAGGTCCACCAAGCTGAACTTTTTCTCTTTCAGCACATTCAGCTCTCTGAAGGTGAATGGAAATATGAAGTGGATGTTCTGGTGGGCTTTGTCTTCAGCCCAGTCCAGAGTGAACTTCTGGGTTAAGACTGTTTTCCCAATGCCAGCCACTCCCTTTGTCATCACTGTTCTGATTGGTTGATCTCTTCCAGGTGGGGCTTTAAAGATGTCTTCCTGTCTGATGGTTGTTTCTGGTCTGTGTGGTTTCCTGGATGCTGTTTCAATCTGTCTGACTTCATGTTCATCATTGACCTCTCCAGTCCCTCCCTCTGTGATGTAGAGCTCTGTGTAGATCTGGTTCAGAAGGGTTGGACTTCCTGCTTTAGCGATCCCCTCAAACACACACTGGAACTTCTTCTTCAGACCAGATTTAAGTTTATGTTGAACTGCAGCAAAATGTTCTAAATTAACACAAAAAGTGAAATCAGGAAGGAAACCAAATAATCTTCTGATGATGTGAATAAATGTGATTCCATCTCTTCAGACATCAGTAAATGTGTGATTTATCCATCAGGTTAAATCTTTGTAGAAATCCTCTTACTGCTCTGCAGACGGTCAGCCAGCTCCTCCTGCTTCATCCTCCTCAGGAAATTCAGAGTGATCTTCATCAGAGCCTCTCTGCTGCTCCTCCTCTGCTCTTCATCCTCACCTTCCAGCACCTCCTCATCATCTCTCTGACTCTCTGAGCAGTCTGGGTCATCTGGACTCAGAACCTTCTGGATCTTCTTCAGCTCGTTCTTCACAAAAGTGACAATGTTGTCCTCCAGCAGCTGGAACAGAATAATATATGAAGGACACATCAGACTGAGATCATAGAGATGTCAAGGTCACGAGAGGCCAATGCATGCTGGGGCATTAATTAAATACTAAAACCACCCACATTCCCAGGCCTACAATTAGAACCATTAGGCAGCAGTTACTGCAAAAAGTCAATCTCACCAGCTGAAGACCTTAGAAAAAGCTGTATTAGGTTTAAGTTTTGTATTTTCTTCCTATGGAGAATTAAATCAGCTCTAGAATCAAGATATCAATCAATCAGAATTGTGGATATTAATGATTCAGATGTTTAAGAGTGTGGTTGTTGTCATGTTTCTGAATAATAATATATGTTTGCACTGGTTCTGATCCTCATCTCAGTGCCTGCACGTTGGGGTTCACCCCGGGGAAGGAGAGGGTGGCCTCCCTCCGCATTTGTGTGGGAGGACGGGTTCTGACTGTTGTTTGTCCTTATGCGCCAAACAGCAGTGCAGATTACCCACCCTTTTTGGAGTCCTTGGAGGGGGTACTGGAGAGTGCCCCTCCTGGGGACTCCCTCGTTCTGCTGGGGGACTTCAACGCTCACGTGGGCAATGACAGTAGGACCTGGAGGGGCGTGGTTGGCAGGAATGGCCCACCTGATCTGAACTCGAGTGGTGTTCTGTTGTTGGACTTCTGTGCTCGTCATGGATTGTCCATCACAAACACCATGTTCAAGCATAAGGGTGTCCACATGTGCTCTTGGCACCAGGACACCCTAGGTCGCAATTCAATGATCGACTTTGTTGTCGTTTCATCTGATCTGCGGCCGTATGTCTTGGACACCTGGGTGAAGAGGGGGGCGGAGCTCTCCACTGAGAACTACCTGGTGGTGAGTTGGCTCCGATGGCGGGGGAGGAAGCCGGTCCGACCGGGCAGGCCCAAACGCATTGTGAGGGTTTGCTGGGAACGTCTGGCAGAGTTCCCTGTGAGGCGGAGCTTTAACTCCCACCTCCGGGAGAACTTTAAACACGTCCCGAGGGAGGCGGGGGACATTGAGTCTGAATGGACCATGTTCCGCGCCTCTATTGTTGAGGCGGCTAGTCGGAGCTGTGGCCGCAAGGTTGTTGGTGCATGTCGCGGCGGCAACCCTCAAACCCGCTGGTGGACACCAGCAGTGAGGGAAGCCGTCAAACTGAAGAAGGAGTCCTATCGGGCTTTATTAGCCTGTGGGACTCCGGAAGCAGCTCATGTGTACCGGCAGTTGAAGCGGTAGGCGGCTCGGCTGGTCGCCAAGGCAAAAACTCGGCGTGGGAAGAGTTCGGAGAGGCCATGGAGAAAGACTTCCGTACGGCTTCGAAGTGATTCTGGTCCACTATCCTGCGTCTCAGGAGGGGGAAGCTGTGCGGTACCAACACTGTTTATAGTTTGGGTGATGTGCTGCTGACCTCTACTTGGGAAGTCGTGCGTCGGTGGGTGGAATACTTCGAGGACCTCCTTAATCCCATCAACACGTCTTCCATTACGGAAGCAGAGCCTGAGGACTCTGGGTCGGGTTCTCCCATCTCTGGTGCTGAGGTTGCCGAGGTTGTTAAAAAGCTCCTTGGTGGCAAGGCCCCGGGGTTGGATGAGATTCGCCCTGAGTACCTTAAGGCACTGGATGTTGTGGGGCTGTGTTGGTTAACGCGGCTCTGCAGCATTGCGTGGACATCGGGGGCAGTTCCCCTGGATTGGCAGACTGGGGTGGTGGTCCCCCTATTTAAAAAGGGGGACTGGAGGGTGTGTTTTCCAATTACAGAGAAATCCCACTCTTAAGCCTCCCTGGTAAGGTCTATTCCGGGGTTCTGGAAAGGAGGGTCCGTCGGATAGTCGAATCTTGGATTCAGGAAGAGCAGTGTGGTTTTCCTCCTGGCCGTGGAACACTGGATCAGCTCTACACCCTCAGCAGAATCCTGGAGGGGGCATGGGAGTTTGCCCAACCAGTCGACATGTGCTTTGTGGATCTGGAGAAGGCATTCGACCGTGTCCCCCGAGGGATCCTGTGGGGGTACTCCGGGAATATGGAGTACCAGGCCCTTTAATAAGGGCTTTCAGGTCTCTGTATGACCGGTGTCAGAGTCTAACATACAGGTAGAAGGTTTAGATGAAGCTAAAATTTTAGATAGCTCAGAAAGCTATACTGCTTCTAAACAGTTCAGACACTGCGCAGGTTCTAAAGATTCCTCCAACGCTGCCTCACTTACTGAGGACGAGGTAATCATGTTTGGGAGGATGCCAATTATTTTATTTTTAATAGAATCAATTTTATTTATGAAGAATCCTATAAAATCATTACTGCTAAGAGCTAAGGGAATGGATGGATCAACGGAGCTATGACTCTGTGTAAGTCTGGCAACTGTACTGAAGAGAAATCTAAGATTATTTTTGTTCTCCTCAATTAATGATGAAAAATATGCTGCTCTAACTCTGCGAAGGGTCTTGTTATACAACAATAGACTGTCCCTCCAGATTAGGTGCCTCACCGGGGTGAACCCCAACGTTTCATGAATTGGTGCTATATAAATAAAATTCAATGGGGTACCGCGCGCAAGCTATTTTTAGAAACACAACGTCACGATGACGTCACATCACGTGGTACGCAGTGGGGCAAACTCCGGAAACCCGCCGCTGTTTTGCTGTAAAAGAGACGTGCGTTAGCCTAGGTTTTACTCGGTAAACGACTGCTTTTTCCAAATCTAAGACCATGGTTTTTAAACATTGTTGCTATGGAACGTGCAACAGCGACTCGAGGTACGCTGATCGGCCGCATATGAAGGATGTTTTCTTCAAGACTGCCAAGGAGAAATGTGTGCGCTTGGTACACAGGGGCGGTCGGCCTACACAACAGTTCAACCCGAAAAAAGTTACCAAATTCAAGTACATATGTAGCAAGCATTTTGTCGGAGGAAAGGGCACAACCGAAGAACATCCTGACCCAATTCCAGCGACATCAAGTCAAGGTAAGAGTATTTTGGTGGCCGACATGTTAATAAAGTAGCGCCTGCTACCATGGCAGCATATAGGCTATCATGGTAGCAGGTGCTAACATGATAGCCTGCTACCAGGATACCTTACTCAAAAACATTTCAAATGAGACAAACATTAAACATATACCCATTCCTGGACGGTGATTGCAAACAACAACAAAAAAAAAAACGGCCGACGCTGCCATGATCGCCGCGCAGGAAAAAAAAACAAAGCTTACCGTTCATCAACTCGGCCAGTTTTCCGGTCTTTTTAAGCCCTCGAACCTCAAGCCATCGTTTGAGCTGAAGGTTGGTGTGTTCTTCGACAGTTCGACCAGTAAACCGTGTGCCTGGGACATCGTCTTGGGAAAGTTTAACGGCTGTAAAGTCGGTCATATCGCTGGTTCTGTTGCGCTTGTAATAGCTGGCTTATCCGTGCGTTCTCTCCTGTGTGCCCTACCTAAGCGGCAAAAGGTGCGTTGCTCTTGAGACGGTGACGTCACGTGCGCGGTACCCCATTGAATTGAATTAAGGTCAGCTGATCAGCTGCTCCTGGCCGTTCCAAGGTGGAGGCTGAAGCTCAGAGGTGATGGGTCTTTTGCTGCTGAAGCTCCTGTGTTGTGCAGCGGGTTACAGCTGCATGTTAGGCACAAACCTTTTCCTCTGGCCTTTAACACAGCTTGTGTTGTTTTCCCCCATGAGTCAGCTGTGTACTTTGTTTTTATATGTCTGTTTTATTTTGTGTTATTGATACGTACAGCACTTTTGTCGACAATCTGTTGTTTTTAAAGTTTCACAGAGGATCAGGGATGTTTCTATGGGCTGGATGTCAGTAGTCAGGAGAGGAAGCATTGCTTCAGACTTCCAGCCTTGCCAGCAAGACTGACTTATGCCATATACATGGCGTATCAGTCTGGTAAGTAGTTGGTAGAGTCTGATTTCAAGCGTGGGACTGATAGGGTCAGAATCATCAGGTTAGAATCAATCAGATAACTACGGATGTGATGCAAGAACCTCCAAGTGACACACTATTTTTTTTTATTTGTAGTCCATGAAACAGATCCATCAAGCAAGCTGTCCTGTGAATAATTTTTTGCTGTCCGAATAGTGCGGTCAGTAAGGAAAGATGTTGGAAAAGTAGCCTGTATGCTCTCTCCTGTAGGCCCAGATTTGACAAGCATGGTCTATGTGCGCTTCTGTCACATAATGACATCAGAGTTAAAGGCTGAATTCGGTGCAGCAGTCTGAAGCTTCTTTCCTTCCCACGATAGCGCTCTTAATGTTGACCTTGTGAATGTCCAAGGAATAGGAGCTAAATGCTATTATTCAGACTGAGCCTAAGATTGGTTGGCCAGGCTAGAATACTTCACCTCCAGAAAGGATAATGCTGATGCTTTTTCTCCGGGGTGGATTCCTCTCCTTTGAAACTATGGGATGGTGTGTTTTCAGATCCGATTATTCCACCTTGGATAATTTGCTAATTTCTCTTGTGGATTTAAATTATAAAAACTTTTCTAGGATGATTTTTGAGCACTTTGGATCTAAACTGGAATATATTTTTCCTAGGATACTCTGTGATGATGTGGGTGTAAGTTGGATTAACCATTTTCTCTGGATATTTTGGGACTCTGTGGTTAAAAATTGGAGTAACTTTTCATTGGATATTTTGCTTCCAAGTCAGATTACCCTTTATTTGAATTTTGGGAATATTAGTTTTTCATCTTCTTTGGGTTTTTTGTGGAGCTGTGGTTCCACATTGGATTTATTTCCCGAAGTGACAACTCAAGCAAAAACCTGGACAGCAGAAAAAGCCTGACTGCTCTAGAAATATCTGTTCCACAAGCTTTCAACATCCTGGATGAGCTGTTTGCCAGGTCATCAATTTACTCGACACCAGAGACCCAACAGATTCCTAATCATCTACACCGAGGACATCAGGACATGGATGGACTAAAGAATTCATCACTCAGGCTGTCAACAAAAGCCTGGATCAGGACCAGAATCAAATCATCTCGCTGTGCAGTAAAGTCAGTGAGGAAGTGAGCAGAGGAACAGATGCTCTGAAGTCTGATCTCAGATGCAGCAGAGAACCACCTTAAGCTGGGAGACAGCAGGAGAAGACAGGACCGAGGGGCCCGTGGGTCATAAGAAGCTTTGTGTTCTGGCCAGAGTTAATCAGCTCCTCTCAAAAAAGGCTGCAGGTTTATTTCAACAGTGATTGATGTCCTGCTCTGATCCTGCTCATCAAGACTAGTTTCACTCAGCCAAGATTTATGTCTTAGAGAAGAAGATTCCAGCATGTGTCAAAAATAGAGTTCACATATGCCTGTTCAAGATCCTGTGAGCCCAAAAAGTCTCCACACCTGTTCTAGGAGCTGAACCCATGGGGGGAAAGAGAACCTGGACAAACGATGGAGAGAGATCTGCTGCTCATCAAAGTTAGATTTAGAGTTCATTAGTATCAGCAAGCCCTGTGATAGACTGGAGACCTGTCCAGGTGAACCCCGCCTCTCACCCATTGACATCTGGAGATAGACACCAGCACCCCTCATGAGTGGTGCTGGTGTGCTGGATAGGAGTGTCAGAAAATTAATAGAAATGAATATTATAAGCAAACTAAGGTCAGTTAGCTTATAAACTATTCTTGGGGTTTTGTTACAATTTTGCCTCTGATGTTATTTCACCCTGGTGACTTATTATGGGTAACACTGAACAGACTTAAGAGCCTCGGACCCGTTAGATGGATCAGAACATCAGAACCATGTTGGACAGACTGACAGTCCACTGAGTCCAGCATGGAGACGACTGAACAGAACCAATAGAAAAGTAGTTGTTGTAAATGTACAGACCATAAATATGGAGTCCAGCTGGGTTTGATGCTGCTGGGCAGACGGACCTCTGGGAACCTCTGAGTTCTGCTGGTCCACTCTGTGGAGGAACCAGAACAATTAGGAAGGAAGGAAGGAAATATTCATCCAGCAGTTTTCACCGATGAAATCACCAAGAGCTTCACAGTAAAAGTCCTTAAAACAGAAAAACTGAGCATCAAATGAACACGATACAAATAAGTTAAAAAGAGGAAGATGAAATAAAAGGATGAAGACCAGAACCTCCCAGTAGACATTTTAAAAAGTGGGTCTTGAACTGGGACTTCAAACTGTCCACATTGTCAGCAGATCTGATGCTGGTGGGGACAGTGACCCAGAGCTTGGAGACAGTGGAGGTGAAGGTTCTGTCCACACAGGTCTTCAGGACAGTATGTGGGACATCCAGCAGGTTCTGATGACTAGATCTGAGGTGGTGTGGACCTGGAGGAGGTGTGAGATATGTGGGTGTTTGTCCATGTAAGGTTCTGTTAGAGAAATGTAAATATCATTTTATTTTTATTAAGTTAAAGACATTTGGTTTTTTTCAAGAGCTGGCTTGCAGGAATGTTCTGTTTTAACTTCAAACAGGAAGAACAAATGGTTCTCCCAGATAAGGAATGTCTTGCCTTATCCAGCTGTGCATCTTGCAGGTGACTGATCACTACCCCCAATAAACCTGCACCCCTCGTTCTATACCGACCCACATGTAAACTCCTGACCCTTCCTTGAAGTCCGATAATAAAGGCAGAAAGACAGAGGTAGCCCAGCGGTGATGAGTCCAGACGTTCAGGGAGCGCTATTCTCAGTTTGGCCCCTCTGCCCTTCTCTGCAGAAAAGTAACTTGTGTTTTGTGTTGGTTCCTTTCTGGGAAAATTAGGGGTTATTATCATTAACCCTTTCAACCTGGTGCCGTGATTCAGATCCCAACATACCGACTCGCTGACGAGAGAAGACAACGAGCTGAAAACCACCGGTGGTCAGTCTAGAACCTGACAGGAAATTCCTGGGGAGTAATGTCCTCGTTGGGCCAGCATCATAGGTTACCTCCTTTCACCAACGAGGGATTGACGGGAACCAACCAAACCAAGTAAGTATTAAGACGAGCGGTCAGAGTCCCTCGTAAAGGTAGACGTATGGTTTAAAAAAAATAAATAAATTGTTCCGAAAAGGTAGACGTATCCCGATTAATAAGTAATAAGACGTTTGAGTATCCCGTAGAAATAGTTGGAGAAAAAAGGTTAAAGAAACAAGGTTAAAATCCTTAAAGTTAGATAAAAAAGAAACAGGTTAAAGTCCTGGAAGGTATAAAAAAATAAACAGATTAAAGTCCTGGAAGGAAGATAAACACAACACAAGAGTAAATAGGATGGGTTCAGGACAAAGTAAAAAGGGAAATCCCAGAGGGGATGTAAAGTTTATGTATCAGATTGATCCAAGTAATTTAAAAAACTTGCACAAGTGGAAAAATAGTATAAAATAAAGACAAATCAATGGAAAGATGTGCTTGCTAGAAACAAGCGCTAGTGCAAAAAAAGTAAATGAAAAACAAAAACAAAATAAAGTCGTGCACTCTTGGTTAACTCAAGCACAAAATAGGCAGGATGCACAGGCTAAAAATAAAACAGACCATCAGACAAATGAAATGTTTGTGTGCCCTTAAGAAACACAGTGTACAGTCATGGCCAAAAGTATTGAGAATGACACGAATATATTTTCACATGATCTATTGCCCTCTGGTTTTCATGTGTGTATGTCAGATGTCATCACATACAGAAATACAATTGCAATCATATTATGAGAAACAAAAGCTTTTAATGACAGAATGAGTTAATGCAGCAAGTCAATATTTGCATTGTTGACCCCTCTTCTTCAGGACCTCTGCAATTCTCCCTGGCATGCTCTCAATCAACTTCTGGACCAAATCCTGACTGATAGCAGTCCATTCTTGTACAATCAATGCTTGAATTTTGTCAGAATTCCTAGGTTTTCGTTTTTCCACCCATCTCTTGATGATTGACCACAAGTTTTCAATGGGATTAAGATCAGGGGAGTTTCCAGGCCATGGACCCAAAATCTCTATGTTTTGTTCCCTGAGCCAGTTAGATATCACCTTTGCTTTGTGGCAAGGTGCTCCATCATGCTGGAAAAGGCATTGTTCATCGCCAAACTGCTCTTGGACGGTTGGGAGAAGTTGCTTTCGGAGGACATTCTGGTACCATTCTTTATTCATGGCTGTGTTTTTAGATAAGACTGTGAGAGAGCCGACTCCCTTGGCTGAGAAGCAACCCCACACATGAATGGTTTCAGGATGCTTTACAGTTGGCATGAGACAAGACTGGTGGTAGCGCTTACCTCGTCTTCTCCAAACAAGCTGTTTTCCAAATGTCCCAAACAATCGGAAAGGGGATTCATCAGAGAAAATGACTTTACCCCAGTCCTCAGCAGTCCACTCCCTGTACATTTTGCAGAATATCAGTCTGTCCCTTCAATAAATCAAACTTGCTCACAAACCTAGCTGGCCCAACCTGATCAACACAATCTTCCATTTGTGGCAAAGGGTAAGCATCTGGTTTTGTAACCATGTTTACTTTACGATGGTCCGTACAAAAACTTTTGTCAGACTTCTCCTTCAACAAACAAGGTGAGGCCCAACTAGATGCAGAGGGTTTGGCAACACCATTGTCCAACATGTACTGACTCTCCCTGTCCATCACTTTCCGCTTTTCTTCAGATTTCCCGATAAAACGCTGTTGGATTAGCTGTGCCTCACCTACATCAATATCATGTTCGATCAGGTGTGTTCGGCTTGGCACATCGCCAAACTAACAGGGATACTTATTAATCAGAGCAGTCAACTCTGCTCTAATTTTTCAGCATAGACAAAAAGCCCAAAACACCCATAGCAGTAGCTAGCGAAACAGATTTTTCAGTCTGTTTCTCCTCACCTGGTGGGTCAGAATCCTGCAAGTCCCGAGTATATTAAGGTTTTAATAAATTTACTTGGCAAAGCTGTGTTGATTTTCTACGCCCTGGGGTTGACAGCAGATCATTTTGGTCTGAAAACTGGCTTAGGATTGTAAATGGGCCTGTAAACATAGCTTGAAAGGGAGAACTAACAGTTGGTAACAAGGCAAGTACCTGATCACCAGGGTTAAAACACCGTTACTCCACCTTGCGGTAATAAAGATCCTCAATGTTTTCCTGGGAAGAGGTTAGATTCTCCCTAGCCATCTCTCCCCCCATATACAACCGATGCCTAAAGCCATTGACATAGTCAAGTAAATTGCTTGGAGGTTGTGACTGCCCCACTGCATCATGCAATAACTTAAGCGGTCCACACACTGCATGTCCAAAAACAAGCTCATTTGGACTGAATCCAAAGCTCTCCTGCACCACCTCCCGAGCAGCCAACAAAAGCCACGGTAAGCCATATTCCCAGTCCTAGTTTAGCTCCACAAAATAGCTACCAAGCAAGGATTTCAAGGTCTGGTGAAATCACTCCAGAACACCTTGACTCTGAGCATGATATGCAGAAGCCTGGTTATGTTTTACATGCAATGCGTTTAAGACCTGAGCAAACAAGTGAGAAGAAAAGTTTGAACCTTGATCAGATTGGATCACCTTTGGAATGCCAAAAATAGAAATAAACTGAATCAGAGCCACAGATCTAGCAGTAGTAGTACGAAGTGGATAAGCAGCCAGATATCTGGTGGTCTAACACATTACTGTCAGAAAGTAGTTACTCCCAGCCTTAGAACGGGGCAAAGGACCAACACAATCAATAATAAGATGTTCAAATGGTTGCATAATTGCGGGAATGGGATACAAAGGAACCAGTTTGATATTCTTGTTAGGCTTTCCTGCTTTCTGATATGTATGAAAGGTTCTGATATATTCAGACACATCCCTTTTTAACTCGGGCCAGAAAAAGTTACGCAAAATGTAGTTATACGTTTTGCGGACCCCCAGATGCCCCAACCGATCATGGGAGGTTACCAACTTAGCAGGAACCAAAACCTGCCAGAGTGGACCACCCATATAATATTCTCCATGTGCCAACCATTTCCGGACCAACATTCCATCCTTCAGCACTTACCCACTTACAACACTCTCCTCACCAGTCACAACCTGGTCAAAGTGACGAAGAGAAGGATCCACGCTCTGCTCCACCATCAGGTCACTGCGAAAAACATAAAAGAGAATCAGGGATATCCATACCACTTTCTCCTGCTACCCCACCCTCAGGGCCAGAAACCGACTCCGGCTAAGCACGGCACATAGCTCTGCTCCAAATAAAAGAGAAAAGCGAACTCATGCAAAATGCTAGAAGCACACTGACAGATCCACAGGATGAAACTCCGTTAGCTGATCTACACACCACTATGAATGTATGCTTAACTCCAGATGAAAAGTACGCAAAACAGTTTCTAAAACAGGAAACTACAATTGTGGCTACACAAAATTTGTACACAGATGGGAGATCATTTGCAGCAGTTACTGTTATGCTTTCTACACATGCAAAAAATGTTCATCTCAAACAAAAGGCACTGATGCAGCGTCAAAAAGAAACAGGCTCGCAGACAAAACTGCAAAACAGGCAGCAGCAGCACAATTTGGCTCCTCTGATATTTACTTTGGTTAAAAAATAGAACAAATCTTCGATCCAGAAGTGGTTTTACACAGACAACAAACACCGCCAACTGCAGAAAAACAAATGTGGGTAAAAAAAATGGAGCAACAGTGAACTGAGAAGGACTCTATAAAGTTTGTAACAAACTAGTTCTCCCTAAAAGCTTATTCCAAGCAGCAGCTTTTTTGAGACATGGGCCTTGCCATGTCTCAACAGGAGGGATGATAACTTTAATACAGCGACACTTTACAACATATGGATTTAATTCTTACACATTTTTTTTGTAAAGCCTGTAAAATCCGTTAGACGTGATCCTCAAGGTAGATTAGGACCAAAACCTGGACAGTTTCCTGAATTTTATTGAACTGACACAAAGTGGCCCTTACAAATACTGTCTAGTAATGATTGGTGCATTTTCAAAATGGGTTGTCCCAGCAAAGCATCAAACGCACTAACAGTAGCTAAAGCTATATGCAAAGGTGTGGTTACAAACATTGGCATCCCACAGAAAATCTACAGTGACAGTGGTCCACATTTTGTGAACAAGGTGATTCAACAATTGGCAAGCAGGTTACAAAGGACCTTAAAGAATCACTGCGCTTATCATCCACAAAGTGATGATAAGCACCCATCCACAGCTGATCCAAAATGCTGCTGCAAGAGTTCTGATGAAAATCAACAAGAGGGATCATATTTTCTTTCCACTGTCTCTTCATGCTTGCTCAGTATGAGGGATTGCTGCAAAGCCATGGACAATGCAGATGACTCTCCCTGTGGCTCTACGCTTCTTCAGAAGGAAATGCTGCTTGTCAAGACTTTGATGCAATCAACTGGTTCCCTTAGATAGGATTCTAATGTTCCCTCTGAACATAAGCACTGGAGCACAGGGAATAAAATAGGACAATTAAGTATAGGACAATAAAGTGAAATGTGTTTAAACGTACTGCAAAAAAGAATGGTTTTGGACATGTTAACTGCTAGCCACGGTGGTGTGTGCATGCTGATTGGAATATCCTGTTGTACATAAATTTCTGATGCTAATGAAACTTATGTTCCTGAAGCTATGGCTGCCTTAAAGAATCTGCAACAAGCAATGATCCTGGACGATGTTTCTCTAAGTATGGATTTCCTCTCCTGGCTCATTTCAGGACCATGGTGGGACCTCTTGCTGAAAATAATGACACCCATTATAATTATTATAATTTTTTGTGTTTTTACTGCCTGTGTAATCCAATGTCTAAAATCTATGATTGCTAAAACTATGGGAAATGTTTCTGTAGGTCCCTGGAAGCCAGTGAGCTCACATTACATCTGTCCACACAGAGACAATCAGAAGGTAAAGGTCCATGAAGGACATCTGGATGTGAGCAGAGAACCAGAGGATCCAGGTAGTTGGAGATGTTTAATGTTCCTGCTGATCCACTAAGAACCAGCAGAACCTCTGATGGTCCACTTCAGCTCAGCTTGGTTCCACCAACCACATGATGAAGCTTTCCTTCCCTGCTGAACTGCTCTCACAACGCACACAGGAACCAAGTCTTGATGGGTCAGACTGGCTACCAGCTATTTCCCAGCGGGTCGTGGAAATGTGATCCCCTGTTAGTCTGACATGGAGCCAGGAAGCAGCAGAACCTCCTGATCAGCATCAACACTCCAGACATGAAGACATGAAGGTGTTTTCATCAGAACAGGGCAGCTGATTTCTGGAGATAATGGATCAAACCTCTGTCTGCAAATAGAACTGGAACATCTGAGAGCTCACTGGGAGGAACTGGGTTTCTGTTCTTGGCTCTTAAAGAAATGTAACGGGTCATTTCCAGAACCTCAGACCCCGACTGAGGAGACCGGTCCATACTAGGGTGGTGATTGGCTAAAATATCACAACATGATTCCTTGCAGTGAAATCAGGATTTTATTAGTTTCCCAAAGTAACAACAAAGCTGTTGAAGAAAAATCTAGAGAAGCTTTTAGACCAGAGCATTTCTGGACACATTTTAATGAGTTGCTGCAGTTCTGCTAACTTGTCTGAAGCTCAACTGAAATATAATAAATCCATTAAGATATTTAAGAGCTGAAGAACAGCTGCAGCTCTAAACTCCTGTGAGGGAACAACACCAAGTCTCTGGTTCTGATCCCAGTGATTGTTCCAGCTCCAGCTGAGAAGAACTGAAACTCTTCATCACTAAAACTGAGGAAGACTTTCAGATACGATGACAAAACGGTTCAGGAACAAAGAAAGAAAGTCCAGTTGGTTCCATGTTGGATTTGATTCAATCACTATGAATATGGGAGAGGGACTAAACAGTCCAGTTAGTTCATTAACATGGAACAGAACCAATCAGAGTGAGCTCCAGTCCAAACTAAATCTTTGACTTTAAGCAGAGAAAAGTGTTTAATGATGGCGACTAATCAATGAGGCCCAAAAGCAAACAGATCAGAGCTGTTAAACATGATGTAGCAGCATCCAGGACAGCTGCGATCAACAACAATTATTTCAGATTTCCAGAGGACTTCACCATTAAAATTCGTGAGAGCTATTGTTGAACCAACAATGCTCACGTGCATGGCAGTTGGATGTTCCAATACATCGGGTAGAAGTGGAAAAAACTGTTTTTCACCTTTCCGATTCATGATCCACCGGGTTCTTTTGTTGGATTACTTGAAGAGGGAGGATTTACCATCGTGCTTCTGGCCAGAGAAAAAACACGTCGTCTGTAGCCAACATTTAGAAGAAGAATGTCTTCAAGATGACATGAGAGCGACACAATTCGGTAGGTTTTTCTTTTTTATAATGTAGAATTTGCCGGAACATTTGTTTACCCTGCCAGAGGGGCGGAGTGATACGACACACTTGGAAAGAATGCTCACTGTTGTGAAGCCCACTTATTTTATATATATTTTTTCTAAAGTTGCTTGTAAATTTCATGAGCTGCGGGATGCAGTTTTTTGGGCTTTTTTCTGAAAGTGTAGTCGATTGTTTGGGGTCTAAACTAAGTGACGCTGAAATATCCCTCCGCCTCATAATGCACTGCAGCTCATCCTGACAGGAGCAGAGAGAAAACTCAGAAGGAGCCGATCTGCCTGTATTTTCTGCAGTTCACGGTTGGAATAACTGATAACTGCTGAAAGTAGATTAGGTGGTGCAGATCACCATTTTGAGCAGAGATTGGTTCTAAAGATGAGTTTTATACTCATCTTATAACATTGCAACACCCAACCTATAAACCGTACTTTAATGCTTATTTGTTGTCTTTTTATGTCTCTAAAAAGGTAAAATTAGTATTAATTTAAATTGAAATGCTTAATACCATGTCTATATTTGTTTAAGGGGTTAAAAAAAAATATTTCGGCATGAAAACGGGTATTTATTTACAAGGGGACAGATAGGGCACTGAGACTTGCTCTACAGTCGATACCGCAACCTGTCACAAACTGGGAGGTGGCAGTACTGTTTTTCACCAAGATGGCGGCCCCCATAAAAGGACCTTCACATGAAAATTACTCTTAATTAAAAATGTAATGAATTGCTGTGGTGAATCCAAAGTTAAGCCAAACACGGAGCTGATGCTAAAAAAGGGTTTTTATTGACAAAGATGACGGATCCTCCAGGGTGACAAAAAGGCTGGGACAGACTCAAAAAAACAGGACAGATCATTCAGGGCAACAGACAGATAACAAAAACAAAGGCTGCAAAGCTCTTACCACGAGGTAGCGGACAGGGACAAGATGAGATATTCCGGCAACTGAGCAAAAACGAAGGCGGGCTTAAATAGGCAACAGAACAGGAGAGCAGGGCGGGGCTAATTAACAAAAACAGGTGGAGGTGATAAAGAGGGCATAAGATAGATAAACAAACCTAAGGTAAGGAACGAGACTGAACGGACACAGGGTGAAATAAAAACTAACAAAGGCCAGATAACAAAAACAGGCTAAGCATAAATTCAAAACAAGAAACAGAAATAATCCTAAACTGAAAAAATAACCAGAACCACAACAGAACATTACAGAGCCCCCCCCTCAAGGGCGGATTCTAGACGCCCTCCAAAGTCTAAAGAAAAACAAAACAAAAAATCAGACCGGGCGGGAGGAGGGGGCTACAGGTCGGAGGGCCAGAGACAGAAAAAGAACACACACCCAATACACAAAAAAAAACAACCCTCAAAGGGCGAATCTCAAAATTAAAGAGTCCAAACAGTCTAAGTGACCGTCCCGGAGAACGGTCCCGGCGAGATAAGATCTCCGGTGGTCGTCCCGGAAGACGGCCCAGACGAGTCAAGATCTCCGGTGGTCGTCCCGGCGGACGGCCCAGACGTGACAGGTTCTCCGGCGGTCGTCCCGGCGGACGGCCCAGACGTGACAGGTTCTCCGGCAGACGGCCCCGGCGAGACAGGTTCTCCGGCGGACGGCCCCGGCGAGACAGGACATCCGCCGGTCGTCCCGGCGGACGACCCAGGCGAGTCAGGACCTCCGGCGGTCGGTCCTGCGGACGACCCAGGCGAGTCAGGACCTCCGGCGGTCGTCCTGGTGGATGGCCCAAGCGAACCAGGATTTCAGGAGGCCGCCGGCGGAGCAGGGCAGCAGAAGGACGTCGGCGGAGCAGGACCCTCATAGACTGTCGGCGGAGCAGGAACCTCGGACCCCGACTCCTGAAGGGAGAGAAGACAGAACCGGGTGCCGGACTACAGGCTAGGGGAGGCATCGGACTACAGACTAAGGAGGACGCCGAACTACAGGCTAAGGAAGGCGCCGGACTACAGGCTAAGGCAGGCGCCGGACTACAGGCTAAAGCAGGCGCCGGACTACAGGCTAAGGCAGGCGCCGGACTACAGGCTAAGGAAGGCGCCGGACTACATGCTACAGAAGGCGCCAGACTATGGGGTACGGAAGGCACCAGACTAAGGGGTACGGAAGTCGCCAGACTACAGGGTACGAAAGGCGCCAGACTATGGGGTACGGAAGGCACCAGACTACGGGGTACGGAAGGCGCCAGACTACAGGGTACGGAAGGCGCCAGACTACAGGGTATGGAAGGCGCCAGACTACAGGGTACGGAAGAGGGAGCCTGGCTACAGGCGACTGAGGAGGGAGCCTGGCTACAGGCGACAAAAGGAGTCTGGCTACAGGCGACTGAAGGGGATGCCTGGCTACAGGCGACAGAAGGGGGAGCCTGGCTACAGGCGACTAAAGAAGGAGCCTGGCTACAGGCGACAGAAGGGGATGCCTGGCTGCAGGCGACTGAAGGAGATACCTGGCTACAGGCGACTGAAGGAGATACCTGGCTACAGGCGACTGAAGAAGGAGCCTGGCTACAGGCGACAGAAGGGGATGCCTGGCTGTAGGCGACTGAAGGAGATACCTGGCTACAGGCGACTGAAGGAGATACCTGGCTACAGGCGACTGAAGGGGATGCCTGACTACAGGCGACTGAAGGGGGAGCCTGGCTACAGGCAGCTAAGGTGGGAGCCTGGCAACAGGCTGCTAAGGTGGGAGCCTGGCTACAGGCTGCTAAGGTGGGAGCCTGGCTACAGGCTGCTAAAGAGGCCACAGGACTACAGACTACAGAGGCCACCGGGCTACAGACTACAGAGGCCACAGGGCTACAGACTACAGAGACCACAGGGCTACAGACTACAGAGGCCACGGGGCTACAGACTACAGAGGCCACGGGGCTACAGACTACAGAGGCCACGGGGCTACAGACTACAGAGGCCACAGGGCTACAGGCTTCAGAGACCACAGGGCTGCAGGCTTCAGGAGACCCCGGGCTGCAGGCTTCAGGAGACCCCGGGCTGCAGGCTTCAGGAGCCCCCGGGCTACAGGTTTCAGGAGGCCCCGGGCTACAGGCTTCAGGAGTCCCCGGGCTACAGGCTTCAGGAGGCCCCGGGCTACAGGCTTCAGGAGCCAAAGTCAGACCCTTAGCCACCAGGAGTCTCAGGATCAACTCCTGGAGGGTCTCAGAAAGAGACATCCAATAAAGTCTCTCCCAGAGTAGGCTGTCCATGAGGGCAATAAGGGGTCTGGGCTTAAACATGACATCGAGAGGCTCAAAGTCTCCAGGGGACCACAGTTGTTGCATCCTCTTCGGAGGCCCGGTGTGTCCGAAGAACTAAGGATCCACCTGAGTCCCCGCATCACAGTTCAGCGACGGGCCCCCCTGGGTTCCCACGTCACATGTCGGCGACGGACCCCCCTGGGTTCCCACGTCACATGTCGGCGACGGACCCCTCAGGGTCCCCACATCGCAGGTCGGCGACGGACCCCTCTGGGTCCCCACGTCGCATGTCGGCGGTGACAGACCCCTCTGGGTTCCCACGTCACATGTCGGCGGTGACGGACCCCTCTGGGTTCCCACGTCACATGTCGGCGGTGACGGACCCCTCTGGGTTCCCACGTCACATGTCGGCGGGGGCAGGACCTCCTGACCCCCCTCACCGGACTTGGGCGGAGGCAGGTCCTCCTGGACCCCCTCCCGTGACTTGGGTGAAGCCAAGTCCTCCTGGACCAATTCTCTGGAATTGGGCTGAGGCAGGTCCTCCTGGACCCCCTCATTGGGCTTGACGGGCGCCGAGGCGTCAGCCAGAACCATGGTGACAGACTCAGGAGCCGAGGCGTCGGCCGGTCCCTCGGTTACAGACTCAGGAGCCGAGGCGTAGGCCGGTCCCTCGGTGACAGACTCAGGAGCCGAGGCGTCGGCCGGTCCCTCGGTGATAGACTCAGGAGCCGAGGCGTCGGCCGGACCCTCGGAGACAGACTCAGGAGCTGAGGCGTCGGCCGGACCCTCGGAGACAGACTCAGGAGCCGAGGCGTCGGCCGGACCCTCGGAGACAGGTTTGGGCCAGCTATAGAAAGCCTGGAGGGCAGATCTGTAATGCGCCTCCACCTCCTTTAATTTTCTCTCCAGCTCCTCGGAATAGTTACAAAAAAGGGCTTCTCTGAGGCGTTTTATGAGGGTAAAAGTCCTTATTTTGTCCTCCAAATCCTTGTGAACAGCTTCTGCAGCGCCACTAGGAGGAGCTGTGGGCGGAGTCGGACAGGGAAGTGGAGGACCCCGGTCTGCTGAACAGGAAACAGCGGAAGGAGATGACGGGGCAACCGGCAAGGGCTGAGTAGCAACAACCGTTCGAGGCTGACCAGGCTCAGCTGATGGCTGCTTAGAACGGCTGGCGGAGTGGTCAACAAGCCGCCGTCTTTTCCTCCGGCGGCGGGATGATGGGCTTGGCGGAGGTACTGATTCCTCCAGACGGGAGGGGACCGCCGACGCCAGCGGCGATTCATGCGCCTCATCGCCAGGAGAAGGAAATGGGACCGACTCCAGAAAAAGGTCCGGACGGAGCTCCTGGATTACCTCCGCATCAACCTCCAGAAAAAAGTCCGGATCCGGCTTGAACTGCGGTGAAGGGGACTGACAGGAGAAATCCGGTGAGTGGCTGCGAGAGGTGAATGGAGCGCATGTCTGGACAAGCATAGCTCCTCCGGTACGGAGAGGACGTGTTGGCTTTGGATTCATATGGCCGGAATATACTGTAATGAATTGCTGTGGTGAATCCAAAGTTAAGCCAAACACGGAGCTGATGCTAAAAAAGGGTTTTTATTGACAAAGATGACGGATCCTACAGGGTGACAAAAAGGCTGGGACAGACTCAAAAAAACAGGACAGATCATTCAGGGCAACAGACAGATAACAAAAACAAAGGCTGCAAAGCTCTTACCACGAGGTAGCGGACAGGGACAAGATGAGATATTCCGGCAACTGAGCAAAAACGAAGGCGGGCTTAAATAGGCAACAGAACAGGAGAGCAGGGCGGGGCTAATTAACAAAAACAGGTGGAGGTGATAAAGGGGGAATAAGATAGATAAACAAACCTAAGGTAAGGAACGAGACTGAACGGACATGGGGTGAAATAAAAACTAACAAAGGCCAGATAACAAAAACAGGCTAAGCATAAATTCAAAACAAGAAACAGAAATAATCCTAAACTGAAAAAATAACCAGAACCACAACAGAACATTTCAAAAAAAGCTTATCATTTATTGAACAGTATGTAATAATTTTATATTTAAAGTACTTTCAGCAGTTTGAATTCTTATTTTGACCCGACTTCTCCTTTAAACACAAGTTGGAATAAAAACATTTCGGACTGTTTCCACAGTTACAGCAGTTTGATACAGCTCACCTCTCTGAGGATGCAGGTCCTGAAGAGAATTGAAGAGGAGGATCCTTTGACCAGTCGCTCTTAAAGGACACATGACTTGGTTCTGGTTCTGCATTTAGCCTCTGATTGATCCTGACAGAAACGTTATGATCAAAACACATTCTGAGGTTCTGTTTCCATATCAGCCCACATTTACATCATGGACCCATATGGGCAGGAACTGGGCTGAAAAATTGGACCCAGATGTAATTGTCTACAAGTTAAATTACGGCTCTGTGTTAATTGTCTATTTAGGGTTGAGGCAGATAAACTCTGGCTCCACTGGGACCCATATGGGTACCAGAGGTTCTGCTACATTTGAACTGATTTACCTGAGACCCATATGAGACCCAGTCACTACCTACACAGAGGGACCAGCTGGTTATGTTGGTCTGGGTCATATTTTGACAGAAAATAAATCTTTCCATGGAATATAGTCCGTGGGCCAGAATCTGTTGAACGTCTCCTTAAGAAGTTTCGTATGAACAATCGGGGGGCAACTTTCTTCCACTTGAATAAGTTGCTACACATAGCAGTGATCTCAAAACACCAATGCTCCCATGTTTTCACTTGTACGTTAATATGTTATAGCTGATAAAAAATCTAAACTGTTGTGCTTCGGTCCAAGAGGTCACGTGATTTGAGTTTTGCTGCTCAGCCAATCAGATGGCTGTATTGTCAGCTGTGCGAGTTCAACCAGTTAATCATGGCTGCACCCGTAAGGTGTTGTATGGTACAGGGGTGTTGTATGTTGTATCTGTTTCCTGACGAAAAAAGCCCAATAATACCATTTTCTGGTATTAGTTGGCAGAGATGGCAAGGAAAAAGATATAGCCAGGTCGCCAGTCTGTCACAGGGCAACACAGAGGCAAACAAGACAAACAACCATTCATGCACACACTCATACCTAAGGACGATTTAGAGAAGAACAGTCATGTTTTTGGACTGTGGGAGGAAGCCAGAGTACCCGGAGAGAACCCACGCATGCACAGGGAGAACATGTAAACTCCATGCAGAAAGATCCTGGGTTGGATTTGAACCCAATTTGAACCTTCTTGCTGCAAGGCACCAGCGCTACCCACTGCACAACTTTGCAGCCTGCTTGAAATTAGTAAAACTTTTAACGTCCAGTGTAAATATTTTTAAACATCACATTCTAATAAAACTAAATAGATTTTTTTTAAACTCTTAATACATTGTTCTATTTTTAAAAGTGACATCTCATTTTCTTAATATGGTTAATATCTCTATATGGTTCTTCTGATAATTTTGGCTGTACCTTTATTCATTGTTCATTTGGAACTTCCAAGCCCACCCACGCCCCACCCCCTTGAGCATGTTCCAGGACTTCAGTTCAGCGTTCAACACCATCATCCCACAGCACCTGGTAGGAAAACTGGAACATCTGGGCTTCAGCACACCTCTTTGCAACTGGCTGCTAGACTTCCTCACCAACAGACCTCAGTCGGTCCGGGTCAGACAGAACACCTCTGATGTCATCACCCTCAGCACGGGCTCCCCTCAGGGCTGCGTCCTGAGCCCCCTGCTGTTCACTCTGATGACACACCACTGCATCCCCAGGTTCACCACCAATCACATCGTGAAGTTTGCAGACGACACGATGGTGGTGGGCCTGATCATAGACGACAACGACCAGGACTACAGAGAGGAGGTGGAGCAGCTTGTGGGCTGGTGCAGAGACAACAGCCTGATCCTGAACGTGGAGAAGACGAAGGAGATCATCGTCGACTTCAGGAAGAACCGGCCTCACCACGCTCCACTGCTCATCAACAGCTCAGCTGTGGAGGTGGTCGGCAGCACCAAGTTCCTGGGGGTGCACATCACAGACAACCTCACCTGGTCTGTGAACACCGCGTCACTGGTGAAGAGGGCACAGAAGCGACTGTACTTCCTGCGGAGGATGAGGAGAGCCCACCTGCCACCGCCCATCCTCACGACCTTCTACAGAAGCACCATAGAGAGCATTCTGACCAGCTGTCTCTCTGTGTGGTGTGGAGGCTGCAGTGCCTCCGACTGGAGGAACGTGAGGAGAGTGGTGAGGACAGCAGAAGGAATCATCGGGGCTCCTCTTCCCTCCATAAAGGACATTTCATCTCAGCGCTGCATGTCCCGAGCCCATAACATTATCAGAGACCCCTCACACCCCCACCATGGACTGTTCTCCCTGGTACCGCAGCATCCGCTGCAGGTCCACCAGGTTCTGCAACAGCTTTTTCCCCGTTGCCATCAGACTGTTGAACTCTAAACAGCAACAGTAAAGTGCATATGTATACATATATACCATGGGTTAAAGCAAAAATAATCAGTTTGACTGAAAACAAATTCAAGTCAGCCCATATATTCCCGGGCCGTGGACGTCATGCCACATCAGTTACCTCACTTGCTTATTGTGCAAAGTCAACATTAACCAAATCTGGTAGGTCTAAAATATCCAGTGACCATTCCTGTATCTCTCCACCTTTCAGCTTCAGAGCCTTGGCATCATCCTGGACAGCCTCCCATCCTCTCCTTTACTTTCCACATCATCACCTGGTTAACTTTCATCTCGGCAGCATCAAGTTCTTCCTTCACACTTTTGCCAAACTGGTTCACAGTCCACTCACCTCTTCACTTTACAATTTCAGCTCCCTTCCCTCCCTGTCCTCCAGAAAACCTCCATAAACTGCAGCTAGTACAAAGACAGCAGCTTCATCATTACATCGTCTACTTCACTCCTGTACTTTAACTCCACTGGCTCCCTGTCACATTCAGTATAAACCAATCCTATGATCATTCAAGGCCAACCACAACCATGGACAATGCAGGACACATAACCTACACTATGATGACATCATATATTTTACTGTAACACAGATCGCACATTACAATAATCAGTCTGTTTTTGTTATTATTGCACAGCAATTCATTATCATAACTCATGAGTTTATAAAAAAGGCATTATTTAACTTCTTTGAAGTCCCATAAAATGGTTATATTTTAGCCCTGTGACTGGCGACCTGTCCAGGATGTAATCTGTGTCCCTGCCTAGGAAGAGCCACCTGCCGCTTCATGCTTGCTCATCATGGACAGTTCATGCAAACCTGTGTTTATCCAAGTTGGACATCAGCCTCTATGGACTGAACCACCTTTATCTATCTCCACTCCACCACCAGTTTAAGGCCTGGGGGGGAACATCCCTATTCTCATACACCTGCCTATGCATATTAAAGTATAATTCAGCGTGAAAGTTTCCTGCCGAGGTCTGAGCGCCAAAGTCTTAAAATATTGTATCAATAAAACTCTTCTAATTGTCTTTTCTTTCCATGCGAGTTTTTCAGATTCATTTACATTTTCAGTTTTATCCCACTAACTAAACAATAATGTAACGACACCATTGCCACATTTTGGTAAGAAAAGTAAAACATTTTCATTTCCACGCCTAGTAGGTTGGTAATGAGGCGGAGTTGACTGGATTCATTCATCCAGCTGAATGCGCTCCCGATGCAGGGGATACACATTCTGGCGGGGATAAGTCGTTTGGCACGACGAAACCTGTCGCCTGTGGTATCCTAGCGCAGCAGGTCTTGGTGATGTCACAATTTCTGCCCTGCGGTGGACTGGCGACCTGTCCGGGTTGTACCCTGCCTCTCGCCCATTGATACCTGGAGATCGGCACCGGCACCCCTCATGAACCCAGGGGGGATAAGCAGGTTAGAAAATGGATGGATGGACTGGGCTATTTCTTTTTCTTTTTCATCAAGATCTCTGCCAACTGGCACCAGAAAATGGTATTTTTGGGCTTTCATCGTCCGGAAACAAATGCATACAACACCAAGTGCAAGAAAGTTGCCCCTTGACAGTTCATACAAAAAGTTATCTTACAGATTCTGGCCCACGGCCTAATATGGAACAGATTCTTCCATAAATGTCTGATCAGCCGTCCTTCTTTCTAGGATGAATAATGTTGAACACATGTTGGTCATCAAGATCCAGGAAATGTTCTGGAAGTTGGTGAGTTTTTCCAGATGTGTCCTGCTGGAACCCAGAGCTCTAAGCAACAGGCTGGTGTCACTCAGCTGGTTCTGCAACAGTGACTTGCTGTTTGGTCTCTTTTGGCCTGATATAGTGAGAACGCTGTGTGAAAAGGGCTCCGGACACTTAGAGATGCTGATCTCACCTCTGAGCGTGGCTCTGGCTCTCAGCTTCCCCACACAGAGTGGTTTTAGAGGGAGGGATTCCCTCCTCTGTGTCCTCACACTGATCCATGCTGCTGAATTCACATCCACATCAGCTCACACACACTTTCTACCTTCACCTGCAGAGGAAACACAAATCATTCATCTGCACATCAACTCTGATCATCCTTTACATCATTAGTGCTGGAAAAAGATCAGCTGCTCCTCCTCTGATTGGCTCTTCTTCTCTGCTTCATATCAGTGTCAGTTGAATGCAGTCAGACAGCAGTGAGAGGCAGAGGAAGCTGCCATCAGCTGCTGTACTTCTACTATCAGTCCACTAGGTGGAGCCATGGAGCAACATTTCATCCACTGACACTGATTCACTCTGACTGAACATCAGCAATTATTTTATTTCACAATCATCAAACTCTACAAGTGGATTATCTGCTGCATCAAAGATGAACTATTTAATAATCTGACTGAATTAAACACATTTTAACATTGATGTCATTTTATTTTGAAAGGACTCACAGGAAGCAGCAGGAAGCTGTTGTGTCTGACTTTAACGGGAGACCAGAGTTTGAAACCAGGAAATAAAAACATGAAGCAGTTTGATGAGTGAAGAAAACAAAGAAACATCAGCTGTTCATCATGTTGTTTGGTTCCAGTTGATCAATAATCGAATAATCCTGTAGATTAGTCTTCAGACAGCAGAGATGAAACTTTGTGTTGAAATCAGAAGTGAACATGTTCTCCAGACATCAGAGAGCAGAAACAAAGAGGAAAGTTCCTCAAGACAAAGTTCTGGTAGGAAACAAAGCAAACTTACAGTTTGTTCAGACGGTCCAAAGTGCTGAAGAACAAGATCTGAACAACAGACTGAGACCAAACAGAACCACCGTAGAACCAGACTGGGTGCCACACCTGGACAGGTCAGGGCAAGCTGAAAGTTACAGTTAAGAACGTTGCATGACTGATGATGTCACAGCTCACCTGGTTTGTAGTTTTCCTTTCAGACTAAAACAGTCAGCAGAGTGTCTGCAGTGATATCAGAGGCAGGTTGATAAAGTCTTGATGAGAAAGGAGAGAAGTTCTTCTGAAAATGTTTCCTGATAGTGTGCTGAGGAGAAATGAGCAGTAGAAACATGAAGCTTCTGCTTTTAAAAGCAACTAATGGCTTTCATCTTTTCAGCTTTTAGTGCAACACAAACATCTGGACTAAAACTGATCTGAGAGCAGCTTCTGGTTCCTGAACAACGGCTCTGGAACGTTGATTTCTGCACTTTTCCAGCATCTGGAACATTCCAGCTCCACAGTTCACATGTTAGCTTGCTGTCAATGTTGCTAGTAAACCTTTAGTACGTGTTCAGTGGACAATTTGGATTCAGCTTGACAGGAGAACACCTCCAGATGTTACTCAACACATTTCATTAAAATATGATGTGGAATTTCACATTTAAAGCTCATCAACATGTGACTTTACAATTCTATTGATCAAAACTGCTGAGGTTTACATTGCCACACTATGTACATACTAATTACACAGAAAATAAAACAAGGTCCAGAAAAAAGCTGAACTAGAAACAGGTAAGTATAAAATGTTGAAATGATGAAGAACATTTCCATAGTTTACTGCCACATAACTTTGGTTCCAACAACACAATAGACGGTTCCAGCTGGATTCCCTCAGAGCTTTCAGGACATCTTCTTGTCAGCCTAGGCACGGCTCATGGAACCATCTGCCACACGTGTCCCTGGATCTGCACAACAACTTACAGAATATACACATTAGGGGACAAGGAGGTGGCTTTTGCTGGCTTCATACTATCTTTTCATCGTCACATTTGGTTATTGAACAACTACAGAACGGGTCAAGCTATGTTCCAGAAAATGAGTTTTTATCAAATCAATAAATGATTAAAATCTGGGAGTTAGCCCCAGGTAAGATGGCCGCCACATCAGCTCAGCTACTGGGAAGCTTAATGAAATGAACTCAAAGAATTTCACATGTATTGTTTTCTAGATTTCTGTGGAGGTAAATGTTCTTCATCCAAACACTGACTACCTTTGGAACACAGAGAAATGACTTTTAAAAGTCACAGCTGCTTCTTTGATGAAGTTATCTCAGTAATATGTTCATAGGAAACTCTCCTGAAGTAATCCCTGGGGATTTTCCCTCACCACATCATCATTATCATCATTATCTTTTTACAGTTTATTCTAAATACAGATATATCTATAACAATGGCACATAAAACATGTGAACACAAATGGCTTCATTTCACATATTCCACTAAAACAGTACATCCAATAACATCCAATTAATGGTAATATTATTTTTTCATGTAAAAACCCTTGATGATCTGCTTTCCCTCAATGACTGTTAGACCTGTATTTTTACTTTATGCTCTAAAACTAAGTCAGTTCACAGATTCACAACGTTCTGAATAATCATTGTTACTGAGGTACAGGTATACAAATGACTAAATAATTACAAATGCTAATGCGAGTGAGCAATCAGGCCTTCATCTGACTTAGTAGCTGACTAAGCTGGCATTTAGTTACCTGCAGACAATCTGAAAGCCGTCTACTGTTTTCATGTTGCAGATCCTGCTGAGGATTAGCTGAATATAGCATGATCACACGTCCATTATGACACCATGAAATGCTCCACATGCTGAGGAATCAGTTACTAAACGGCAGAAAATCAGCAGCAAACAATACATTTACTCAGCCAGTTTGTAACTGGAGGCTCTGGCTGCTTTTACATAGAACACAAGGAGCAGTTGTTCCATGAATCAAAGTCTACAATGGCAGAAAATAGGTAACATCACCTTTATGGTTCCATGTGTTCCATCCACTAAGATCAGCTCCATGTTCAGAGGTCACACTACCACATCTTCATAGAAAACAAGCTTCCATCCTTTTCTGTTGCTGCTATGTGTTAAACTACAGGATCATTGTTATCTGTCAACATCCAGATCATATTTATAATGAAGCAATGCAGTTTGCAGACAATCCCAATGAAGTGTGACAGAGTTTGTGAAAACCAAATGATCTGCTGAAGCTAGATGTGGCCAGCAAGGCAACAGGGATGCAGCTACGCTGTTTTTCTCTGCCCACATCATCCAACCTATTGCTGGGACATTTACAGTAAAGCTTAACACTTCAGGGCCAACCTAAAAACCTGCCTTTGTTACACATGCAGAGAATCTTTATTACTACATAGAGACCAACATTTTAAGCTCTGCTCATCTTGAAGAATATTCTTGACATTCTTTGGAAGAGTTAAATGTGACAGTGATGTGTGTTTGAAATGTGAAATAAATGCAGTTTATGTAAATAGTAAATGGTTTCATATTTATGAAGGTGTGCTGTGAATCCTTGAATAAATAGCTTTTTACCTCTTGGTGCACCTTTTAAATTATTTTTTGTCTGGGCCATCTTTTCAACTACCTTAGTGATTTCAACCAGATGTTGACAGTGAACACCTCATGCGTATACGGAGCTCTAGAATGATTCCAGTTGCTTTATGTCGTTGCCGTTGCTCTCTCTAGCTGCCCTTTTGTCTTCTAATGCTCCAGTTTAGTTCAACTCTGGCTAGATTTCACCGTGTTAACTCCAAACTTGTTGCAGTCCGCCCTCATCATTCTTCCTTCAGCCAAGATGCGGCTGACACTCATGTTTGTGTGGAAGCAGAATAATAATCAAATAATAAGAAGAAGCTGCTGCATATGTCTCTATGCTTGCATCCAAAGCCTTGAGTGAAGGCGTATCATGAAGGGGAGAAGTTGCCAGGTTCCATATTTCATAAATTGTTTCTGTTGGGACTCAACTGGATGGCGTAATGCCCAAAGCTTCTGACCACAGATGTGCTTAATGCCACAATTTCTGCCATGCAGTGAGAGGCGTTTTAGTACCAAATGTTTCCCTCCTACATGCACTCTGGACTGGAAACACTGAGAGCTACTTTTTAGGATCTGATTGAATGTGACTTTGTAAAGAGCCTTGAGATGACGTGTTGTGAACTGGCGCTATAGAAATAAAATCTAATTGAAGTGAAAACATTTTAGTGTGGTTATTGTGGAGCATTACCTGATCACTGCTTGTTCCACAGGCTAAAAAACATTCTTTGGGGATTTAACAGGACATGAAGTTTATTTTTCTTTGTCTCTATGTAACTATAAATGTCATCAAATAGTCGGCTTTTATCACTTCCATGCGTTTCATATTCCACATGACATAAATGTCTTAATGTGGGCGTGGCCAGCAGATTTTGTAGCATCTCCCTAAACAGAGCTTAGACACTGAAACAAGGTTTACCACTTTGCAATATACTCTAGTTGCATATTGTATATATTAGCTCTACATGGCAATATTTAGGCCTAAAATCCCTGCCTGGTCCTACCTGATGCCGTCAGTATTTGTTCACCCAGAGCAACTCTTTCCTTTTCCATGTTCTTTTTGATGTAGAAAAGCTGATTGCTGGAATATTTGGAAAAGCTTTCCTCACTTCCCTTGTGATCTAAAAAAAAGGCAGAATATTCATTTTGTATTATTTGTAATATTCAATAGTTTGTTTCTGTTGTAGTTCCATATTTCTGCCAGCAGGGAGCGTATTCACAACTACAAGCTCTACGCGCTTCTTCTTTTGTCTTTTTTCTCTTTGCGCTGATGCCGTTACTGCAGTTTAGAGAGAGTTAGAACAGGAGGCGTCAATATAACTAGTTACTAAGTAAATACTGATTAAAACTGTGTTATATCTTGAGTTATTGATCCTAGGAGATTATCTGCACCTGCCAGGAGGGTTTCTGGTTGCGGGACATCACCGTGTTGTTGTGTTTTGTCGAGTGAAATCTCCGGTGAGTAATGATGATTAGCGCTTAGCATAGCATGCTAACTACTGCTGATTCTGGCTGATTGCTCACTGATTTCATGGAGAAAGTATCTTTGTTATATTGTTATGCTTGGAGACGACGTTTAAAACCAGCTGGAGACAGATGAAGGTATATGAGTGAATTGAGGATGTAAAAAATTGTGTTTTGTGTAAATTATCTGTGTTAATTGAGCTATTGCTGCATGTGATTTGTACTATTACTATATGCCAACTAATGCTATATAGTTAAGCGAGCTGGTTTTATGAGCTAAAACAAGCAACAGTGTGCTTTTGAGTTATTGAGAGACAGTAATTTAATGAATGATTAACAAACATGATTGAAATGTGATTTAAATTAATTCATATACACCATCTTGTGTGTGTGGGCTGTTTAAAATTTAATTTTATAGCTCTATGTGAAACTTTGTCAATTTGAATGGTTCACGTTCATTGATTTAAGATTAAAAAGATGATAAATACTGTACAGTTGATTTGGGTAAATGTATAAAAAGAGAAAGAGATTAATGTAAAAGCTGCTGCTCTATGCAGGTTGTTTTTTTTGTATGAGTCGGTTTTGATCACTGATCTCTATTATACACTGGAGTGCTAATAGCCGCTGTTAGAACGAGTCGCTGTGAAGCCACCAGCCGCCATATTGGTACTCCCTATTTTCCTCCAGTAACTAGGGAATATGTGCGCTACAGCATCGAATAACGAGGATTTTCTCATGTTCAGGGGGGGCTTAAAACTTTAAAATGTCAAATGCCATATACTTTTATGTTATGTTCTAAAACTATCAAGTACTGAGAAAGTCATCAATAAATGTCACTACACTGAAAAAATAAAATAAAATGTTACTGTGTGTAGTTTAGTGCTAAAAATCACATTTCTTTATGGAACAAATTTAGTTTTAATAAAAGCTACATTATTAAATGTGTTTATGGGGATTATCTGTATTTATGGGGCTGCAGGTTCTGGTCCTGCTGGGCTCCAAGTCTGAGCTTCTGCTGCAGCCACAGCATCTTCTCCATCCGCATCCTGAGAGTGGAGGACGGCGAGCCGCCACCAGTCCACGCCGTCAGCGCGTGAGTAGCCGGCGCCACCTCAGCGTCTCTGAGCGTCTGCTGTGCTAACGGTGTTAACGTCCCGCAGGTTGTGTCTGTGCCACCTGGCAGGCTCTGAGCGCAGCTCCAGGACCCAGAACAAAGGAGAGGACCTGAAGGAGGCTGGAAACATCAACGCCTCGCTGCTCATTCTGGGCAAATGCATCAAGGCTCTGCAGCACAACCAGCACACCAGGTAGGACCTTCATGGTTCTGGGAACCAGTTCTGGTCCTGGAGCGTCCTGAGTGACCCGCTGTCTGCTGCCTCCAGGCTCCTGCAGCACGTCCCATTAAGGGAGAGCAAGCTGACCCACTACCTGCAGGGCTTCTTCTGCAGCAGCAGCAAGGCCTGCATGGTGGTCAACGTCAGCCAGTGTGCCTCCATGTACGACGAGACCCTCAACGTCCTCAAGTTGTTGAGCCTTAAGTTCTGATATCCAATTAGAACATCAGTTCACTCCCAAACATTTAGCACTGCTGTCTTTGTAAAATGAACTGAGCAGCAATCTAATCACAACGGGGAAGCAGCCGTTATGTTTTTGACTCAGACGATTCATCAGCCTACCTTCCCTAAGATCACCGCTGCATGACTGAAGAACTTCCCCTGGAGCCGCAGCACCAGAGCGCTCTGAGGTCTCGGTAGAGCCGCTTGATGTAGTGAGGATCCAGCAGAGTGAACGCTGGACTTGCTTTGGCTTGAACGGACATCAGCCTCCATGAATACCAGGTCATCCATGTTGCTGTTCATTAACACCGTGCTAACTTTTCCACTGTGGAGGCTCGCCTTGCTACATTCACATAGCAGAGCCGTCCGCACCAAGTGACGACCCAAGATGGTTTAAAATGTCCTGGTAAGTTCTAAGAGGCCACTTCTTCATGTCATCCTCTCAGTCATGAATAGTTTAAGGCTGCAGCGCTGACCTGCCACTTCCATCGCTCTGCAATTATTGGAAATATTGCTGCAACAGTTTATCATTTCAGTCAAGCTGATGTTATTTGGCCGAGGGAAGCGCTGAAACGGTTTTAAAAACAAATGGAAATTACACTTGATATAATATTGTTACTACAACACCAACAAGTCTTATTTTTGTCTTTAATACATTTATTGCAAAAAAGTTTATTATAAAATATATTTTTTTTAATTCCCGCCTAAAACAATGCATTTTTTTTGCAGTATAGTACAATATTTGATACCTGGTGATGCTTTATAGCATCAGTAAATGGAAAATAAATACTGCTGCTCATTTGTAAGTTCTTTAAATACTGATTGTAAAAATTGACATAAAAATCCAGAGTAATGATCGTGCAATATTTCAAATGATATTTCTACCAGTCACATTGTGCTTATGCTGCTCTCCTTTTAGATCATGTATGCGTATCCCGTGTTGCGTAAAACTCCTCAGGGTCGACTCCTGATGGGTCCGACTGAGGAGGCAAATAGGAGTACGGTGGTGGTGGCCGGGAGGGCCCGGCGTAAGGAGGAGGTTCTGGCCGAGGCCGCTGCCTTTGTGAGGCAGAACGGAGGGGATCCTGGTGAACAGTTCCTGGTTCTGGCTCATTGTAAGATCCAGTTTGGAAAACACCAGAACCAGAGGTTCCGCTGGCTGCTGGAGAACTCCCTGGGTTACGCGGTGTAGCTGGTCAGCAGCATCACGGGGGAGGAGGAGAGGGAGGAGCCGCTGTCGGCCAGCAAACACCTGTTTCTCAGGTACACCTCCCAGATCAGGGAGATAGGGGAGGCTGTGGAGGTGTATGGGAAGAAACAGGCCTTGCTCCAGGAGGCCCAGAGGAGCGGTGACTCTGGGTGTTTGATGGTGGAGTTTGGCGACTTCAAGGGCAGGTCCATGAAGGAGGTGTATGAGGAGCCAGGCAAGGAGGCCCAGGCTCTGGTCACCTACCTGAAGACAGCAAAGGCCAGGCCAAACACCAACATGGCCCTTTTCAAGGACTATGTGCTGAAGAGGCAGGCTTCAGCTGTAGCCCACCTGCCCACTGTGACAGCTCCTTCCTCCTCCTCCTCCTCCTCCTCCTCCTCCTCCTCCTCCTCCTCCTCCTCCTGCTCCACCTGCTGCTGCTCCACCTGCTGCCACTCCACCTGCTGCCACTCCACCTGCTGCCACTCCACCCGCTGCCACTCCACCCGCTGCCACTCCACCTGCTGCCACTCCACCTGCTGCCACTCCACCTGCTGCCACTCAGAGCAGGCCCCTGACGGCTGCCGGCGTTAACGCTCTGCTGGCACGTGGGAAGCATTTGTCTCCCTCACAGTTGGCACAAAAAATTGTTTCTCCAGCCAAACCCTGTAAGTACTGTGGTGATTTTCATGTTGTGTACGTCATATTAACAAAATATATAAATAAAAAAAATTAAAATACTTCTGACAGCTCCAGTGCCACGTGTCCCCTCTCCGTCTACATCCGCTGCCCGCAGACAGCTCTTTAACTGTGGTGAGCATCATTATCACACACGCAGATACTGGATGTTGGCGACGTGCGCTCACTTTATTATTTTACAGACGCTGTTGCTGCTGCTGGTGATTTTTTTAAGGAGCAAGACGACCAGGAGACGGTGACTGTGGCCTCGCAAGCTGAGGAAAAACTACCTCAAGGTATGTGAATCACAAACGTTTCACAAAGTAATGTGTGTTTATAAGTATTTTTAAATGACCCAACATGTTCTTTTATATTATTGCACAGAGAATTAGCTCTGATCCCAGTGTCAGT